>CM052810.1:44352215-44394771 GCA_028533885.1 Nasua narica
AGCAATGTTTCACGGAGTTGAAAAAGGTCAAGATGACTGAATCAAAGAGAATAAGGGGAGTAGGGTATAAAATAAAGCAGGAGAGAAAGGCAGGGTCGGCCCATGTGTGAAACTTTCTAATACATGCATGTTTAGTATGTTGCACCTAGTCCTCAATAACTGAAGAGAAATTGAATGGCTTTAAGCAAGAGAGTGAGGGACACACACTTGGCTACTAGCTCAAAGGGTGACTTTCATGTAAATCAGGCAAAAGGGCCTTTCCTCCAAGACACTTTAAAGACATCTGCTAGAAAATTGTCAAATACTACTTAAACAAGACTTAAACAAGATAAAAAAGACTACTGAGTGAAGGAGTCTCTCTAAAGTTGTTCAAAACACAACCTGCACGACTATAATCAGCAGCTCTAAATGACTGAAGAAGATTGTGTGAGAATAGCATTATGTCTAAGAGAGAAGAGTACAGTAGCTGAGGCTAGATCAGAAGCAATAAGGCAATTGGGAGGTTATTGTGATACTGCAAGAACAAGAGTAGCAGGTTTGGATATAGTATTGGGGATGGAAGAAATGAATTCAACATACAATTAGAAGATAAAATTAGCAGGACACCATTGCATACAGATACAGGAAAAGAAGGAAAAGTTGTCACAGACAACTATTTGCTTTCTGGCTCACAAACTGAGGATTTTGGAAGGGAGGGGGGTGGGGGGATGGGTTAGACTGGCGGTGGGTATTAAGGAGGGCACATATTGCATGGAGCACTGGGTGTGGTGCATAAACAATGAATCTTGGAACACTGAAAAAATTTCAAAAATTTTTAAAAAAGAGTACCTGCCATTTGTTGTGATAGGATACGCTAGAAGAGAAATGGCTCTGGGGGAGAAATGAGGAAGATCATTATTCAATTCTTGACTTATTAGTTTGAGGAGATTTTGGAGCATTAACGTGGTGAGACCAAGAAGACAGTGGAAATACAAAACTGGAGCACTGGGAAGAAATCTCAGCTGAAGGTAAAATTGCAAATCTTTGACCTCTATATGAAAACCATACTTTGGTGTGTTTGGAAGAGACTGTCTCATGAGACAGTCAAAGTTGATAAGGGTAAGGTTGTAGACCTTAGAGGTTGTGGGAAAGAAAATTATTCTTTGAATGTGACAGCAAATAACCATAATAAAAGGGGAAGTATCACCAAGTCTAAAGAAATAATAAGTTTCAAGAAGGAAGGAACAACGGTCAACTGTATTCAGTTCTACTGAGACATCACAAAGTGGAAAGTTTAAAAAAGCTTCCTTGTTAACTTTTTCCAGGACTGTTAATTAAAGTTAGGGAAATGAATTGATCTAGTTTGGAGTAACCCACCGAGTGTGGATGTTTAAGAAACACAAGCAGCAAGTAAAGACCCTTCTTGAGAAAAGTGGTTGAAAAACATATAGGTATAGGAAAGAGTATAACAATTCATAGTGCCTGTTTATGTCATTTGCTTATTTTTGCTGTTATTTGCATTTAATGTGAGATTTTCCAGCATATTTAAAAGAATATTTCACTATTTTCAACCTTCCTGAGCCTTGTATTAAATATTTTATATATTGGATTATACTATACTTGTTTTAGGAGGGCAGTTATATTAAGGTTATTAAAATCAGAAGGAAATACCAAACAAGTAGGTTTGCTCCTTGTCTTTGAAAAATTGTTAGAATGTCAGAAGCGAGAGGAGAAAAGGCAAAGTTTTTGATAGAATATTTGGGGAATCATAGATGACTGCTCCAGTAGCAGTTTCTTTTTCTGTGGTCATGAGATATAAGGTTGGAAAAATAAAATAAGCATCACCAGTTCAAAGTTTTAAATGCCAAGCTAAAAGATCTATGGAGGAGTAAAAAGAAGAATGAGGCTAGAACATGAAAGGTGAGGTGATGAAGGGATGCCTGTAGTTCACACAGCTGTCAAAATCATCATAATGAACCCTCACAATCTTGGTACAATTCTCAGTGATGCAAATGCTTTATTTAGAAGCTGCCAGATCTCCATTCGCCTGATGGTGTCACTGCTCTTGTAAAGGTCAATACTTTTGTGAAGCTCTTGCTGCTTCTCCTTGCCTTTCTCCTGTGCTTGAGGTGCAGCCAAAATTATTCAAACAGCTCTTGAAAATTTAAACCTATACAGGAATTATCTTAGGCTGAAGCATGCCGTACTTGCGAATTTAGTGACTCCTACGCATTATTCTACAAATTTAAATTTAAAAAGAAAAATTTAAATGTATCAGTTTTCTTTACATATGTCTTAAAGCATCATATGCTCCTTATGGAAAAATTTTTAAATAATAATGTTTTTAAAGTATCAAAAATTAAAACCTACATTTCTATCATTCCAGATAATCATAGTTGGAAATATATATGGGAAGACCTACTTTTTATTCTCTAGGCAATTTTACTTATAACGCTCAGAAAACAATAAATTTTAAAAATTGCATCCTAAAATTTTTATGGACATAATGAAATACATATTCCTCTTTCACCAATTATTGTCTCCCCTCCTCTCCTCATATAAGAATGGTTAATATTTTGGTGCATTATAATAGAATTTTCAGGGAAAAATTATAAACATTATAAAACATAATGATTAAGAATTGATTGTGATATTAAAAGAACTTTGTTTCTACTTATTAATGTTCCTCCTTACTAAGTAGTCTAAGAAATGTTTCTTTAACACTCGATGACTAATTTCCAATATAGTTGCAGTTCAGATGTGAAGACACTTGGATATGTATCAGTTACTACAAAGAATAATTCATTATCTTCTCATTAATGGTATAATCCCATTATCTTTGACTTTAACCTTTTGTATGACAGAAACATCTCACTTTATGTATTAAAGCTTACAAAAATATGTATTAAAGCTTACTAGTTAAGTATAGTGCTTTCAGTGTAGACATTTGACAATTAAATCTAACTCTTTGAATTGTTTATACATGTAATTACCCATCCATTTTTTATTTTGAGGAGTTTGTCTTCTCCATATTAAACAAAATTCATATCCTTTGAAAATTAATCCTTTGTCATTGTATTTATACTGCTTATTTAAAGTATTATTTGCATATTATATATAACACTGACTCACAAATGTTTCAATAATGAAATTAAAATATATGTGACTTAAATATGTATATATGTATGTACATATATATATAGTATAGTAAAAGTATAATTTCTTTTCTTGAGCATATAAAGTTCTTTCCAGATCATATTAATTTAATATGACAGATCATATTAATTTCATTTGATTCATTCATTCATTCATTTCATATTTAACTCTCAGATCCATTCAGAATTTCTTTTAGTATGTTATAAGTAGGTATCCAACTTCATTAGTTTTCATTTAGATGAGTTATTAATCCAGGAACTTTTCAATGAAAATTTGCCAGAAATTTAAAAGTTTCCTTTATCCATTACATACATGAATATATTATGGTCTATTTCTTATTATTTTTTCCATGTAGATCACACTTGAATTATTGTATCTTTCTGCTATATTTTACTCTCTGGCAAGCCTCTTGATGATACTCTCTTTTTCTTTGATCATTTGATATAATTTCTTGTTCATTTATTTTTCACATTAACCTCAGAATCATTTGTCAAGTTTGGGGTGAAAATATCCCACAGTGAGCTTGAACTGATTTTGTCTTGATTTATTAAATAACTTGGGAAGAACTGAACTCTTTATAAAAAATGTGTTTGCTCAATTAGGGACATGCTGATTCTTTCCATTTATTTATATTTTTAAAAACTTTCCCGAGGGTGCCTAGGTAGCTCAGTCGTTAAGTGTCTGCCTTTGGCTCAGGTCATGATCCCAGGGTCCTGGGACGGAGGCCCACATTGGGCTCCCTGCTCTGTGGGAAGCCTTCTTCTCTCCCACTCCCCCTGCTTGTGTTCCCTCTCTCTGTGTATCTCTCTTTGTCAAATAAATAAATAAAATCTTAAAAAAGAAAAAAAAAAACTTTTCCCTAGCTAACGGTTCTCTATCACTTAAAGTAATTTATTACTCTATTACCAATTAGCCCTTTTTTATTAATCAAGAATAGATATTCAGTTTGTCCAATTTTGTTTGGGTTTATTCATTTACTTACATGTTTTCTGAGGACCAATTATAGGCCAAGCCTTCAGCGGGTACCCAATATACACTAGAATTTAATTCAGAATTAGTTCCTACTTTCATGGAACTTATTGACATTTAGTCAGACAGCAAAAATAAGGTAAGAAATCAGATCTAGAAATAAATTACCCCAAAATTTAAAGTATTGCAAAGAAATCAAGTAATTTCCTGCAATAATGATTTTGGCAGAAGGTGAAGAAGAGTAAGTGGAGAGTGTACTTTAATACGATGCTCTAGAAATCACCGTTAGCACATTTAAGCTGAGACCTACAGAATGATGTAATAACAATCACAGTAACAAAAACAGCCAGGACAAGAACTGAAGATAATCATTTGAGATATATTATGCCAAAACCCCACAGCAGGTTGGGGAAAGACTTAAGAGTACATTCTAGGAAGTGAAAGGCCAATGAAGTTGGGGTGTTAGGCACCAGACCAGAAGAAGAGGAGCTGAGTTGGGCCAGGCAAGTGGGTCTAATCTTATAAAGCCCATAGCTAATAAAATTAGATATTACCTTATAAAATATAGAAAGCCATTTGCCTCTTATTTATCTGACTCTCCACAGCCAATCGTTCAGGGAATCAAATTAGTTTTGTCTTCAAAGTATATCCAGTAGCAACCACAACTTATGACTTCTACTGCTACCATCTTATTACCATACACCACAACTTCAACTGCTTACACACTGTTCTACTTGCAACAAACTTTGCACTCTTCTTATCCTCCACACAGCAGCCATTAGGCATCTTCTTAATGGTAAGAGTTATTCAAGCTGTGCTAGTCTCCCCACCAGGCTGGCCTCAAAAATCTACAGATAAATAAAATTAGTGTTGTTTGCTTTTTCTTTTTTTTGCTCTCCATTAAAATTAGATTTGAACATAACATAAAGTTAACTTTTTTTTTCAATGCTCTCAAACTATATATATGGATAGATATTATTTGTTCTTTAAAAGTTAGATCTAATTAAAAGGTAAGTCAAGAAGTTTGAAAGTTTATTTGATGAAAATATATTAAAATATTTTGAATTTTCTCTAGACTATTAATCTATTTGGTGATACATATTGTTCAATAACTTGGTGAATTATAATTAATTGTTCACTATTGAATTCTAGTTTTATTATAATGCAGCTCAAGGAATGTGGCCTTTATCTATTGTTTTCACATTAATTTGGCATATCATTGCAGTCTTATTTACTGATTTTATTGTGGAAAAATTGTACCCTCTATATACAAAACTTTTTATAAATCATTTTACATAACTATATGTTATTTTATATATTTGTTACTTTATATATCTATTAATGTCAAGTTTAATGAGTTTTATTATTCTAAGATACATTCCTATGCATTTTAGATTTTTTTTCTTTCAAAGACAGAACTATTTATTAAAGTCTTCCTAAATAGTAGTTTATGTTGTTTTTTTCTTATACTCATTACATACTTTGTCTTATTTAATGCCATGCTTTGTTACTTGAGGCAAAGAGCTTCATGACTCTTATGTAACCACTGGGGCTACAAACTAAGCATTTTGTGTCATGTGTGGGTTTTTTTAGACATACTGTTTTAGGTATCTTGAAATCTCACAACAGGATTTTGTAGTCTGAACCTTTTTCTGAGGGAATTTTTACTTTTTATCACAGAGTATAAATCCAATTGTATAAACATTAATTTCGTTGTGTAGTCCATCCTTTGCTGGTTTCTATCATTACAGTAAGTTTCATCTAATTTTTATCCTGAAGTTCACATTTAATGAGAGTTTTTTTACTATAATGCAGAAAAGGAGATTGTTGATGTACTATTGTCATTCCTTATTTTCCTCTCCATTCATGCAATCTGGTTTTCACAGTCATAATTTTGATTCAGTAACATAACATTCAATAACAGATTTTTAAATGAACCTAAATTGTGAATAAGAAAATCAGAGAAGATAAAGAGGGACCTATCAGTGGTAATCAGCCTTCCTGAGAGCACTATTCATTGTTTGCCATTGTTCTTTCTCTCTGTGCCTTTTACTACAAAGCATATTTTATCATGCAAATTAAAAAAAAGAGAGATTTAGTAGCCAGTCAAACCAATTTATTATTCATCTTTAATTTAATAAGATACTCTAAATTCAGGAAAGACAATATTCTGAAAATGTGGTTTGGGCTTTTTTCCGCACTTTCATCATAACAATTACATCAACATAAACAACAATTAGATGTTTCAACATGCAGTAGATGAATTACTGACTCCCATTAAAGTCAGTTTATGACCCTCTTGAGTGAGGCCTCTTTGTTGCAAGCTATTGTGAGGCACAATTTGAGACTTAGCGTTTTCTGTTTCAATCCTACTCTATATCCCCTTAGGTAATGCTATCTGTGTTACTCACACAAATCAAGATAATTCTGTGATATGGGTTTTATATTATAGTTTCTTATGTGCTTATTACTTGGAGGCTGATGTTTCTGAAACTTTTTTTCACTGCAATGTAAACTGACAGTTTGCCCTGAGGGGTTCTTTCTTTGAGGAGCAATGACTAAAGGCTGTATTTTACTTTTGTAGCCTAGGAACTGCATTTGTAAACTGATTAAACTAAAATGCATATATGTTATAACTAGGAAGGAAAAACAGGTTCCTAATGAACTTGCTAGAACAGTTTTGGTTTTATTTGTAGAGCTTCAGTTAATATATAAATGATAATTGTAGAATCAATTAGGATATCTTAAAAACAAAGTCAAATAAATTACTGTCCAATCTCAAAAGTAGGCAACAGCCTTTAGGTAGATTAACCAAAGTATAATTTTTTAAGACTCTTCACTTTTTTCAGTTAAACCTGAAACAGGGATATTAACATTTTTGTTAACTAAGGACTTCCCTGTATTTGAACTGGATAAACTGACCACAAATATTTATTTAAGGATTTTCTTGTGCTCTGCACATGGTTTATACTCCCTACCTACATAATTAGTTATCACTCAAGCGTATCTCACAAAATGAAAGCAAGCAAATACAAATAAAGGGGAGTATATAAGTTTTATCATATTTTCTCTAGGAAATGTAGGAAACATACAAATAATCAAAGAAACTGGAATACAAGCAAAATCATTATGCAATTGAGAGACTAGAAAATAGGATAATTTGGCAGATGTAAATAAAAATTATTTAAATTAATGAAAATTGTAGAGTAAAATCTTTAACTCTGGCACAAGAGCAGAATAGAATGAACAGTTAGCCACTAATAGAGGTTTGAGTTAGCTGTGGTGAAAATATTAATGAAGAGAGTTGGAGGTGTAAGAAAAGAATTGGAAAAGAAATAGGAATCAGAAGCCCAGAGAGAAATATTGTATGAAGAGCTGCTATAACCTATCAAAGCATATATTTAACAAGTTACATTAACAGGAATTAATTAGTAATATGAGAAGCATGGTGTGAAAAGTCAGTCAATGCACAGGGACATTTCGAAGCAAGCACTTTCTAAAGTCGATATTCAAACTGAATAAGAATCCAAAAGTGTCTTTCAGGATATCATTATCGCCATCTATATTCAATCAAGCTTCTGAAACAGATAGGTGTGACAACACATTTTTTCAGAGTATTTGCTATTTTTGTCCAATGGTCAGTTCTATATAATTACTATTTTTTTAATATTCTGATTATTTTAATTTCTTTTTTTTAAACTATACAATTAAAAAATGTTTTATACACATGCCTCACACTGCAGTAAATTATAAGGTTGCAATTACTTATGGAATATTCAGTAAATGCATACAACTCAAGGTAAAGGTTTTATAGTTTTACAAAATCTAAGGTTCTACATGTCAAAGGCAGCAGTTACTACGGTCCTGGGAAAAAGCACTCTGAAACCAACAAAACCACCTTTTTTATCAAGTGATATGTTGCTAATAAACATTACAAAATATTTTGTACCTGGATGTCAAGTACTGAGACATGATACTGTGCCCTCGAATATGTTCTTAATATTAGTTGACTGATAAAGTCACTGCAGGTGGCATTTATTGCCATGAACTATAGTGCTTCACTTTATCACTCAGACTAGATCACAATGTTCCAACAGCTACAATCTGTTAACTCTCATCCAAATAGCTAAAATGCCCTTAAAGGAAGCATTACTTGCCTCTGAAGGTTCTCTGGCAATTTTGAAGATTTCATAAACCTTGGTAGCTCAGTATCAGCTATTGGACTGATATTCAATTAATTATGAAATGGAAGAAAAAAATGTTCTTTCTTTTCCACAAAAAAACCTAAGTCTTGTATACTAAAATATTTGTAAGATTTGTATGCATATTTCAGTAAAAATCAAGAATCATGCTCTATTGGATTGTCCTTTCAAACTACAAAAGATAATATGCTCATTGTAATGGATGACATAAAAAGGTACATAAAAATTCAGCATCCACTCTCATCCCTCCATTTCCCTCTATCACCCCACAAAGAAAACATATTGACTGTATAAAGTACATCTTTCCAGGTAATTTTCTATGTCCATGTAAGCATAGGAAAACATCTCTACACACAAAAATATTTTACAAAAATGCCATCTTTTACCTATATTACTCTGCATCTTGCTTCTTTAATAGAACATTATATTTAAATAGAAATTTATTTTCTAATGACTATATAATATCAAATATTTATAAATATGTCATCATTTTGTTTTTTTAAAAGATTTTATTTATTTGAGAGAGAGAGAGAGGGAAAGAAAGAGAGAGTATGAGAAGGGGGTGGGTCAGAGGGAGAAGCAGACTCCTCACTGAGCAGGGACCCCAACTCAGGACTCAATCCTGGGACTACAGGATCATGACCTGAGCTGAAGGCAGTCGTTCAACCAACTAAGCCACCCAGGCATCCCTAAATATGCCATCATTTTCTTAGTCATTCCCCTATTGGTGGGTATTTAAGATGCTTTTATTTTTTTATCACTTCAAAGAATTCTACAGGAAATCTTTATATGATGGGGTTCTCCTTTCATATTTTTATTTCAAAGTGACAATGTTGAGTTTAATGGAACGCATACTTCAATTTTAGATTCTTCCATGTTAGCTTCCCAAAAGGTTGCTGTAATTGGCATGTCCATCAGAAATGTAAGGGAGTGCCCATTTTGATACCCTCACCAGCATTGGATATTATAATCTTTAACTTGTTTGCCAATATAATCAATGAAAATTGTTATCATTGATTAGCTTTTCCCTGATTAATAAAGAGGCTGAACATCTTTTTAAATACTTACTGAAATTTTGAATTGAAAATCTTTTCTACTCTATATGTTCTTGTCATAGCCTTTACTGTCTTTCCCATTGTAGATTCTGTGCTACATGCGTACAGCCTTCCAAAGAAAAATTATGAGTAGAGCAATTACATTTCTTTTTTTTGAAAGATTCTATTTATTTATTTGACAGAGTGATACACAGCGAGAGAGGGAACACAAGCAGGGGAAGTGAGAGAGAGAGAAGCAGGCTTCACTCGGAGTAGGGAGCCTGAGGCAGGGCTCAATCCCAGAACCCTGGGATCTTGCCCTGAGCCAAAGGCAGCCACTTAAGGACTGAGCCACACAGGTGTCCCGAGCAATTACACTTCTGTTAACATTTATGTAAATACAAACAACAAAGGAAACTATCTAACAATTTTATGAATTATAGTCAAGCTTTATGTTTTAGATAATGTATGGGTATTAATGCTGCTTTGTATTGGTTTTGCTGTCCTTAGCAAACACTGCTACATTTACAGGATTTGGCTAATGCTTATTCTGAGAACAACATTTCATGAATTATAATAATCATAAAAGCTTGCTTCCATAATATAACTATGTTGCATATTTATGATTTATCTGAATCTTCTAATTTCCATGACATTCACATAAAGAAAAAAAAATAATTTCATTTTCCTTGAAAGTGCCTAAGCTGCTAGTACGTAATATCTAACTTGAAATCCAAACATTGAGTACTCAACCTATGTCCTAAGAAGTGCTTGAATAAAATAGATTCTATATTATGTACAATATTTTGTGTATTATGTATAGTTATGTTTACATATTGTTCATGTTTATTTGCCAAAATATTTATGTATATGATCAAGAAATCTCTCGTGCAAGAATTCGAAGTTTTAAAATATTGAAACAGTGGTTAATGTAGTGAATTGAAAGATATAAAGGAAAAGTATATTACTCCATTAAAGTCAGGAAAAAAAAAGACCTCATTAATAAAACTCATTTGTAATAAAAAAAATTCTTAAACAATAGGCTAAAAATATTTTTAAAGATTTTATTTATTTATTTGAGGGAGAGAAAGAGTGAGAGCAAGAGCGAGAGAGCATGCATGAGTGGGAGAGGGGCACAGGGAAAGGGAGAAGCAGACTCCCCACTGAGCAGGGAGCCAGACATGGCCCTCAATCCCAGGACTCCAGGATCATGACCTCCACCAGAGGCAGACACTTAACTGACTGAGTCACCTAGTTGTCCCAGGCTAAAAAATTTTTAAAATAATTAAGGGAATGGCCTGAATATACCCACAAACAAATCTAAGTCCAGCATTGCATGTACAGTTGCTTTAGATATACTTTCAATAAAATCATGAATAGAATTATACTCATTATCATCTCCATTTAACTTCATAGGCTGGGTGCATGGTCAAGGAGGATGGCATATCCTGGCCAATTTCAATAAATCTAAGAACTAAATATATGATATAAAATTAGAAAAATAAAATTGTCATTAATTACATAACACGGGTAAACTTTAAAGAATCTAGAAATCATTAGAAATAAAACAGTGACTAGCAAGGGTTTTTTTGGCATAAAATAATATTCAAATGTCAGAACAATTTACAATCATAATTAAATAATTTTAAATATTTTAAATATCTCATAAAAACCTAAAACTATAAGATACAAACAAATCAGACAACTAAATGATGTATAAGGCTTTTCTAAAGAAAATTTATATTAAAGCAAATAAAAGATTTTAAAGACTTGAAAAATATACCATGTTCATGGATGATACTATTTAAAATTATGAAGATTATGGTTTGTCTCCCTCTCTGATTTCTTCCCATTCAGTTTTTTTTTTGTTTTTAACATTCAGTTTTCCCTCCCTTCCCGTATGGTCCTCTGTGCTATTCCTTATGTTCCACATATGAATGAAACCATTGATAATTATCCAAAGTAATTCATAAATTTATAAATTCTCACTCAGAATATCAACAAGATTTTCACAGTACTAGAATATATAATTTGAAACTAGGCATGCATAAAGACAAACTGTACAAGTGCAAAGGACAGCCAAGGAAATATGGAAGAAGCATAGATGATAAGACTTATAAATGAATGGATGCTAAAGAGACAGCAAAGAAGATTTCTCCAGAGAGAAAGAGATACCAATATAATGAGTCTTCATGGGGGAAGAAAAAGAGCAAGTGAAAGGACTGCTTTCTCTTATTTCAAGCTAAGTGAGGAGGTTTTAAACCAACTATCTAGAAAGCTGAACAAGTATTCTCTCAGATTTGGGAACCATAGAGACTTGTGTCTGTTTTCTATTGCAGAGGGGTAAAGACAAAAGTTAAGATGGTTAAGACGGTTAAGAAATATGTTCCACCATGCTTGGTTCTGGTACATTATGATGAAACAGAAGCTGAGCGGGAGAAGAAGCACCTAGAACAGGTCAAAAAACAGGCACTAAGCAGCTCTGTCATTGGTGAACTGAAGGAGCAGTACTCAGATGCTCCAGAGGAAATCCGTGATGCTCGGCATCCTCATGTTACTTGCCAGAGTCAAGAGGATCAACACAGGATTAACTATGAAGAAAGCATGATGGTGCGTTTAAGTGTCAGTAAACGTGAGAAAGGATGGCGAAAAAGGGCAGAAGTCATGAGCTCACAGTTCGATTCCCTCACACACTTCAGTGACATCAGTGCTTTGACAGGAGGAACCCCTCATCTTGATGAGGAACAGAATCCTATTAAGAAGCGGAAGAAGATACCAAAGAAAGGTTGGAAGAAAAAAGGTTTTCGGAGGTGGCGGTGATTATGGGTGTACATGTTTATAGGTATATTTGTTCTCATCCTGGGATACTTCTAATTTCACTGTATGTTTTTTTTTTCCTTAAAATTCATTGTTTGTTCTGGATATATGGAAAGATCTTTATTAATAAAATTGATTTTACTTATGAAAAAAAATAGTCTTCCTAGCTGACTCCATTCAAAGTACTCTGTACTTTATAAATGGTGGTATAAAGACCCATGGTGGGTCACTTGAATCTTCAGAGGCAGTGGAATTCCAGCACAAGAGCTATGTGAGGTCTCTAGACTTATTAGTGAAGAAAGAAGTATAAAGTAGCCTACCAAATAAAAGACATCATTTGCCAAGTAGCTTCAGTCAGAAGTTGCCACCTGAGAATCTCTAAAAATATAAAAGAAAAAAACAAAAAAACAAAAAACCCCTCACATTCCTAAATAGAACAACCAGCAACTACCTATCTGCATCAGTCAGAGGAAACAAAAGCCAGATTAAATACCACCCAACAAGAAAAACAGGGTCCTTTTACCTGTTAACGTTTAATTTTTTTTTTAAAGATTTTATATATTTATTTGACAGAGAGACACAGCATGAGAGGAAACACAAGCCAGGGGAGAGGGAGAGATAGAAGCAGGCTTCCCGTAGAGCAGGGAGCCCGATGCAGGGCTTGATCCCAGGACCCTGGGATCATGACCTGAGTCAAAGGCAGATGCTTAATGATTGAGCCACCCAGGCACCCCTAAAGTTTTATTTTCAAAAAGTTTAAACATATAACTCAAATACAAAATGAACATGTATCAAAGAAAAAGTAATTGAAAAGAAACCATTATGATAGTTCAAAGAGCATCTGAGGAATTGATGTTTGTAGACAATATAATAAATGAATAATAAAATAAGATTGCTTGGCTACTTAAAACATTTTTGATTTCTTAGAGAACAACAAATTGTAATTTGGAATGACTTTGTAATCTGGAATTATTTTGTTTAGTAGAGAGAAAGTATTTGCATCTCTCAAAAATACACAAGTTACCATATAATTTCACTAAGTCTAGGACTTTGTTTAAATTGAGTTAAACAAGGGGTGCCTGGGTGGTTCAGTCAGTTAAGCATCTGACTTCTTCTCACGTCAGGATTTCGGGTCCAGGAATCAAGCCCTACCTCCAGTTCTGTGCTCAGCAGGGAGTCTGCTTCTTCCTGGCCCACTGTCCTCCCTCCTGCTTATGCTCTCTCTCTGTCTCTCTCAAATAAATAAATACAATCTTTAAAAAAAAAAAAAGTGAGTTAAACGAAGCATATATTTCTCTGGATAATCCTCAAGTCTATAAAACAATGTCTCTGTATGATCTTAAAATGACATATTGCCCACCTTTTAGCTTTATTTCCAAGTTTGGAATAATTTTTCTTAATATATCTTTATCCTGAACTCCCTTCACCTTGCCAATCTCCAAGAATAAAAATCACTTGTAATGACATCTAACCATGCCCACGCTTCACAGCACACTACCAAGTCTGAAGCTCACCCCAGATGGAGGAAAAGTTATTTAATTCGAGTAATATTCAAGGCTTTTATGATCATAGTATATTATACATTTTGGTTATTAAAGGGAGGCTGGTGACACTGTATGTATATTTGAAAATTTCTAAGAGAGTAGAACTTAAATGTTCTCACCAAAAAATTAAAAAGGTAAATAAATATGTGAAGTGATGTATGTGTTAATTAACTCAATGGAAGGGGACTCCTTTCACGAAGTTTATGTTTATCAAATCATCTTGCTGTATGCTTTAAAATCGTACAATATTTTTGTCAATTACACCTGAATAAAAATGAAAAAAAAAGGAAACTGGTTTTAAGACTAAGAGTTACACAGAATGCTATGAAATAAGTCAGATTTCCTTTTTGATAGGACAGATTGAAGACACAATGGAAGAAAGAGTAGAGTTGCTTCATGAATTTACCTAAATGATTTCAACTTATTTCATAAAAAATAGTTCTATTTGGAAGAGTGAAACTTGGAAATAACTGCCATCTACAGAAGAATAAACAACAAAACGTGGCATAATCATACAATGAAATACACTATAAAATTAAAATGAATTAACTCTAAATGCAATGCAGCATCCTACACTGGATCCTAGAACAATAAAAAAGCATCAATAGAAAAAAATGGCAAAATTCAAATAAAGTATGAAGTTTAGTTAATAGTAATATATCTGTGTTGGTTTGTTGGTTTTGAAAATTTGTGATGGTAATGTGTATACACACACACAGACACACACACACACACATATACACATCTATTGGTTTTGTTTCTCTGGAGAACCCTGCCTAATATAGGAACTGTCTATAGTATCTTTGAAACTTTTCTATAATATTAAAATTATTCCAAAATAAAAAGTTATTAAAAACATTAATTAACTAAAGCTACCCACATACACAAAGATAAATCACAAAATATGTCTGAGGAAAGTTATAAACATATTGCTTTCACTTTTCTACTCACCTATAACCTACCCAGTGCATCCAGATATTAAATTGACTGATATTCAGACTTAAGAAATACAATGTCACATATACACTTATATCAATCAAATGTATTTTTTTTCTTAAATACTCATTGGTACATCCTTGTTCATAACGTAAAAGCAGTTTAAAATGGTAAAAAAAATACTGACATTTTAAGAACATTAGTCATTACTATGTAACATTTTTATACTTTTCAAAGTTAACACACGAAATTTTATTTAACTCTTAACAGTAGTCACTTCAAATAAGCAGAGAATTATACTAATTGAGGCTATTCAGGAATGTTCAATGGCATGGCTAGATAGAGTTAGAGTAGTAGTTAAATATGAATCCAATTGTTTCAATATTTTATGAATATAGGATGACTATGGAGTCTATTGAAAAGTTAATGAATTAACAATATCTTGAGGGTCCTCAGGTTTCTGCTATCAGAAAGTATCCCATGTGCTAGCCAATTTGCTCAAAATCTATGTCCTATAGATCTCACACTATCATATACTGGAATATGTCAATTTATTTCTTACTATATACACATTCCTTTTCCTTTCACTAAAAATAAATAAATAATAAATAGATAATAGATACGTAGGTAGACAAATAAGCTGCATTAATGGTTGCACCTTATGATGTTCCACAATCCTGACAGATCTACCAAATATGCACAGTAGAGATGAAGCAGGCCCCACTTCTATTTCTTCAAAACAGCCAAATGGCTATTTCAGATATATTGTTCCTGAAATGTAACAAAAACCTATTTCTAGGTCAGAGTCTGCTGAATGTACATTAACTCTGTTTGAGTAAGTCAGGAAGTATTAATGAATCTATCAATTACTTGGGTCTTAATTCCTTCTCCTATGGGTAGAAAATGGAAATGGCTTCCTGCTAGCTGTATTATTCAGTAGAACCCCACATTCAGTGAGAGATGGAGGAAATTTTAAATCCAAATGCTATCCATAAGAAACTGTTTTATGCCTTCATCTTTGCTTGCTATCCAAAAGGATGTCTATTTTGTTATAATCTCACTTTTCCCTTAATTCTCTAGGAAGCCCTTTCCTTTCAAGCATGTTCCCACTTATACAAAACTCATCAACTTACAATTTGCAAAACATACAAAATTTCAATTTCTTTTTACTATTTTGCTCCATTCTCTTTAAAAGTCTCACAACTGTAATAATATCTTTCATTTAATTTATGGATCTTTACCCTGTAATAGTTGTAGCTACTTTTTCCAGTCTTAACTTTGTTGTGTCGGATGGTAAACAAATTACAAATGTTTGTTTTAGTTACTAAATACAAGTAAAGAAAATAAGTAAAAAAATATGTATTTAGGTAATAAGCAATCAAGCCTATGTAAAATCTCATCTCCTTTTCTGAAAATAAATCTATGAAAGATCAATGTTACTATCCTCTTCCAAAAAAGCCCTTTTTTTTTGCTTTTATTTCCACTTTTATTTCAACATCTACCACATCGTGATAATTTTATTAAGTATTACACCTCTATTACACCAGGTGTAATAGAATACTGGGTGAATTCTATTCACCCAGACTGTCTAATAAGAACAGGAGGACATTTTGCTAGTCTGTATTTCATGTCTTACTTCTAGACGTGAACTCTTAAGAAGAAAATATAATGTGGTCTTCTTGTCCGCTTCATAGGATATGCAGGTAAGTCTCCCCAAAGAGACCATCCTTGAGGCAAGATTCAAACTCCTTTGGATGGCCTCGAAGAGTTTTTCTCTTCTGCTCCCTCAACACGGTTAATAGATTCTTTTTAGAAAACATCACATCAATTTTTGCAGAACCTACTTTTTGCTTCAAGCAGTGATATAGCTCCCCACTTTAGAATACTTTTGGCTAGTAATTTTTTCTTTTATTTTCCAATTATATTTCAAGTTCTTTATCCAAACACAGCAGTTATAAAATTCTTCCTTTCATTTCTTTTTCATCTCATTAATGCAAGTAGAATAGAAAGAAAACAATTGACTCTTTTGCTTGATTTTACCGAAGTGTAAGTTATAATAAGATGGAAATAATTGAAAATAATGCTGCCTACTTGAAGAACAATGCCAGAGGAAGCACAGGATAAAGATAAAACTTCAGGACAGAATGCTGCCCTACAAAATGAAAATTCAACTAATTGAAATCCTGGGCATCTGGTGACTCTAAGTGAAAATTCGATATAACATTTTTGCCTTCAGTTCTTCCTATCCATTTAACAGACTAAGCAAAATGTACAGTGCAATCTTGCATAAAGGAAAAAACATAAAAATCATTGCTGAGTTACCCTGTGGATTTGATAAATTATACATCAGGATTCAATACTGGGAGCATTCTCTCCCTGTGTCCTTTCCTGGAAACAACTCACAGGGAAAGAAAAAGAACATAAGGGAAGCTTGATTTTTCCTTCTACTTGATTGCTGTCTTTAACTTCTCCATTTTATTAGCCCAGTCCTAGGGTCCGTTAACCTTTTTACTTTTAGGACTTGACAGATCACATGCCATTTTTAAAAACATTTTAAACCTAGCTTATTTCTGAAATTTAACACTTTCTGGCATTTTCTGGCTATAGGAATAACAGCTCATGCAAAGTTCAAAATTAAAATTAATCTTTTTTTTATAGCCATATGCTTGAGTCATTGCAACTACACTGTGTATAAACCTTTTTTTTAAGTTTTTATTTAAATTCTAGTTAATACACAGTGTGATATTAGTTTCAGTTGTGCAATACAGTGATTCAACATCTCCATACAACACCCTGTGCTTATCAGAAGTGCCCTCCTTAATCCCCATCAGTCATTTAACCTACCCCCCCACCTCCCTTCTAGTAACCATCAGTTTCAGAACTAATCTTTAAGTATTCTTTACAACTAAAGAAATGCCTTATTCCTCTTTATTTTTTATGTATTTATTTTGGGATGTTTTTCTTGATTAGCAACTCTACATGTCAGGTAACAAATGTGTCATAAGTACAAGATTAATAGCAAATGGAAGGACATTAAGGTAATCTTAGTATTGGGAAACAGGGAGTTCCCACTTTGATTGATGTTCCCAGCTGCATCAATTCCAATCCAATTCCATCCTGATCCAACAGAATCTGGATAAGTGTCTTCTGTTTCAGGACTTCTCAGCAAAAATAGGTACCATTTGGAGACAATTTTCACTACATTTTTAAAATAAAAAATCATATAAAAAACACAGCTTAAAAACAAATGTGTTCTGAATGGTGATTTTCATCCAAATCTCCTTCAGAAAAGCCAACGCACATTACTGGATGGATTTACACATTCTAATATTTTTAATCATTGATTTTTATTTATGACTTCCAGTCAACCCCTTATCAATGTAAAGTCTTTTGTATTTAGACAGAGCAATATCAATACAGTCCATTTTTACTGTGGCTTGTGGTATCCCCACCTGGGCTAAACAGGCTTGCTTTCGTTCTCATTGGAGTAAGTGAAGTGCTCCCCAAGAAAAAGGTCTCTGCTCAGTATATCTCTAAAAAATGAGAGAGAAAACAAAAACAACTAGAAGTTCTCTTCTCCGAAATATTCCTTTAATCCAATGGCATAATTGGCAGATAGTTAGATCCAATTCTACCTTAATATTTAAGTGCCCTTTCTTTCTAGGTTGCATTTTTATACTAGCAAATGAATCCATCTCTTTCTTGCATCATGACCCATGGTTAATAAATTCACTAAAATTAGCATCCTAAGCACTCTACGGCATATTTATTTCCCCAAAGCCAAGTCATTAACATAAATATAAATTGATGTTCTTCATCTATAACTTAATTAAAAATTTATAATATTTAAGGATTTCTTGAACTACTCTCCCATTTCCCCAATTTAAAATACTTTATATAGGGGTGCCTGGGTGGCTCAGTGGTTTAACTCTGGTTAAAGCCTCTGCTTTTGGCTGAGATCATGATCTCAGGGTCCTGTGATCGAGCCCTGCATTAGGCTCTTTGCTCAGCAGGGAGCCTGCTTTCCCCTCTCTCTCTGCCTGCCTCTCTGCCTACTTTGGATCTTTCTCCTCTCTGTCAAATAAATAGATAGATAGATAGATAGATAGATAGATAGATAGATAGATAGATAGATAGATAAAAATCTTTTAAAAATGAAATAAAATACAATAAAATGCTTTATATAATACTGAACTGCATAGATCTGTGAATCTGGCACATTCTTTCATTACTCCAAGGCTAGGTTAAATTCCAAAATCTCTATGACAATAAAATATTTAATAAAATCCACAAACATAATAAAATGTTGTGAGATGAACCGACATAAAGTGTTTGAAACAATCCTAGCTAGTTTTGTCCCTACAATTACCCCAGTAATTTCCACCTTCATTTTGTTTTCCTTCTTCTACAAAAGAATCATGAGCTTAGAGAAACTCCTTCCCATGTCTGGTTTCACAATTTATTCATATTTTTTCAATATCCTTTTTATCTCATTCTGTCAAAACTTCAGGAAACAAGGTTGTAGCTTTAACCCATATATGATGGAGTATCATTATTTTTCTGCATCTTATGAGAATGCCATTCCTAGTTGTTTATTCACTAATTAGAATTTTTCTGTACATATATATGCATCATTTATGGATTTTCCTTTTGTTTAGGATTTGGAATACACCATTCTTAAATGCAGTGGATTTCTTATATTCTAGTTTAAATAATGGGATACATCGCTCCACATTTAATATTAATTTAACAAGTTTGGTAAATCCCTCTTCTATTTGGTCCTAGAGGAAAAGTTTGGCAAAAAGAACATTTTATATTTGGTTCTTTGCCTCCAGTAGATACCTCCTATTCTTTCAAAAACACTGCTACTGATATATAGATTTTCTCACTTTGCTGTTTCCTAGAAAAGCAGCTTCAATAAAAAATAGGTGCATGTATCCCTGTAACTCACACATCTATGAGGCTATAAGAATCCCAGAGAAAGTCTGAATGAATGACAACAGTTTAATATTCTCTAGATTGTTATTTAAGAAGAGTATTAGATTAAATACCTGGTGCTTATATTATGAATCATTTATGATTGATTTTTGTTATTAATTATAATAAAACTTGACTCTGAAGATCTAGATAGTGTTCGAGGCTGTTATTATTTCAAAATGGTACTGTAATCAGAAAACTAATATTAATCAAAATATCTATATCATATTGAAATAAAGTATTTTGATGGCTATTTAAAATTCCATATAGTTTTGAATCTCAAAGCTATAGACCTTCTCTGTACTTTATACTTTGATATTGGTTCTCAAATGTCAAATTCTATGTTTGTCTTTGGTTCTCTCTTCAGCAATAAATTCCACATTGCAAATATAATTTGAATAAATGACCTTCGATTAAGCTTTCTTTGCTACTCTCACTGCAGTGCCAATATAATAGCAGCAATATAAAGATTTTAGTAGCAATGTTTCCCTTGCATGTGATAAAACAGATAATAAAGATCGGATTTCCCCAGGTACAGACTGGCCAATAGTAGCTTTAAAAGACACAAAATGTGCTCTTTACATAAGTTGTCTACTAAATAAAATACTCAAAAAGACAAAACAGGGCTTTTTACAACTATATTAACCATGTTCTAATGCCAAAATGCATGAACATTTGGAAAATTGAACAGTACAAGATATCTATAAAAACAAACCTCATGATACTTTATTAATAATAATTTTAGCAAAAATATTATGGTCAATATTTATTAAAGGATTTCTGTGACCATTATACTGTGTTAAATATTTTACATTTATTATCTAACTTAAATTATTCCATAATACCTCTGAGGTTGATGCTATTATTCCTCTCAATTTTTTAGATGAAAAACAGGTTTTCTGAATTATCTAGTGAGAAACTGTCACATACCCTGTGCTTCATACCCAGGTGTGTCTGTCATATCCAGGTTCCTAGTCACTCTCATATACTACATTAAGAATAAATTCATCTTTGACTGTCGTTAATAGGCTTTATTTTATTTGTACTCTTCTCTGGAACATCCTATTTCGTCCAAACATTAAGAGTCACCCTAATATTAGAACTCTATCTTTTATGTTATTATATGAATTAATATTTTCCTTTAATTATGTGCTATATTTGCTTATGATCCATATAATCAAATGGTATTTTCTGTGGGATTTTTTTCTTTAATCAGTGTTGCCAAGGCCACTCAACACATAGTGAATTTTTCCAACAAGCTCTAATGCAACGCTCTGACTTGCTGATAATGAGGAATGTTGTTATGAAAACACTGTCAGGAAATTTTGTCAATAGTTGCAACATCCATAAGAAGTCTATGCTAGATATCTTCCATTTATGCCTCCAGATCTATTTATCCTCCTTCCTTCTTCTGCCTTCTGATCTGATTGGCTGGACTGCAGAGACTATATTAACAAGGTGCATGTACTCTAATGGTTTCTGGTCATTTTACCCCAGAGGTAACCAGGCAAGAGGTTGGAGTGACAGAGGAAAGTAAGATTTGTGTAATTTTTAAAAGCAGATTATATTTTTTACAGCAGCTTTAGGTTTATAACAAAACTCAGTACGAAGTATAAGAGAGTTCCCATGTACCTCCTACGCCCACACAAACTACTCTTCCCCCACTGACAACATCCTGAGTCACAGTGGTGCATTTGTTACAATCAATAAACTTACAGGGACAGATTATTATTACCCAAAATTCATAGTTTACATTAGGGAATTATACACTCTATGGCCTTGGACAGGTGTATAATGACATATATCTACCATTATAGTATCATACATAACAGTTTCAATGCCCTAAAAATCCTCCAAGTGCTATTTCTCTCTTTTTTCCTAATCCTTGACAACCACTCATCTTTTTACTATCTCTATAGTTTTGTCTTTTTCAGAACATTTTATTGTTGGAATCATGCAGTATGTAGCTTTTGCAGATTGGCTTCTTTCACTTAGTAATTTGCATGTTGTTTTCTCCATGTATTTTCATGGCTTGATAGCAGATTTCTTTTTAGCACTGAATAATATTCCATTTTGTGTACAGGCTATAATTTATTTATCTATCTACCTAATGAAGAACATCTTGGTGGCTTCCAAGTTTCACAATTATGAATAAAGCTATTGTAAAGTTCCATGAACAGGTTTTTGTGTGGATATAAGTTTCCAACTCATTTGGGTAAATACCAAGGAGTACCACACCTGGATTGTATGATAGAGATTAGTGTAATTTTTTATTTTGGCTCCTTTTCTGCAAGCCAGGAATCTCTACAAGATGATGTCTCCAGTTAGGATCGTTCCTTCATTTCTTCAGGACTCTAGGTGCTAATAACTGCACTGCTTCTAGCCTCAGATTATGCCACTATCCTATGTGGTTTCTTTGTACATAACACTCCTCTTTCTGGCTTGCCATCTGTTTCTTATTTTGATAGAAAACCCAAAGTAGACAAAGACCTAATGCCTATTTCTCTGCATTTTGCTATTATTTCCACATGTGGAATAGTCAGAAGAAAAGCATTGCAAAGTAAAAATGACATCTTACCAGCCTCTTTACTAAATAGTCTGAAATACGAGACGCTTTTTAGTACAGTAGCCTTGAGGAAGGAATAAACAAACAAACAAGGTACATCCTTACAACAGCGACAACATCTAATATCTCTACATCAAAATAATAAGGGAGTACCTTTTGTAAGAGCTTTCTCTGTACTATATTTATGATAAGCAGTTAGTTATTATCACTTCATTTATTACCAATAGGCATGTGGAAAACTATTATTATCTACATTTTACAAATTAGTAAACTGAGGGTCTTTTGCCAATCAGGAATTGAAATAGAATCGAAAACTCGATCTAAACTCAAGTGTTGTCCTCTCATTAATCTCAGTTCTGCCTTCCATCTGTAAAATCAAAACATTTAGTGTTCTGTACAATATATAAATGACCTGGTTTTAAATTCCAGCTCCTGTAATTAAAGGCAAAAGTATGAGTTCCCACATAAATGAATCATCTCTCTGCATTCTGATCGCCCAGCCCCAGATCCATGTTCAGCAAATTAGCAATGGGAGTACATGATGCTGCTCCCTTTGCTCTCTGCCCCCTTGTACAGTCATCCTGAGACAGTCACAAAGCTCAGGTTCCTGCCTCTCCCCCCAGCAGATGTTCTACCTGCACATTCTTTTGTAGGAAGCCATCTCTCTTTTGCACTAGGTTAATAAATTAATTCTGAAAACTGTAGATGGAAGACAGATAGCTTAGAAAAGCAATATATCTTATGTTTTAGCAGCCTTGACCAAAATGAAGTGAAGAGTGTTGGGAAGATGGTAAAGGCACACAAAGCTGCTATGATTATAAAAATGCAATACTGATATATTCCTGAAAACAAATTTACTGAAGAGTATTGAAGCCTTAAACAAATATAAGGATATCATAAAAATGATAATATCAGAACTATTAAATCAATAAGAAATATCACAAAAGCTACTTGTCTTCTGGACTCTTTGAAATATTAGAGTTTCATTTTTCCTGCTGAATATTTGGACTTCTTTCGCAATTGATTTCTCACTTAGCCTCCAACTAAGGGTGTGACCTAGAGAGACAGATATAGAATTTTGATACTTAGAGAAACATTTGTAGAAGAAACAGAGGTAGAGAAATAATCACCTTGCCCAATTGTTACAAAACAGAAGCAACATATTTGTTATATTTCTTTCAATTGACTCTCTCTAATGACCCTAGATTATACTTTTAAGTACACCCATGGAAAACATAAGAAGCATAATTACACATGTTTACTAGTGATGCTTATAAACAAAACTCACAAAAAAATAATTAGGGGGTAAGAGAGAATTAATAATAAAAAACTAGATTATAAGAAATTAACACTAATAAAGAATTTAAATGACTAGAAGTCAACAGGTTATATATAATTAGTAATCACTACATGCATCCAAAAAAGAAAGTCCTAATGAGTAAACAGAATAAGATAAAGTAACATGAAATTAAATCAGATAGTAGACTTGCAAATTAGTGATAGTTAAGACTTTATCCCAGTTTTTGGATCAAATTGTTGAACCACCATTTATTTTATCTTATGTAATGAAAAGTTGTAGTTATTAGCCTTGGATGAAGGAGAAACATAATCTGCATTCTGAGATCACAGGATAGGACCTTTTAAAATGTCCTGCTTTTTAAGCAGACATTGCTAAATATAGCTCATAAAAAAGTGGTCCCTCTTCTTTGACTTATCACATCTGTCAGAAATTTTAGTTTACCATGACAGTTGGCTAGAATATATTTGTGTAGAAAGAACTAAAAATATGTTCCCTTCAACTAATGACACATATAGATCCTAGTAAAATAATAATTTACATTGCAAAGATTTCTTAGCTCTGTTTCCAAAACATTTTCATGGAAAATAACACTAGATCTGTGTTATTAAGCCCATCCTATTTCATGAATTAAATCCACCTTTTCTCTATGTTGGTGGTTTTAGGAGTGCTCTGTTTTCCAGAAGACAATAAAACATGTTTACATCACAGGAAAAATCCCAGAAAAAAAGGGTAATTATATTAATGTTCATGTTTTAAGTTAACCTCAAATTAGGATCACTACCACTTTCAAAGTTTATGTTATACTGGATTGCAGGAAAGATGGGAAGCAATTGAGCAGTTACTTATGGATGGCTACGTAGTCTTTCTAATTCCAGTCCCTTAAGAAAATATAACTCATACAAACATAACACTGGTCCATAGATATTCAATCTCACTTACAATTCGCATGGGTTTAACCCCGGGAATCCTGCAGGAGCAGGTTTTTTCCAGTCTAGATTCTCTAATAACTATAAATTATGCTTTTATACATACTCATGAGAAACTTAAGAAGCATAATTATTCATGTTTTCTTTTGCTACTTATAAACAAAACCAATAATATTACATCTTAAGAGTTTAGAATGTACTATATGCTTCACCCACAGCCAGCATAACACATTAACAGGATAGTAGTTAACTATTATAAGCTAGAATTTTTTAATACAAATGTTTGTGTGTGCGTGCGTGTGTGTGTGTGTGTGTGTGTGTTTGTGTGTGTGTGTGTATTACAAACCCCTCTTCAGCAAATGTTGAACAGTATAGCATTCTGGTATAAGGTAAAAGGATAAAACGTTTGTCAGACACAATTCCCATACCCACATTAATATATTATGAGAATTTCTTGGGACAAGACCCCTTTCCCCAAGTGCTCTGAGATTTCAGAGAAATAAATTATATTCTATTTGTTGAAAGATTTGCTTTTATAACTTTGGTTATTTGGCGCTTTGGGAAAAGGACAGTGGCTTTCAGGAAAGCTCTAATACTTTGGAGCTTTAAAAGTATAATGGGATTTCAAAGAAAACAAGAAGAGTAAAACCGATATACTAGAAGTAAAATATGTTTAAATACACTAAAAAAAATATCAGGTAGACAAGGGAGATGATGCATAGAATTTTTTCATCTATTAGATATTTCCAAATATCTACCATCTTGTGCCATGTACCAAATCAGCTTCCACCTAGACTTCCAGGCTGACCAAATATATGCTCTCAAGGAGTTTATATACAGTAGGGAAATAAAGCAAGTAAATAAATACATAAATACAATAAGTAAGTATAGATTACAATAAATAAGTATAGATTGCAATAAAGGGTGAAAAGGGAACCAAGTGGGATCTAAAAATGGATACCAAGAAAAGTTTGCCTATCTTATTTACATGGGAAAGATTTCTCTGATAATGAGATATTTACAGTAAGAGCTGAAGGAAGAGAAAGACTTATCTTGGGATTATGGGTAAAAGAGAGCTCAATGCAGAGGGAAATGTATGCAAAATTCCTGGATAATGAAAACTTGGTAGAGCAGAGGGGATTAGGGCAGTAGGTGAGATGCATGAGATGAAGCAAAAGAGACAAGCAGGACCAAGATCACACAGGGCTTCTAAAACTATGTTGAGAGGGTTCCTGGGTGGCTCAGTTGGTAAAGCGACTTCCTTCAGCTCAGGTCATAATCTCAGGGTCCTGGGATCTAGTCCCACATCTGGCTCCCTGCTCAGCAGAAAGCCTGCTTCTCCCTTTCCTTCTCCCTCACCTACTTCCCCTGCTTGTGCACATGCACTCTCTCTCTCTCTCTGTCAAATAAATAAATAGAATCTTAAAAATATAATTAAAGTATGTTGAGAAATTTTAATTATACTCCACATATAATGGAAGCCGCTGACAAATTATGAATAGAAGTTAATCCAAATATGATTCCTCTGGCTGCCTTGTGAAGAATGCAGAAGGTGATAAGAACAAAAAAATAGTTAGAAAGATGTCATAGTTCAAGCAAGGAGAAGTGATGCTCTAAAGCAAATTGGTGACAGAAGATATGACTATAAATCTGCTGATGAGTTGCATTTGGGATGCAATTGAAGAATGAAACAAATATTTTATATGGATTCCTCATTTCACCAAGTGGAAAAGTGGTAGTATGTATTATGATGAGAAATATCTGCGTGGGGACACAGATTTCAGATGTAAGAAAAATGTTCTTTTTGGAAAAGTTATTTCTGAGATGTTGGTAAAGATGCTGAAATAGGAATAACAAATAGGCAATTAAATGTGTGCTTTCTAGAGGAATCAGACTAGAGCTCCTAGCATATGAATGACTTAAATGTCATGAGAATAATAGGGATGGTCTGGAGAAAGAGTGTAAAGAAAAAAAAAAAGGGAATGTGAACATATGCATAAACAAGAATATGTGGTATGGCATCACAGGACTCAAAAGTTTTTCAATAAATATCACGAAAAAGATGCTTAAACACAACACTTATATGAATAAATTGAATTAAATTTTACAGTCTACTAGTAGTCCTCAAATGCCTTTCAATATAAGAGTCATGTAATCTTCACTTTGATGTCATAAGACTAGTCTAACAATACCATCTGGGAGGGCCCGTAGGATAAGTGGTCATGGACAAATTAATATGCTGAGACTGGAGTGCACAGCAGAGGAAAGGAACATGTCAGAGGCAGAGCAATGTTGGATTACATAATGTTGGTGTTAGGGAAAAAGGAAAACAGAGGAAAATGCAAGGTTAATATCCTCAAAATACAGCAGTGAGGGGCCCCTGGGTGGCGCAGTTGGTTGAGCGACTGCCTTCGGCTCAGGTCATGATCCCGGAGTCCCGGGATCGAGTCCCACATCGGGCTCCCAGCTCCATGGGGAGTCCGCTTCTCACTCTGACCTTCTCTCTCTCACTCTCTCTCTTTCCTAATAAATAAAATCTTTAAAAAAAAAAAAAATACAGCAGTGAGGGGGGAAACAAATTTGATTGTTATCAAAGATTCATTAAAGAAATCCTTTACAAAACTAAAAGAAGCAAGAAGTTAGATTTTTTTTTTTTAACAGATTGGTAGGGATGTGCCTCATGAACATCCCATAGGAGATACTCATAAAATGCTTAAAATAAGGAGTCAGTCTATTTCTCAGATAGGTACCTACTGGTAGATTTCATGGTCATATAGATAGCATTTAAAAGCATGGATATAGATGCTATCATCAGACTGACGAAGCTATATTTAAAGACAGACATGGAAAAGTAGTCTCAGCAAGAGCTAACAAAGAAAGCGAAGGTTACAATGGGCATTCCAGTATGAATTATCTAGGAAAAGGCAACATCTTCACAGTCTGGAGGTAAGGCTTCACAAAGTCAAGGGTTGAAAAAGACTGCAGAATCTGAGGCCACATTTTTGTTTAGTGATAAGAGATGAGACATCTTTTAATCTTTTGGGTATTTTTCTTCTACATTTATAGCTTAATTCCTCCCTTCCTTTTTAAAACTACTTTTCATTTCATTTCATTTCAAACATTAGGTATTGAGATTAAAAAAAAAAAAGAACTGAGATGAATTCTATCAAATATTTTGGGGGGTTCAACCTTGCCAAATTAAGTCTACGTGCACTTTGGGCCTAAAGAAGAATGCTATAACATCAAACACCTGTTGTTGTTGTTTTTCTTTTCCTTCCTTCCTTCCTTCTTTCCTTCTTTCTCTCTTTTAATTTTTTTCATTAAATAACTACAATTAGCTGATTTAATGATCATATTCATTAAGTGGTAGAATTACTCTTTTGAATCAGCAGTGGCCATGCATCTGCCAATTTTTGGCCCACTTTCTGTAGTAAATGAAATGTGGGTTGGGTTAACATTGAAATTTTTCAACTGTTTGGTTTCCAACTTATGCTAAATTTTCCAAAATTAAGTAAATAAGTAATTGAGTAATCTTAACACACTGCCTTTGAGTCTCAGTTTTTCTTGAGCTGGAATTGGTACAGAGCAGGTAATGGGATTCCTCAGTGGGACCTCTATACTTTTTTCTAGGATGGACCTTCTTTATGTATATATTTCTACTAAAGCTTCTGTTATTTGTTGTGAGATTAGAGCCATTGTCCATTCTTATCATAGATCTAGAAATAGATAATAGTGTTTAGAACACTCTGCAATAAATTTCTGTCTGCTAAATTAACAAATGAAGAAGGAATTAAACTGAAAAAGGAAAACCTTAAAAAAATGACGAGCATTTACAGAAGCAAAGTGGACAGTGCTGATAACTTTGGGCAATATCCTATTTTGCAAAGAACTTCCCTTGAACAAAGTCAATTGGCTACAGGCACTAGATATGGATGTTCAATTTCATTTTTTCTTAAAGTAAAGGGCACATTTCTATCTTTCAAACAAATTGGTGCAATTACTGGAACCAGATAGAATTACACTGCTTGCTATTGTATGTGCTCAGTTTCCCAGAATATGGAATATACCTTCAGGGATTTATTAACAACTTTCGAGAGTCAGACTATTTTAATGTTATGAATGCCCTGGACACTGAATCCTCAAGGTATAAAAAGAGTTTTATTTCCAGAAGTTTTTGCATCGCACTCTTATAATTGTGATAGAAATAATGCAAAATTTAACTCATAAATGTTTCCTGGCCTTCTTTCCTTTCCACAAATCCTCTGAAGAATATGTTAACACTGTCTGATTTGCCTTCCAAGCCTTATCCTGGCATTTGGGATAGTAAATTATGGCTGGGGGTGAGGAGTAGGGCTAAGGGGGGGAATGGTTGAATTAGAGAAGTGGAGATGTAGAAGGATTTTACATTTTATGGGCGGAACATAACTGCCAGGAGAGAGAAAAATAGAGCAAAAAGTAGAGAGAGGGAGAAGTAGAAGGTGAATACAGATACACTACAGATATATTTGTAGAGTTTGGGAGGGGGATTATTAAGAGACTGAGTCATCTGCAACGTAGAAGGGACTTAGAGGAAGCAGTCGTGGGAAAGATGATTTAAAAATATTACTGAACATAATAAATATGTTCCTCTCTTAGCAGCATTTCAGAATACACATTTCAGCAATATCAACTGTGTAAGCATTTACAAACATCAAAGAATACAATCATCCTGAACTTTTAGAAAATTAAAAAAAAAAAAAACACTTAGTCTTACGAAATTCACTTTTACCGATCTCCTTCCCTCCCTCCTTTCTCTCCCTCTACCCCTTCCATCCTTCCTTCCCCCCTCCCTTTCTTCCCTCTTTCCATGTTTCTCTATTAAATGAGTGAATGCACATGAAGTTATTCAAACAGGACCTGCAATATACCAATCATTCAATAAATGGTATACATTATTATGTGCCTAAAATACAATGTAAAGAAGATTTCATGATCCTTATTAAATCAGAATAAAGGAAACATAACAACAGTTTCATCTTTAGAAATCTCTTTTTTTAAAATATTTTATTTATTTATTTGACAGAGAGAGAGAGAGATCACAAGTAGGCAAAGGCAGGCAGAGAGACAGAAGGGGAAGCAGGCTTCCTGCTGAGCAGAGAGCCAGATGCAGGGCTTGACCCTAGGACCCTGAGATCATGACCTGAGCCAAAGGCAGAGGCTTTAACCCCCTGAGCCACTCAGGAGCCCCATCTTTAGAAATCTTTGATGATGATCCATGCCATGGGAAATAACATGCCAAATCTTAAAATAAACCTAAACCTACTACATCTATTACATAATTTACTTTTTAACTGATACAGTTGATAAAATATGGTAATCTTAGAGATGGAATATGTGTTAATAATAATATTAATTATTTTATAATTAATTATAACATTATAACAATTATAACATTATAATTGTATAAAACATTATAACAATTAAAACAATTATAACATTAATTATAACAACAGCATTTTCTTTAACTTTACCAAACTATTCAAAAGAAATAGCTCATGGATTGAAAACTGGACAATCTTTACGACAAATTAAATACAAATATTCAAACTGGAACTTTTGAGATAGCTAATATTATCCACTAGCAACACAGCTAGCTTATCTTTTCCATCTATTCTCTTTTCTATCTTAATTTGATTCACCACTTTAGCAATAGCTTAAGCTGAACATTCTTTATGAACTCTCCTATAATGATTTTCTCTGCTGAAAGCTGATAGCCTTTCTAGACTGTCTTTGACTCTTGTAATTAAGCAAATGCTCACTTAATTTTTTCATACATATATGCATGCATTTGTTCTTATAAACAAAATTATAAATGTCTTCAATGAAGTTTTTTCTTTTTTCCCCACAGAGCAAATAACCAAGTACCTACCTAATGGTAGGCATTTACTGAAAATTTTTTAACTCATCTAAAACTTTCTCCATTTCTCAACTTCCATCTTTAGTTAAAAATGTCTGGTCACTTTTACTTCTCCAATATCTGTCAAAGCACTCTCTTCATCTTCATTGCTGTTGTCATTGTGTTATATTTTTATATCATCATTTCTCACAAGGGCTATTTCTAGACATCTAATTGGATTCTCTATTTCCTTCTAGTCTGTGATCCAGTCCATAGACAGAGGTTGCATCTTAAATTGTAAATCTCTATTTATCCTCTCTGGGATTAGTATAAGATGCTACTGTTAATAAGAGGATCTGAAAGTACAGAGATTTAGAGAGAAGATAAAAACTCATTGATCTCTCAAGTAATAGGGTAATACTCACAGGGTAATCCAGTCATTCAGGACCTTTCTATGTAGTTTTCATAATTCACTAGGATGTCACTTCATTCACACCACCGTATCTGTTCCTGATATCAAGAAAAGAGAAAAAGGGAATGGAGAGTAAGCAGCTTCCTTTTCAGTCATGTCCTATAATTTGCACACATATCTTCCCTTCACTTGCCATTGACGAGAATATATTCACATGGCCACACTTGAATGCAATCTTTAGCTGATAAGTATTTTATTTCAAAGGAAAAATTCTTCCTCAGGCAACCCCGATAAACACAAAAGTACCTTTTTTTTCATATATAAAACATATCCTCAACACACACATGCACATTCTAGGAAGAAACTCCAACATCCTATCCATGTTCTCCATCCAGCTCAAGGTTCGTTCACAATCTCTGGATGAGGAACAGTCCATTCCGTCAAGTCCAGATGTGGCTCCTTAATGTTATGGCGACCTCTACTTCAACAAATGGGTTTATCTGCTTCCCGTTATGCCTAATTTACAATGGTGCAGTATGAGCAGAGTAATTGCATTAAATACTTTACTCAGAAAACTTAAAGAATGACATAACAGCCACTCTTCTAGAATGTTATCAAATTCTGCTTGGCAGAAATTGTGAAGAGTCATTCTTTGGCAGCTATTAAGACCATCTGCACTCTCATTTGTTGCTGCTTATTCATTGTTCTCTGTGTCCACCTCTGTAGTTGCCACCGGAGAGTATGTTCTGACAAAATCTTCCCAACTTTGTCCTAGTACAGATTTGTCCTTTTTTGGCGGGGGGGAGGGTTTAAGAGACAAAGATTTTGCAGGCCAAGATTATGGTTTCTTTGGCAACATACTTCAGCTTTGTAGGCTTCCGACTGTATACTTCCAGTTAGTTCCATGTACAAGTGCCCTTAGCCAAATACTTCATACATACATTTCCTAAGCTTTACATCCTTGTGCTAAGACTATCCCCCTCTCCTTCAAGCTATTTGTGATTAACTTGATGCCACTTGAAACAAGATGATTTGTGAAACTAGAACAACCTAAATCTAATACTTACTACTGAGCTAATTCCCATTGGGTAGCAAAGGACATTTAAATAGAAGCTGTGAGTCAAGCTTGAGGTCACAGTGATAAATCCTGCTGTTTGGGGTTAAAAAGTAATTGGTCATTTCAACACTGCAAAACCTCTAACAAACGTTATAGTATAGGGCATGGCACTATCTTCCATAGAAGAATGTATCTGTTGTCATCTCTGCTTCAGTGTGATTCTTTTATAAATTCCTATTTCTGATATCTTGCTAACTACTGTAAGATTAAAAACCAAAAAAACAAGAATATTCTAACATTTTCTAACCACTTCTACAACTACACATTATGTAGAAATGTGATTTGCCTTCCAAATTGTTATAGAATGGTTTAACATTTTCCACTACTAACCATGATGAAAAGCTTTCCAGACTATGGTGTCTATATCCTTGCCGTCCAGCTTGTGATTATGAAACTGATGCCATATACTTTAGGATTTTATTATAAAAGCACCTAACTGCCAGATATCATTTCTTTTTCTATTGCATAGGATGGAAGGTAAACTTCTACAACTAGTAGACTATGAAATACAGTAGTTTTTAGAAAATAGATGTTAATATCTTTCTCAACGTAATAGTTCAGGGATTGGTGAATGGTCCAAAAAGAATTAGGCTCCTCCCCAAAAAATTTTCCATGGATTTGGAGTCCTGTCTTCTTGCTCTACTTTTCTCTCAGGTGTAGCTTTCATACACATCACTGTGACCAGCTCATCATGACCAGAATAACATTCAGGTCCTCAGGAGGGAAGAAAGGGAATGGAGGTTAGCAACTGCTTTTTAATGCCATGACTTGGAACTTGCACGTTACTTTTTTGTCATATTCCATTGTGAAGACTCTAATTTCATCAGTATATCTGTGTGAAGGAAGAAAGAAATATGGTCCTCTATAGTCTTTTTAGCTAAAAGATAAAAGGGGAGGAAAATTCTATTGATAAAGGAACAGAGGGGAAAAACAGATATTTGAGAGACAGAATATAAATTCAAATCCTAACCCTTTCCATTGCATTTGTTCTTGACAAGACAAAAAGATAATACACAAACTACTTAGCATGGTGTGCCAACATCCGTCATTCTTTTCAAATAATGAAGCTGGAAGGGTGAAATAGTTTGTCATATATTTCATTCTATCAAATTACTTTACCATTAATTTGTCTGTTTCTTCTGCTGTAACAATGAAGACTCAGGAACAACTTACAGTCCTCTAAAGTCCACATACAATTCCTAAATACAAGGTATCTTAACGGGTAGTAATGCTAATTAAATGGAAATTACTTTAGCTGAGTTCATGGAAGAATTATGGCAGAGAAAAAAATAGCAAAAACCACTGTTCTAGGTAGGGTGGCTTCTATGAAATCTATTTCTCTGAGTTATTTATTAAAGCAATTTGCCATCCAGAACTACCCTTTGTCTCTGTCACACAGTTGAGGAAATCAGCCATTATTTTAAAGTCATATTCACAAGAGACACAAGACTCCACTTACCATAACAATAAATATTTTACTCTGTAAGCAGAGAGCAATGAATTGGAAGGTTCAGCTAGGACAGAGAAGGTAGCTGTCCAAAGAAACTTGTTCTTTGATAATACAGGTTGATTCAATGGAGGAAGTCCAAAATTCCTTTGGTTTGAGTGAATTTGCCTAAAGGCACTGGACTTCGTTATGTTCCAATTTAAACAAGGAATCCTGAAATGTACGTGGCACATTTTTATCATAGGAGGGTTCTTTTCTGTGAAAGGGATCTTTCTGCCTTCTTAAGAATACTATAAATGCCCTTTATTTATAAATAAAGAGGATGAACTGGTAAATTTTATATAATTTACCTTGGTTTAGAATATGTAACTGGTGTTCCTGATTTAAAGTGTTGTTTACATTGTTAAATTCTCTCCATTGTACTCTGCCCTGGATTAACATAAATATCTAAGAATTTTAACCAAGATAATTTATGTAAAAATAAGACTTTGAATATAAGCCTGTCTTAAGTCATTGCAATTAGTTTGAAATCTTCAGATGTTGATGTACCATTAACAGATGAAAATTCAAGATTTGTTTTAGCTATGTTTAAAATTATTCAGGGGCCCCTGGGTGGCTCAGTTGTTGGGTGTCTGCCTTTGGTTCAGGTCATGATCCCAGAGTTCTGGGATTGAGTCCCACATTGGGCTCTCTGTTTGGTAGGGAAGCCTGCTTCTCCCTCTCCCATTCCTTCTGCTTGTGTTCCCTCTTTCACTGTGTTTCTCTCTGTCAAATAAATAAAAATCTAAAAAAAATAAAAAATAAAAAAATAAAATCTATTCAATACATTGTTCCAAATTTGAATCAAATTTAAATCTTCCAGAATTCAAAGGGATTCTTATATCAAAAGTACATGATTTGTTCAAAGGACATTATATTGATAAGTTAAATAAGGCTTATAAACTTTAGCAATCAACAAGTGTATCACAAAAAAGAGCATTCTGGCAAATCTAAATTTTATTATTTGTTAATATGTTGTGTTTTCAATGTAGGGAGTACTTGATCTCTAATTACTTGTATAAATTTGGTGGGTTTTTTAGAAAACATTTTGTTATTCAATCACTATTGCTTCCATTGAATACAGGATAGATAAAAAATCAAGGATTATTTTGTTTATAATTATTTTTTATATTTTTATAGTAATACTTGTACATATTTTAAGCACAAACTTATGATTTATGATAAGCTTTATGATAAAAAGCTTATAATAGAACTTAGCAGTAGCCCTGCTATCCATTCATCTGTTTCATACATACACAAAAAAGTAGGTTGTCCTTTGAGTCTACTGTTTTCAACTCTTATAAAAACTATTTAGAGAGAGGTTGGCTTTTGTTTCCCTATTTATTAATATTTTCAATGTGCGGAAAACAATTCATAGTATCTTATCTGTTGATTTGTTATTATTATAGTTTTACACTCTTGTGTATTATTTTAGAACCCCTTTACATTTCTACTTACTGGTTATTGCCTTCGATCTTTGGTTAAGCATATATTCTAATAATTTCCCAAGAAAGGGTGAGTGGGGAATAAAATGTTGATATCTCACTGTCTGAAATTGTCTTTATTTGCTCTTTTCCTTGGTTTGGGTTCTTGTAATTTGAAAATTTTAAGATACAAATAATTTCACCTCAGACTTATGAAGGCAATGTTCCATTCAAACTTAATTCCCAATATTTTTGAGTAATTTAATGCTATGCTTGAATATTTATCATGACTTTATTTTACCCTGTGAAAGTCTAGAATTGACTACTGAACCCTAGTGATCTAAAATTTCAAAATTATGTTAATGATGCATCTACTTTTCGATTTATTGTATTTGGACTTGGTAGGCTATTTCCATTTGGAGTTTTATACCCTTGAGTTCTAATAAAGGTTCTTGTACTATTTCACTGGAAATTTCCTCTCCACTGTGTTCTTTGGAAGTCTTATGTAGCAATTACTTCTTCAATCTGCTAACTTTTCTTCCTTATTCCTCAACTTATTTTCTTTTACTCTTTGAAAGATCAACTTTGATTTCTAAATCTCTCTAGCAAACTTTTATAAAATTTCAGCTTTCATAATTTATTTTTTTAGAGAGAGAGAAAGCAGGGAGAGAGGAAGAGGCAGAGAGAGAATCCCAAGCAAGCTCCACATTGACCCCAATGCAGGGCTCTTTTTCATGACCCTAAGATCCTGACCTGAGGTGAACTCAAAAGTCAGAAGCTTAACCGATAAAGCCACCCAGGCACCCCATCGGCTTTCATAATTTTAATTTCCAATTGATATTTCTTATTTTCTTGTGTTTCTTTTTATAGTAGAATATCCTTGTTTCACAATGGTGTTTCTTATCTCTGATAGGTGATCATATTTTCTTTGAAATTTTTCTCCGCTGAATGCCTCTCATGGTTTCCTTTGCTTTATTCCCCATTTACTTTAGAAGATTTTTTAAAAGAAATTTATACTTAAGATTAAATATCTGAAAAACTAATTGCAAATATTCCCCATGGGTGGACCCAGTTTGTCAAGTGGCAATATCATTTGTACTATTTTTACCTTGGGGTTTACTCCCCACACTTAAGTTTCTGCAGGACAATCTTTTAAAGACATTCTTTTAAAGACATTCTTTTTCTCCAGAGAGGGATCCTTTACTCTGTTGTGACAAGGTTGAGGGAGTGAGTGCAAAAGAAAAGGAATGAGATCAGGAAAGAATCCCACCTGCATTTTGGGTCTTTGTGAGATCTGGGGCTACATAATTCACTGTGTTGACTTTCAGTTATTCTTTCTGCCCCATCTTTTACCTCTGCTTTTCTCTGAAACCTTTCAAGTTCAGGTTCTTAAACACATTGTCTAGGAAAGGTAGTGAAGGGGAATGTATCCAGATCAAATTAGGGGTCACTGGGGACCTGTGACCATTCTACTCTATTAATAAGCATTCAAGCAATCCCTTTCTTTTCAGCATCTCCCTCCACCTCCCCCTTATCTTCCACCAAAGTTGTTCTCTCCAATTTCTAAGATTTGATTTCTGCAATGTGAAACAATTTGTTTCTCATTTGTGTCATCCTCTGCGAGCCTCACTAATCTGTTTTTGCTCTTCACATAGGTCTAAGTTACAAATATCTTCTAATTTCATCAAATTTGAACATTATAATTATGTTTCTGCTTATTTTATTACTTGTGAATAATTTTTGAGCCTAGGAATGATATTCAATATAAACAAGGACAGTTGAGTCATTCATAAGAAGTATAACCAATAAAATGATATTTATCTGCTCTTAAATTGTCTTGCAGAACTAAAAAAATAAAAATCACATTCCCATTCAAGGGTTTTCCTCTCCCTGTAAAATAAGCCAACCAAAATCATGTGAGTTTACTCCTCCATTCTATGTTTTTTTGTGTGTGTGTGCCAAGCATTGTGCCATTGACTGGGGATTCAAGGGTGAACAAGGTGCTTTGCCATCTGGTGTGAGGGGCAGACAATTAAACAGGCAATTAGACACTAGTGTGGACATAGAACACTGTTTTATGGGAGCTCATAAGAACAACATCTGTCTCAGAATTACAGGGTCAAACAAGGGTTAGGACCTAGTGTAGAAAATTATGTCTAAGCTGACATTTGAGTGATGAGTACAAGTTAGCCAGGTTAATTTGGGAGGCAAAGAATGTCATAGCAGAAGTAAGGAAAACCCTGAAAGAGAGAGATAAAAGAGCACATGTGAAGAAATGAAGAAAGTTCAGTAAGGCTTCTTGGAATTGGCACTCAGAGACAAGGTCAGGAGAGAAGTCTGAAGGTGAGCTGAGGTCAGATTCTCAGTGCCTTAAAAGTAATGTGAATGGGTTTAAATTGTTATTAAAGGAAATAGGGCATTCCTCTGAGGTGAAGTAGATGGTGCTGGGTGGGAGAGAGTGTTAATAAAGTTAAAAGATGTTAGCACATAATTGAACTAATCCAACCTAAATACATTGGAGGCCTCAATAGAATTATAACAAAGATGATAGAAAGATGTATATAGAGGAACACCAGCATTTTGATAATGCACAATTAGAAAATTAAGTAAAATAAGAATGCTTTTTATTATTTCCAAATTTTTACTAATTGCCATGTTTAAAATACAATTTCTTTGTTTTGCAAATTGTCAGCAGCAATTGAGGAACAAGTTTACCTAGCTCATGGATTTTTAGGGATCTATGGCCTAATCTATTAATTCTCTTGATCTATCAGAAGAACAATCTTAGAGAGCCTAAGTAGCACAGTCAGTTAAGCATCTGACTCTTGGCTTAGGCTCAGGTTGTAATCTCAGGGTCATGAGATAGAGCCCTGAGTTGGGCTCTGTGCTCAGCATGGGGACTGTTTAAAGACTCTCTATTTTCTCCTCCCCAACCCTAAATAAATAAATAAATATTGAAGAAGAAGAAGAAGAGTGAGAAGGAGTTTGAGGAGGAGGAGGAGGAAGAGGAGGAAGAAAATAAGATGAAGAATAGATGATACTGATGGGACCTCTGGTATTCACTTTCTGCTGGGTGCAATTTTCTAAGTATGTGTGTAGGAAATTATATTTCATTGACTCTAAATCATCTATGGAATCAGCAGTTAATGAACTATACTGTCAATAAGTTGTGAACTCAAAATCAGTAGACTTTAATGATTTTAATCAAAATTACCTCATTCCACAAAATGTCACATGCATATTTATAATTTCGTGAGTTAGCATTTCTCTTAGACATAAAATTTAAAATGTAGAAAATAGAAATTACCTGAGAAGCAATAAACAATTAAAATATTATACAACTTAAAATGTCAGATATACTGCTCATAAGTAAAACATGAGTTAAGTTGAATATAATAGATTCAGTTAATATTCCATTATTTTGGAAATAAACAAATTAATCCAGAAATTTTATTTTTACTAGGTTCCAAATCTTTGCTTCAGCATCATTTCCTTCTATAAAGTCATCCTCATGATGAGGAGTAATAGAGCAGTAGGTAACTTAGTAGAAAAAAAACATTGCCTTTATTTACCATCTACTATATGCTCAGACCTAGTGAATAGGTTTTGAGAGATGCATTTAAGGCATATTTATGTTATCAAGTTCCCAGTGGGGGGGGGGGAAATGGGAGCTATACTGGTCCACATATCATACCAATAAGAGAATCAACAATCACCCAAATCAGTAATTATCCTATTATTATACAATCAGCAGAGCCAGGTAGAATTTGGAATTCCAGGTTTGGAATTAGGTCTGACTGCCTCCATTATTCATGCTTTTTCTACCATCCCTGGCTGCTCAAATTCTTTAAAATAATACCTTAATAGAGCATAAGTTGGAAGAACAATATTAATGGCTTTTTAAAAAAAATTTTTGTTCTTATTTTTGTGTGCTTTACTTTAGTATTATTTACATATTCACTAACCATTTATTCCTCTATCAAAATTATTTATTAAATAAATTAGGATAATACATTGCCCCTGCCTTAAGGAAACTTTAAGTCTGACTTGAAAAGTTAATTAATGTTGTAAGATGAGAATAAAGTGCCATCACAAGAGAGCATATTATCAACAGCTAATGACACTATACACATAGGAATGCTTTTGGAGTTTAGAAAAGGATAAGATAATTGTGCCTAATCAGGCATAACAAAATAATTTTTAAAAAGCAGAAATTTTATAAAAATAAATATTCCCCAATCGCTTCCAGTAACAGTTTTGTAGACTTAGCCTGCTTAATGATTCCAAAATGCTTTTACCTTTCATCATCGATCACTCTTTGGAATTTAAAACATATTGCATGTTTTAAAGTTGGATTGTGACACTGCATGGTCACATAAGTAGGCTCATGTAACATGCAATCTGCTTCCGCAAATTCACTACCATCTTCAGTACAAGTATGCAGAGTCACATGCTCCAATAAAACACAAACCTCCTCACTTTATCAGATACTGTAGAAGAAAGTGGAGTGCAATAGAACAGAACACAATTAGGCAGTGCACATCTTAAACAGAAACGTGATAAAACAAATAATGCACTTGAAGTTCAACTTTGTTAACGTTTGCATTTACTTCATACAAGCTTTTTTTTTTTTAAAAGATTTTTTATTTATTTATTAGAGAGACTGAGAATGAGAGGAGAGAAGGTCAGAGGGAGAAGCAGACTTCCCGCAGAGCCGGGAGTCCGATATGGGACTCGATCCCGGGACTCTGGGATCATGACCCGAGCCGAAGGCAGTCGCTTAACCAACTGAGCCACCCAGGCGCCCCTACTTCATACAAGTTTTATAATGCCATCACACACTCCTAATCTGTCCCTCTTCCTTTGTTTATCTATAACTTGCATAGTTAATTCAATATAAAGAATTGTATCTGTCAAATCATATTTTTCACACACACAAAAACAAGTATTTTAGCAATTCAGATTTTCATGAAATAAGCCATAATGAAGATAAGAAGATAAAACTACTATTCATAAGGTAATAGAAGAAGGGTAACTGAGAAGGGTGAGAACCCGCTCTGTCCTTTCCCTTTTTAATTGACAGACTTGACAGACTTTGTAGCTTGGTTTCCTCCTATGGAACAATAGTATCTCAGAAAAGAGAAGTGCTAAACAGAAATCAAAGATTGAGGTGGCTGACAACATTGGGTAGGTTTTTGAAACCTGAAGTCACAAGAAAGATAAATAAATGAATATCACCAATACGAAGTACGACTAATTTTTGGAGATATACTTCATGGATTCCTCAGGCAATTGCAGACATTAAGAGACTTCAGTGGAGCCTGGGTGCAAGGAGGGTGGATCTGAGGATCACTGAGAAAACATTACCTTCACGTGGGGATATTTAAAAGAGAAGCTAGGAAGGTTTTGCAATTAATTACATTGGAAAGGATTTGGTGTTACTCCTTCATGAAATCACAATTACAATTTCCATCTTGAAAGTTTACTCCATACCTGGTGGCATACTAGATTGTTACATTCACTATTGAATTCAATCCAATCTTCAAAACACCCTTATGATTAGGCACTTAACATTTTAGAGATAGAGAATTATGTTTCAGAAGAAGGAAGTAACTTTCCAATCTTAATCCAGAGAGTAAATAATAGAATTGGCATTTGAACTCAGCTCTGTCTTATCCCGAATCATGTATTTGCCTTTCTGTATTATGATGTTAAATCATCATTGAAATGTTGGCCCAGGCATTCTGCCCTAATCAACAGAAAGTATTCATAAAATATTAAGACATATAGGAGCACTGGCTGGCTCCGTTGGTAGAGCATGAGACTCTTGATCTTGGGGTTGTGAGTTTGAGCCCCACATTGGGTGTAGAGATTACTAAAAATAAGATCTTGAAAAATAATATTAATACATATAAACATTTTTTTATAAAATATATAATATTAATTTCCTATTTAATTCAATTAATGATTTTTAGTAGATATGATTTTGGATTTTCCTTCTTGGAAATACATGCTACAGCTTATTTTTATTCCTGATGTATATACCTAATGGAAATAGCAGAAATGCTACAGCCCTAAGAAATTTTCATTATTCTATTAAGCTTATATTACTAATAGTTTAATATTTCAAGGTGTTTTTAGGGAGACACAGATTTCACTGATTAAAACTCTTTTGTTTTAATGACAAAATGATATTCACAAGCTCTTTCTTATTTGATCAAAAATTAAATGAATTTCTAATGTCAAAATTTTGTTGTTAACTATTCACATTCTCACTTTGCTTTTGCAGACTTATGCTGACACTTTGGCATAAGCTTGGCTACCTCTGGCATGAATATTATTTGTTTCCCTTAATTTGAATTTGTGCCAGAGCACAAATTGGGTGAAGTTGCCTATTACTTTGTTAAACATCTTCAGTTTTTGGTCTACTCACACCTTCAGTCAGTAAAAGGATTACTTATAATTCAGTGTGAATTGCTAATTATCCTGATTTAGTATACCCTGCCATTTTGCCAAGCTATATATTCTTTTAGAACTCTATCTGATATCAGAGACGACTGGATTACTAAATATTCACCTGCCAGAATTATAGGAATTACTGAGCAACTGGTGAAAATTATTCTCAAAACTACTATAATAAATGAGGCGAAATTTTCTCATAATGTGTGCCTACTTTCTAGCACTTCATTAGAAAGATGGAAGTTTTTCACTTTTCTGTTTCAGTAGATTCTCTTTTAAGCTCTAGGTTAATTTGTTTCTCTGTCTACATTGGCTTGTGTCTCCTGACATCTTCCTTTACTTTTTGTTATATCTTTACCCTTTATTTTCCCTTCTTTCATAAAATCTCTTTCCTCTTTCCTATTACCTATAACAAACTTATATTTAACTTGCTACAGAATCTTCCCTACAATCTCACAAAATATTCAGTTTAATATTAATTCCCTTCCCCTTTTCACAAAATCTGTAGATTATTTAGAGTTCTAAACTACTCTTCTCATTATTTTTCTGGCAAGGACAGATTCTGATACTTCAGACACTGCTGACAACTTTTAGTGCCTGATACTAGTGAAAATCCTCCACCTCTTATTGTCTGGCCTTTTTCCATATTTATTTTGAGGATTCCAACAAAGCAGAAAAAAATACTTAAATAGTCTGCTTCCCACCAGAGTCTTCAGGACTATGATACATTCAACTTAATTCTTTCAAATCCATCAGAAAGCTCAAGATTTCAAATCATGACTTTAAAGTCCAAATCTAATCAGGGAAATTTGTTGAAGTCCTTCCCAGATGTATTCTAAAATAATTATTCCACAGCTCTCCTATTCAATAAGGGCTTACTAATTTTTAAATAAATAAACTTGATTTCACCACTCAATATATTTCACTTTATCATAGGTCAATTTAGACAATTATATTCTACACAACATTACAATTAATAATGGAAATTGTATCACATGCTTTCTTCAGGCTGTTCCCAATGATGATTATTAAGAAAAGAATTTAAAATTTGACATCATACCTTCCAGAGCCTATATCCAGGGAATTACTATTTTCTATTCCTTAAGAGCAAAGATTCTAGATTTCTTTTTTCTTTTCTTCTTTTCTTCTTTTTTCCTTTAGAAGCTGTTCATTTTCCGTCAACCTTATTTCCACTTTCTGTTTAAAGTCAGTGGAAGAAAAGCTTCAGACTGGTCAGCAGTCGTGCCCAACTCAGCCCGGGCGGTGAGAGCCGCAGACCAGGCCTCACAGGGAAGGAACTAAGGGCCAGTAACACCCAGAAAGCACCCCTGTGCCTTCAGACCCCAGTAGCAGTGCACTCTGGAGCCGGGGCTGTGC
>CM052810.1:44395271-44660463 GCA_028533885.1 Nasua narica
CGGGTTTTCAATGGCAACAATGGCACGAGCTGGCGGCAGAACTTCTCCCAGACTGTCTTCACATTCCGGTGTAGATGCCATTTTCCCTTTATAGATGCACCGATCCATTTGGAAGTCAGGGTTGGTGCCATCTAAGTGGATTCCTGCTGCGAGAAATTTAAGGAGATCCCCTCCTTCACTTGTAGGACATCAAGGGCTCTAGACATTGTGAAAATTTCCCTTTGAGTAATGACAGAAACTCAGAACAACACTGTATGGACCCTTCTCTGGGTAAGGCAAAAAAAAAAGCCTTTTTTTTTTCATACTTTTCAATTTTTTTTATTTAAATTCAATTAGCCAACTTATAGTACATCATTAGTTTCAGATACAGTGTTCAGTAATTTATCAGTTGCATATAAGACCCAGTGCTTATCACATCACATGCCCTCCTTGCTGCCCATCACTCAATTACTCCATCCGCCCCACCTCCCCTTTATGCCGAGTGAAATAAGTCAATTAGAGAAAGACAATCATTATATGGTTTCACTCATATGTGGAATATAAGAAACAGGGCAGAGGATTGTAGGGGAAGGGAAAACAGAATGGGACATCATCAGAGAGGAAGATAAACCATGAGAGATTTAACTATAGGAAAACATATATTTCTTAATTAAATTTTAAACAACGTATTAGATAGAAAAATATAACTCTTATTTTAAGATAATATGTAGAATTATAAATTTGGCAATGGAAAAAGCATTAAATAAGATCTTATATAATTATACATAATGAAATTAAGGCACAGAGACTAAATGACATGAGAAAGTATAGCTCTTTTGTTTGATGAGCTCTAAAAATCTAGTTACTATTTATACACAAAACTTAATACACTGATATTTCTTTATGTACTTTAGCCTATTTAAAACCAAAATTAAGTGTTTTAATAATTATAATATGTGAAGTGATTCATTAGATAGCACTATTTAAGGATAGCATTGCAATGATTTCTTAATAAAGAATGATAAAGTACTAGCGTGATTATGGATTAAAGCTATTCAGATACTGGTTTCTTAATTGATTCTCCCATGAACTTTAAATTATAGAAAACTTTTGGGGCACCTGGGTGGCTCAGTGGGTTAGCCTCTGCCTTTGGCTCAGGTCATGATCTCAGGGTCCTGGGATAGAGCCCCACATCGGGCTCTCTGCTTAGCAGGGAGCCTGCTTCCCTCTCTCTCTCTCTGCCTGCCTCTCTACCTACTTGTGATCCCTCTCTCTGTGTCAAATAAAGAAATGAAATCTTAAAATAAAATAAAATCTAGAATTTCCATTTAAAAAAGAATTATAGAAAACTTTTAAGTACCTATGGATGATCGTTACCTTCTTTTTTTTTTGATACTTACGTTCTTTTCCACATTCTTTTTCCTATTTTCCTCTTTTCAACTATTTAATGGATGATATTTGTTTGTTGGCATCTAAATACAGTTAATAAATACCTGCCATTTACCTTAAGATGATACTCTTGAGAATCTCTTGAAATGGGACGCTAGCACAAGTAAGCTGATGGGTGTGTTGTAATAGATGTATTTTGTTGGATACTGAGGAAGACAAGTGGAGGAAAAATAAACTTAAATATGGTGGAAATTGAAAAATATAATTACATTTTTATTTGTACGCATATCTACTTGTATTTGTTTGGTTTCTTTAGTGAGATAAAATGTGAACAGTTAGAAATGCTTCTTGTTTCATTATGGCATACACAGGCCTGGACCTTTAAGATTCTCTTTAAGCATTTATATGTGTAGGGAAAAATGGGAAATTCTGATACTTACTGATATTTGCTTTAACTTTGATGTATATCCATGGATATTTAATTACTACCATATTTATCAGTAAGCCTAAATATTATATTTTTTTCACTTTCACATAAAAAATGAAAATGACATCATAAAATCTTCACAAAATGTTATGTAATTTTTGGAAAAAAATTTATTTTAGTAATAATGATATTAGTGGGGCACCTGGCTGGCTCAGTTGATTAAGTGTGTGACTCTTGATTTTGGTTCAGGTCATGATCTCAGAGCTGTGAGATTGAGCTCCTGGATTGGGCTCCCCACTCAGCAGGGAGTCTGTTGGAATCTGTTGGAGATTCTCTCCCTCTGCCCCCCCTTCTCACATGATCTCTCTCTCTCTCTCTCTCAAATAAATCCTTAAAGAAAAATAATGATATTAGTAACACTTGTTGTATTTTATGGTATGCCAGGGAGTGTGGTACTCAGTAAATGAATAAGTTTACTTCTATCTCAAAATAACATTGTTATTTATGCACTATTATCACTCCATTTTGTAGATGACAAACCTAAGACTCATGTAGTAATTTCTCTAAATTTAGATATTTTTGAGATTATGATCCAGGCAGCCTAATTCAGGGTCCACGATCTGGCCTCTGTGAAATGAGAATTAATGTAAACATTATTTTATTCTTTTTCCTATTACAAAAGTTCTGGTTTCTTCAGAGAACCTGTATCATTTTGAAATTGAAGGGAAAAGACCAACAGTGATAAAAACAATTTTTTTCCAGAGAATAAAAAGAAACTTTGTTCTATTGTTTATAGAAATCCAGATATTTAGATTCATACTGAACATGTGTATTAAACAGATGGCACTGTAAAACTGTTCTTGTTTCTTTGCTGAACTGCCCTGAGTTTGAAGAAATAATAGATTTTTAAAAATTACACAGCTCTTGCCAGAAAATGAATTCCCAATTTCAAAAGTGGTTAGTGATTATAAAATGTGCTTTATTTTGTGTGGATATGTTTTGAAGTGCAAATTTCAGGAAATGTCTTAATTATAAAGTATCTGCATCATTAGAATGTTAGTTTCCTAAGCAGCTGAAAATATACTATGTCCACTAAAAACTTCCTGTAAAATAGGAATTTCAGGAACAAAAACTAGAATTCATATTTGACTCTCTGGTTCTATGAAGTCTCCTTCATTAAGTTGGCTTTCTTTTCTGTAGTTTCTGAAAATAAAGCTGAGTTCTAGCAATGATGTGAAACTGGAGACAAAAATGAGATTTAGATCTAACTGAAGTCACTTCTGAACTCATAAGACTGTTTCAGAGTATGAGAATATTTGTTGATCAGAAATGATCTGTGACTGCTTTGCCAAGACTCTGCACTCAAAGAATAAAGTTCACTAAATGTTCATAAAAATACAATGACATAAAAATAATACATGGCATACACAGATATTAAATATATAATGTTTATGATATTGATTTTGTAATTAGGTGAAATTTGTAACTCAAATATCAAATAATGGTAATCTGGATTATATGTTTTACTAGACATGTACATACTTCATGTAATAAACATCTAAAAATAAAATGACAAATAATTTTGATGAAATATTTGCACTTAAAATATAATTCAAATTGTTAGAGACACTGATTACACGTTTTAAGGAATTATAGTATATGTTGATCATTTTAAATATGTTGAATTAAAAAAAGACACTATTAGGGGTGTTAGAATAGACAGAAATGTACAATTTTGAACTATATACTAAAAGGCTTTGGGAGAAAGGAATGTTAATTGAAGCTGCAAAGGAGATAGAGAAATAAAAAGCAAAGAGGAAAAAAAAGCAAAGAAAGAAAATGAAAAAGAGGCTCAGGCTTAATGGTGTGAATGTGTGTTTGAAAAAGGAATGGTAGTAGGTAGAACCACATTCCTGCATTTCTCCAGACCAGCCTATTGTTCATTCCCAAAGCTTTCTCCTGCCCAATTTATATTCTCTATGAAAAATAAATCTCGTTAGCATGTTATGAATGTTAACAAGTGCTCCGGGCACCTTACAGAAAATACCACCAAATTAAACTTTCAGGAAGGAAACCCATTTTCTACCCTTGCATAACTCTACCAACTCTTGTCTACATTCCAAACTGGTAGTTCACGTTTTAGTTTTAATATGAAATCCTTGCTTTTTTCCAACATCCCTGAAGAGCTATTAAAGAGAAGCAAAAGTTTAAATTATATGCATTTTATAAGAACTCAGGCCCGATGTGTTTGGAGGAAAAAGGGCAAGAGAAAAGAGGACAGAATAGAAAAGGCAAGAATGCAGAGAAGACAATTAGACAATTTAATGACCTAGTGATGTCTTTATTAAATTAACATTCCTATTTGAAAATAAAGAAATGTAAAATGAGTACATGCTTACATTTCACTCATGTATGTTTATCAGAAATTTTTATACAGTAGCTCACAGTCCTCATCTACAAAATGTTTTATAAGTTTTTTCTTTACTCATTCCCTAGGATGAGGCAACCAAAGTATTTCAGGTTATCAAAATACAAACAAGGTATACTTGTTTTTAAAATATAATTAATAAAGACATAAAATGGTAGCCATAAAGCATCACACTGGTATTTTCTGAGTCCTTGCTTTGCAAAGGAATCATTCCTAATTGTAGGAAAACACATTCTATTCCAATGTTTTTAAACATAGACCAAATAGTAAGCATGGAATGAGAATTCTTTAAATTAAAACTGCACGTTCTGGATTTGTTATATGGCGTAAATAAAAACAAAAAACAAAAAAACAACAACAACAAAAAATGACAACAACAACAAAAAAACAAATTGCAATTCAGTTTTGTGAGCCGGGTAGGAGGAAGTCATAAAAGCAGAATACAGTCTCCTCGTATGGTTTTTAATGTATAATTATTATTGTGCTTGGTTTACAGCATTAAAGAAATCTGAACAGATCTACAAGCACCCTACTACCACCATCTACAATCCACCCTAGAACTCGAAGACTGAATTTATTGTAAGTAGAGGAATCACACAAGGGAAAGACAGTTAAATGCATTTAACTCTGTATTTAAGGATCCAGTTTTCTGTCAGTTTTAGGATGATCATCTGCCACCCCAATCAAATATCTCCCCAAGGTCTGTGGGACACTTTCCCAAAGTACAGGGATAATGGATAGCTGGTTTTACTTAGGAAATCTGCCTACTGGCTCAAAGTGAAACTGTTCAGACCACTTAAAGAGGTCACTAATACCAGGAGACGCATACAGGAAGTAAAAACTTCAGAGTTAAACTTCAGCCCCTTTTAATGGTTATACCATATATGCTTTCATGGGTTTATTTTTCAGACTCACCACCTTCTGGCTTTCATGAGAACATAGACTTTTCAGGTCACAGTCTTTAAATTCCAGATTCCAACAACCAAGAAAAAATTTAGAAAAAAAAATATATTCAAAATACATTTAATTTTTCAACTCAATCCCAAAGAAATTAAGGTAAACCATTGTGTGAGTTTTCCATTGCTGCATAACAGATTACCACAAATGTTTTGTATATCACAGTCTTGGTAAGTCAGGAAAAAAGGCACAGAGTGGCTGGTTCCTCTACTCAAAGTGTCACAGAGTACCTTCTCCTTTAGAAGCTATACTGGAGAAGACTCTGCTTCTAATCTCATTCAAGTTGTTGACAGAATTCATTTGCTCATAGCTCTATTCCTAGGACAGTGGTTTTTTGCTGTTTTTAGAGGCCGTCTGCAGCTCTCTACCACATGGGATTCTCCAACAGGGCCACTTCATTTATTGAGCCACAAGGAGAGTCTCTTGCTTCAGTCTGCTAAGATGCAGTCTTATATACTGTAACTTCCCATCACCTTTGGCAGATACTGTTAGTTAGAAGCAAGTCACAGATTCCACCCACACTTAAAGGGAGAGGATTACCAAAGGCATAAACACAAGAGCTAAACATCCTTAGGTATTGCATTGGGTTGGTCCTCCATAATTATTTAAAGTCATAGAGCAAGTAAAAGGGAAACTTGAATAGGAAAACAGTTCTCTTGCAAAACACACCACCTTTGCCTCCAATTTACTGCCTGTCTTCACAGTCTCTTCTTCCCATGGCTCCATTAGCCATTACAATGGATTTTAATTAAAAATTCTAAAAATTCTAAAAATTAGATGCTATTTGTAATCAAAAATCAACATCCTGTTACAACATAGCTTATTCTTTATTTATGATTCTATGTTAAATTTTTGAAATTTTTTTCTATCTCTACGCTAAGGTAAGAATATGAAACAAAGTAGGGAAAGGAGAAAAATTCAAATTGTCTTATTTTATGATACTTAAAAGTATATATTATTTATATGTATTATATTTCTTAATCTACTGCAATAAACATCCCCCTATTTAGGCTCTCAAAATTACTGAAATTCAATCAGGAGAGTATGGCCTTATGTCCACTACATTTTCTCATATTGCTGTGGTATTGAGAATGAAATACTCCATTATAATGTTTGAATTTGAAATCCACTGACGTCTGGTTGAGAAACTCATGGCAAATTCTTTAAACACTTTGAACCTTATATTTTTATCAATATTACCCTATCAATAAGGTAATAATATAAATTCCATTAGATTTCCTTAAAGATTAAGTAAGTTCCACTATTGAAGTACTTCTTTTTCTTCTTGGTATTTGTTTTCTTTGGTATTTGTTATACGTAAATTGAAATGGCCGAGCATTTGTTTGCTAAAGATTTTATTTTATTTATTTGAGAGGGAGAAAGCAAGAGATAGAGCATGAGCGGAAGGGGAGGAGCAAAAGGAGAGGGTGAAGCAGACTTCCTGCTAAGCAGGGAGTCTGACATGGGGCTCTATCTCAGGACCCTGGGATCACCACTGGAGTAGAAAGCAGATGCCCAACCGACTGAGCCACCCGGGCCCCCCCGAATGGCTGAGCATTTGTACTAAATTTTCTTCCACCTTCAATTTTCTATAGGTAAAACTCTATAATAGGAATAATTCAATACTTCTGTTGGAATAAAGACTGGTATGTAAGCTCTCCCCTGGGATTGACAGAGGTCTGCTGAAAGTCCTTTACCAAACAAGTAGTCTAAATCTGTGTTCTTGCAGAATCAGAAAAATGCCAAAATAGAGATTAGGGCTTTCAAGAAAAGTAGGTCTAATAGCCTTTCATTTTGCAAATAGAACTGACATGATTCTAAGATGTTAATTGGCATATTTTAATGTTTTTGGAATTTTTTTTCTCTGTAGAAATTATTTGGCCAGTTATATCTCTAGAAGGATACAAATCACATCTAGTTCATGATCTGTTGTGTCCAGATATGCACTAAATTACTGTGTTACCTAACAGAAATTCCTTGATTTTTATTTCTAATGCTCAAAACCTTTCTTGGTTTGTTTTATCCAGATTTAATGTCTTTTTCTTTAATGTGTATCAAATATTTCTATATATTCATGACATTTTTTTCCGCCCACTTTCAAATTTTTTGGGCCTCTGTAGACCTTTCACATAACCCCAGTCTCAAAAATGTGATTGATTTATCTTCCTTCTAACTTAATCTTTTGTAGCTCAATCATACCTAAATATTTGGAAAGTTTCCTGAAAATAAAGTCTCAAAACATTATGATTTAAAATAATGAAAATTTTCTTTGAATATGATACCTTATCCCTATTAAATCCCCCTAAAAATTCTTTGCTGTTTTCTGTCAACTGTGTTTTGCCTGAAAGGGAGAAAGTAATTACTAAGACCAGGATTAGATTGGTTTGGGAAATATTTTCATGGCACCCTGGAAGCATTTTAGTTGACTTTGAAACTATAGCTAAAACAAAGTAATTTTATTTCCCTTCCTGATTTTGTAGCTTTCTTGCTCCCAGAGAGTTATAACATGGTGACTAGTGTTGCTTACAAGAACATTGGATTTCACTGGGTGCCGGATCATACTGTCTTTTTAAGCCATGTTACTTTTAGAGATAATTTGCCCCACTATAAAATCATTAAGGATATTCATTAAGTATGTCAGTCTTTTGTAGGAGATCAATATATCTAAAATAAAAGGCCCAGTTGTTTGCATTTAGTTTCAGTCATGTTTTCTTTCAGGCTTGCTGTGTTTTGTTTTTAATAAGCCAGAGTAGCTCCTCACATAATGAGACAGCACCTTGTGTAATGAGCTACTGTTTATTGTTATTCCTAGCAACAAACCATATAAGGGCAAGGCCTGTTAAGTACAAGCACCCACAAGAGATGCTCCTTCACCTCCCAGCGAGGGCCTATATGAGCAGAGGAAGGACAATATTTTTCCTCCTTTTCGTCTCCAGGCAGATTATAGTGGCTCCAGCCTTTCTTTCTAGAGGCCTGGATCTGCTATGCTTGGTGATTCTTTCCCCTACAAGTTCCAAGCCTTAGAAACTTAAAAGCACAAAGCAAAAAACATTTACTTCTTACTATATAAAGTCAAATTTAAAACGTAGAACCAGACTTAAGGCAGCTTAACCCAATCCACCATGAACTCAACTTAGATCATCCTAAAAAAGGAGCATGCGTTTCATTCGAACAACTTACGCTTAGTCCACTAACCAATTCTTGCTTTCCCTTCAGTTACTTTTCCCAAAAATTATAAATAGTTTGTCTTTAATTTGGGCTATCTAGAGCATGATTACTTTTTAAAAATGTTTATTTTTATTGAGCACAGTTTCAATTTAAACACAAGTATATTGAAAACACTCAAATTATTTTAAGTTACATATTAGTAATTGGCCATCCACCAATTACCTAGGCTGACTGAGGTGCAGTTATTTGGCAGTTATTAAAATAAGCAGGTCAGGAGCGCCTGTGTGACTCATTTGGTTAAGCGTTTGACTTGATTTTAGCTCAGGTCATGATCTCAGGGTGGTGGGATCAAGCCTCATGTCGGGTTCCATGCTCAGCATGGAGTCCACTTCAGATTCTCTCTCTCCCTCTTTCTGTGCCCATCCCCCCACTCTCTAAATAAATAAATATATAAAACTTTTAAATTAGATAAATAAAATATGTCATGTCAAAGAGACAGGTGGACCAATGAAGACACAACTGAAAATGAATTTAGACAGAAAAGAAAATTGCGTATACAAAATAAAATCATCTGAATTGAGAAAGAAGAAAATCCATAGGAAAACCAATATTATGGCATTTTTGGTTTTAAAAGTGCTACCGTGTATTTTGAATATTTGACAGAAGTGTAAAAAATAAAAACTGATTATAATTGTTTTTGGCTTGGTGAAAAAATAGGAACAAGGAAGGAAATGGATATTTTTGTTCCATTAAATTTGACATTACATAGGCTCAATGCATTTTAAATATACATACTATTTAGTGAAAATCATATTCTATTGATATTCTGTTGGGGAACATGAGTATTTAGAATGGATCTTCAGTAACATTTAACACCCCTAACTTTATGTCTCTCTCAAGTGAAGACTTGGAGTAGTTTGTATGATCCATTACAGATATGTAATTCTATGACCACAATATTATTATTACCTGTAAATAAATACCCAAACAAAAATAACCTAGTTGGATTCTTAATTTGATGCCATCACAGCTGCTTTCCACATTGTAAAGTGATTACCAAGTTTAAAAATCCTGATAAAAACTTGAATGAATACAACTTAACTTGGTTCTTCAACAAGCAAAACAAACACACGTAATGTATGCAACTTTTATAACTTTTCCTCTTAGACTTTTCTAAACTAAGGCAAAAACAGATAGCTTATTGGCTAGTTTTAAACTATTGACTTTTCATTCTGTAGATGTTGCTAAGAAATGAGTCAATATAAAATTTAAGATCTCTTTACACATGCTTATCAGAACTTTCTATTTGCTTAATCCAGCATTTTTCTGGGCTTAAAAAAAGTCAGAAATACTGTATGGTATAATATCTGTCCTCTAGGGGCGCCTGGATGGCTCAGTGGGTTAAAGCCTCTGCCTTCGGCTTGGGTCATGATCTCAGGTCCTGGGATCGAGCCCTGCATCGGGCTCTCTGCTCAGCGGTGAGCCTGCTTCCTCCTTTCTCTCTGTCTGCCTCTCTGCCTACTTGTGATCTCTCTCTGCCAAATAAATAAATAAAATCTATTAAAAAAAAGATCTGTCCTCTAGAACTATAACAAATATATATATTTCACTTATTGCTATATATTTAAATTATAAGCTATACACAAAGATAAAAGTCAGGTTATTAGAGACATGTGTTGAGCAAGTGTTACTGAAAGGTATGATAGACAGTGGCAAATTTAAAGCATGTGATATTTGGTAAACAGGATAGCAGTCTCATTGCCAGTAGTTGAAAATGAGCATTGTAGTTTTTTCTCTTGTTCTTTCTCTAAATATAACATTTCACAGTATGAAATCATTCATTTTCATAATATTGATTGAATCATATATGAAGTTTATAATTCCACTTTAAAATCATATTTCTTTACATTCTGAAAATGTTACTAGAATTAGTTTTCATATTGAAAAAGCATATGCAAGAATTTAATATGTCTGTAAGAAGACATTTCTTTGAAGAGAACAAGGGATTTTAGGGATTTAATAAGTAAAGCCAAGTTAGATTATATCTTAATGTGAATAATGGGGAAACTGGAAGAGAACTGTGTGCTATTCTTGCAACTTTTCTATAAATCTAAAACCAATTCCAAAATGAAAATTTCTTTATAAATAAGCAAATAAATAAAATGAAGGTAGATGGAAAGGAAATTTACCATTCTATGGCAATGCATCAAGAATTGAGCCAGTCATCTTAAATGAATTATTTTACTTAAATGTATTAACAATACCTATTGAGAGAGAAAAAAGGCATACCACACTAGAGATTAAAAAGGAAAATCGACAGCACGGCAATAACCTGCATAACAGCAGCCAACAGAAACAAGTCCTCTATTTTACCAAACTAAACTATCATGATGACATTTTGCATGCAAAATGTCTTCCCCAAATTCACTAATATAGGTTATTTTAGTGTTTTGGATAAATTTGCTATAAGTGCAATGTATAGTTATGGAGGATATTTTAGAATATGTAGAAAAGAAAGAAGAAACTAGAAATTATCATAATCCCACCATTCACAGATAATATATGTATTCTTTTTTATCTTTAAGTCGTTTCGATATGCCTATGTGTACATAAAAAGAAAACAAAATTTACACTATATATTGTTTTATGCCCTACTTTTGTGTTTATTTTCTAATTACACATATTATACACAAATGCATTTCATAATTGTTTTGTGCATTTTTTTATTTTGCATAGATTTATAATATACACACAGCACATTTTAACAAAAGTTTGATCCCATAATTGTGTTTTTCAGGGTTATAATTTTTCATTCATTACTATAGTGCTTTATGTTAATGTTTCTCTCACCCATAAATCCTAAGTTTTAGAAGGGTACATACCAAGTCTCCTGTTATCTTCATATACCCAGGCCTGAGTATCAATCCCACTATGGCTGTAACAAGACCTCTCTATAGGTGTTGAAGTTGATTTTGATTCTTCTCAGACATGTCACTAGACTTTATATCAGTCTGTTTTGTATTTATTTGTTTTTATGATTACTGTTACCTTTCATAATCCTTTTAAATAATATATTTTAGTATTTCAATTTAAAAGTTGCACTGTGAGCTACTAGATGCCGTGTAAGCTCATATAGATAATCTTAGCCTGAAATGGAATATTATTTGAGAATATTCTGTGGTGTTCTCTGTTCTCAGCATTGTTACAAGTAGAATTACTAAAAGAATAAATTTTAGCAGTTGTGGGGACTAAAGCAAGATATTGCTTTTCTATTTAATGTCCTAAAAGAGTAATGAAGAGATATTGCTCCTGAAAATGAAACCATGGTTACCCCTCTAAAAATATTCTTCTCATTGTCCTCTTGTTGTCAAGTTTCCTGTAGGAAAGAATTTGAGTCTGATCAGATTCTCCCACTGCACATTGTAATTCTTCCTTCATAATACTCATCACACTAGTAGTTACTTATTTATCATCTGTGTTCCCCACTAGACTGTAATTATAAAAGAACAGAGACAATGTTACATTTTCTCACCTCTACAAGCATTGCACCTAAAAATCTGCTTGACACGTAGTTATTTGTCAAGCTGAATTGAACAGAACAGTGCCATCCTTGAATACAATGCTTAATCTTCTTGATCAGTACTTCCCGGCCAAGAAAAATAATCATGTAAAATTGTAGAATCAGGAGGTGCAGATAGATCAGCTTATAGAATTACCAAAATATATTCATAAATCTTTGTATGAACCTAACATGACAGTGCCTACTGGCACACAATTGATGCTTAATAAGCATTTACTGAATAATATATGATTTATTGAATGATGATTAAATAAATAAATAAATACTTGCATGTGTTAGTGAATGAGACAAGATGTCAATTATGAGACATCGTCCTTGCTCGAAGAACCCTTTTTGTCACTTGCTGGTTACGCCCTAGCTCAAATATTTAAACAGGGCTTCTTCTTTTTTTTTTTTTTTTTTAAACAGGGCTTCTTCACATAGAAAACACAAATTCTTATCACTGGGTTGTTATGGGGCTTTAATAAGATTATACTTGTGAAATCCCCTAGCACTATGTCTGGTATATAATAAATATGAGGTACAAGATTCTGGCCACCATTAGAAATTCCCTCCTGGTGTGGATTAGAAAATCTAAGAGTTGTTTGTTTTCATTTGTTTCGAGAGGAAGCAAAATGGACCCTTTTAAAGAGTATATAGTGCCTAACTTGAATAATCCCCATAAATTTGATAAAATAATATTATCCTTATTAAAGCATTTAGAAAATGCTTTAAGTTACATTTTGCAGTTATTTTTATCATATAAAACCTTTTTTTTAAATTTGCCTTGCAAACTCAAATAATTTAAGTTTATAATAGAACATATTATTTCAAAGTACAGATATGTTCTTGATGCCTTTTAGTGGTAACTAAATTGTCTGCCAACTTCTTTCTTGAATCAACAATCCCTGATGCCTACTCATTGATTTACTTAAAATAGTTTAACTAAATGAAATATTGAAAATCAAGGTAGGAAGCAATAGGCAGAGGTAGTATTGACTTTAAATGCATTATTTTATAATTAAAAAATTTATCATTTCAATTTCTTTTAAGGATATTTTATGGTGTTACCAATCAAAGAAAAATGGGAATTATTGATATTTCATTATTAAACAGGACATTTAAAAATTTTAGAATTATCTGCTTTCTTTATCATCAAATGTCTTCAAAGAAGTATGTGTTTATTTTCTCTACTCCTCATTTACACCTGTTTTATTGCAACATTTTGATTCTCTTCCTAAGTTTTCAGTTGCTCCCTTTTTCTTCTTCATTTGGTGTACAAATTTCGTCATCACAACTGTCAAGATCCTTAGTCTCTACTGACCTCAATGTTGTCATGCAGGAAAGGAATTTTTTTTTTTAAAGATTTTTATTTATTTATTTATTAGGAAAGAGAGAGAGTGAGAGAGAGCATGAGAAGGGAGAAGGTCAGAGTGAGAAGCGGACTCCCCATGGAGCTGGGAGCCCGATGTGAGACTCGAGCCCGGGACTCCGGGATCATGACCTGAGCCGAAGGCAGTTGCTTAACCAACTGCGCCACCCAGGCGCCAGGAAAGGAATTTCAAGATACTCACTAGATCTAAGAGTTTATGTATCTTTTTTTTTAAGGACCTTATTTTTTGTGTCACCTTCTAAGTGCACATATTTACCAGGGTTCTTCCTTGACTTTTCTCTCCTGTGCTTTACACAAGCAGGCAGTCTTAACAATCTCTGCTTCAAACTACAGCTCTACGGAAACTCTTAAATTGATATCTCTAGGCCTAATGTTTCACCATTTTCTCTCTTAACTGAAACTCTTCAACTTGGCTGCGTCTCAGAATCTCTTCAGGAAACAGAGTTGAATAAGCCACATGAGACTTCTCTGTGTTCCTAACATGTCTGGTGTATTTTCTCTGTTCGTTGACATCGTTCCATCCACAGGATGGAATAAACCTATGTGAATAAAAACCCAATCTGTTTTTCAGCACCAAAATATATCCGCCTTTCCCATGCAGCTTTTGTTCTTTCACTATTCAGCTAGAATTTTGCCCAATCCTTCATAAAGAATATGGAATAGAATGCAAATAAAATAGAGAACACATGTTTGTTCTCACAGAAGACATTGTTTAGTTCTTATCTCAAATCTACTTGGAAGAAATTTCTTCTTCCCCCCCCCCCATGTTTCAAGTTTTTATTTAAATTCTGGTTAGATAACATATAGCATAATATTGATTTCAGGAGTAGAATTTAGTGATTTATCATTTACATTATAAGACCCGGTGCTCAGGGGCGCCTGGGTGGCTCAGTGGGTTAAGCCTCTGCCTTCGGCTCAGGTCATGATCTCAGGGTCCTGGGATCAAGCCCCGCATCGGGCTCTCTGCTCAGCAGGAAGCCTGCTTCCCCCCTCTCTCTGCCTGCCTCTCTGCCTACTTGTGATCTCTCTCTCTCTCTGTCAAATAAATAAATAAAATCTTAAAAAAAAAAAAGACCCAGTGCTCTTCATAACAAGTACCCTCCTTAATACCCATCCCCCCATTTAGCCTATCACCCTACACACTTCCCCTCCAGCAATCCTGTTTGTTCTTTATAGTTAAAAGTTTCTCCTATGGTTTGCCTCCCTCTCTTATCTTTTTCTTTCCCCTATTTTCATCTGTTTTGCTTCTTAAATTCCACATGAGTGAAATCATATGGTATTTGTCTTTCGCTGACAGACATATTTTCCTTAGCATAATATTCTCTTAACTCCACCCCTGTCATTACAAGTGGCAAGATTTCACTCTTTTTGAAGGCTGAGTAATATTCCATTTTTTGTATATTTTATATATAAATACTACATCTTTATCCATTCATCAGTCTATGGACATCTGGACTCTTTCTATAATTTGGCTATTGTTGGTAGTGCTGCTATAAACATTGAGGTCCATCTGTCCCTTTGAATCAGTATTTTTGTATCCTTTGTGTAAACACCTTGTAGTGCAATTACTGGATCATCGAGTATTCTATTTTTAACTTTTTGAGGAAACTCCATACTGTTTTCCAGAGTGGCTACACCAGTTTGGATTCTTACCAGTGTAAAAGTGTTCCCCTTTCTCCTCATCCTTGCTAATATCTATTGTTTCCTCTGTTGTTAATTTTAGCCATTCTGACAAGTGTGAAATTGTATCTCACTGTGGTTTTAGTTTGTATTTCCATGATGATGAGTGACATTTAGCATCTTTTCATGTATCTGTTAGTCATCTGCAAGTCTTCCTTGGGAAAAGGTCTATTCATGTCCTCTGCCCATTTCTTAACTGGATTATTTGCTTTTGGAGTGTTGAGTTTGATAATTTCTTAATAGATTTTGGATACTAGCCCTTTATCAGATATGTCATTTGCAAGTATCTTTTCCCATTCGATAGGTTGCCTTTTAGTTTTTTTGATTATTTCCTTCACTGTACAGAAGCTTTTTTTTTTTTCAGAAGCTTTTTATCTTAATGAATTTGCAATAGCTCTGTGAAAAATGCTGGTGTTATTTTGATAGGGATTGCATTGCTTTGGGTAGTATAGACATTTTAACAATATTTGCTTTTCCAAGCCACGACCATGGAATGTTTTTCCATTTCTTCGTGTCACCTTCAAATTATTTTGTGAGTATTAAATAGTTTTCATAGTACAGATCTTTTACCTCTTTGATTAGATACATTTCTAGGTATCTTATGGGCTTTGATACAATTGTAAATGGGATCGATTCCTTCATTTCTCTTTCTGCTGCTTCATTATTGGTCTATAGAAATGCAACAGATTTCTGTATATTGATTATGTATCCTGCAGCTTTACCGAATTTATTTATCAGTTCCAGAAATTTTCTGGTGTAGTGTTTTGCATTTTCTACCATGCTATCTGTGAATAGTGGAGGTTTGACTTCTTCCTTGATTGTTTGGGTGCATTTTATTTCTTTTTGTTGTTGATTGCTGAGACTAGGGCTTCAACTATGATGTTAAATAACAATGGTGAGAAGTGGATATTCCTGTCTTGTTCCTGACCATAAAGAAAAGCTCTCAGTTTTTCCCCATGGAGTATTGTATTAGCTGTGGGTCCATTGTATAAGGCCTTTATGATGTTGAGGATGTTCCTTCTATCCCTACTTTGTTGTTGAGGGTTGTTACCTAGAATGGATGCTATACTTTGTCAAATGCTTTTTCTGCCTCTATTGAGAGGACAGTAAGATTCCTATTCTTTCTTTTATTAATGTGGTGTATCACATTGATTGATTTGTGAATATTGAACCTCCCCTGAGCCCAGGAATAAATCTCATTTGATTGTGGTGGATGATTCTTTTTAATATACTGTTGGATTTGATTAGCTAGTATCTTGTTTAGAATTTTTGCACTCATGTTCATCAGGGATATTGGCCTGTAGTTCTCCTTTTTAGTGGGGTCTTTTTCTGGTTTTGGAATCAAGGTAATGCCTCATAGAAGGTGTTTGGAAGTTTTCTTTCCATTTCTATATTTTTGAACAGTTTAAGAAGAATAGGTATTAACTCTTCATTAAACATTTGGTAGAATTCCCCTGGGAAACATCTGGCCCTGGACTTCTCTTTGTTGGGAGATTTTTGATTACTGATTCCATTTCTTTGCCGGGTATAGGTCTGTTTGAATTTTCTTATTTCTTCGTGTTTCAGTTTTGGTAGTTTATATATCTCTAGGGATTTTTCCATATCTTCCAGATTGTCCAATTTTTGGCATACACTTTTTAATAATATTCTTTTATAATTGTGTGTATTTCTATGGTGTTATAATCTCTCCTCTTTCATTCATGATTTTATTTATTTGGGTCCTTTCTCTTTTCTTTTTGATAAGTCTGATGAGGTGTTTATCAATTTTATTAATTCATTCAGAGAACCAGCTCCTGGTTTCATTGATCTATTGTTCCTTTTTGTTGTTTCTATATCATTTATTTCTGCTCTAATCTCTATTATTTACTCTTTTTTTGCTGGCTTTAGGTTCATTTGCTGTTCCTTGTTTAAGTCCTTTTCTTGCTTTTTTAAGCAGGCCTATATTGCTTTCTACTTCCCTCTTAGAAATTGTTTTTGCTACATCCCAGAGGTTTTGGATCTTTGTGTTTTCATTTTCATTTGCTTCCTTGTATTTTTTTATTTCGTTCTTAATTTCCTAGTTAACCTACTGATTCTATGGTAGGATGTTCTTTAACCTCAATGTATTTGTGGTTTTTCCAAATTTTTTCTTATGGTTGACTTCAAGTTTCATAATGTTGTGGAAAATATGCATGGTATAATCTCAGTCTTTTTGTACTTGTTGAGGCCTGATTTGTGACCCAATATGTGATCTGTTTTGGAGAATGTCCCATGTGCACTTGAAAAGAATGTATATTCTATTGCTTAAGATGAAATGTCTTGAATATATCTATTAAGTCCAACTGGTCCAGTGTGTTATTCAAAGCCATTGTCTCCTTGTTGATTTTCTGCTTAGGTGATCTGTCCATTGCTGTAAGTGGTCCCTTACTATTACATATTAACAGTGAGTTTCTTTATGTTTGTTATTAATTGCTTTATATTTTTGGGTACTCCCTAGTTAGGAGCATAAATATTTACAATTGTTATATCTTCTTACTTGATGGGCCCCTTTTTTATGATATAGTGCCCTTCATCTCTTGCTACAGCCTTTGGTTTAAATTCTATTTTGTTTGCTGTAAGTATGGCTACTCTGGCTTTCTTTTGATGTCCATTAGCATGATAGATGGTTCTCCATCTTCTCCTTTCAATCTACAGATGTCTTTAGGTCTAAAATGAGTCTCTTGTAGGCAGCATGTAGAAGGGTCTTGTTGTTGTTGTTGTTTTATCCACTCTGATACCCTATGTCTTTTAGATTGGAGCATTTAGTCCATTTACATTCAGAGTGATTAATGAGAGATATGAATTTAGTGCTATTGTGTTTCTGTAAAGTTGGCATTTTGGGTAATGTTTTCTGTTCCTTTATAGTCTTGGTCACTTTTGGTCTTTCCTTTCCACTCAAAGAGTCCCCTTCAATATTTCTTGCAGGGCTTTTTTAGTGAATATGAAGTCCTTTAGTTTTTGTTTGGGAAACTCTTTATCTCTTCTTCTGTTCTGAATGACAGCCTAGCTGGATAAAGTAATCCTGGCTGCATATTTTTCCCATTCAGCACATTGAATATATCATGCCAATCTCTTACAGCCTGCCAAATTTCTGGGGAGAGGTCTGCTGCTAACCCTATTTGTCTTCGCTTTAAGTGAGGGATTTCTTTCCCTTGCTACTTTCGGGATACTTTCCTTATCTCTGTATTTTGCAAATTTTACTACCATATGTCTTGTTGTTGGCCTGCTTTTGTTGATTTTGGTGGGAGTTCTCTGTGCCTCCTGGATTTAGATGTCTGTTTTCTTCCCCAGAATAGGGACTTTTTCAGTATAATTTGCTCAAATAACATTCTGCCCCTTTTTCCCTTTCTTCTCCTTTTGGGACTTCTACGATATGAATGTTATTATGCTTTATGGAGTCACTGATTTCCCTGAATCTCCATTCATGATGCAATATTCTTTCCCTCTTCTTTTCAGCTTCATTATTTTCCAAAATTTTATCTTCTATATCACCTAATCATGCCTCTGCTTCTTTCATCCTTGTGATCATTACATTCAGTCAATTTGGCATCCCAGTTATAGCATTTTTTATTTCAGCCTAAATAGTTTTTAGGTCTTTTATCTCTGTAGTACGGGACTCCCTGATGTCTTCTATGCTTTTCTAAAGCCCAGCTTGTATCCTTATGATTGTTGTTTTAAATTCTGAATCAGGCTTATTATTTATATCTCTTTGGGTTAGATCCCTGGCCATGACCTTTTCTTGTTCTTTCTTTCGAGATGAATTCCTCCTCTTGGCATTTTGTCTAGGTCTCTGTCTTCTTCTGTGCATAAGGAAAACCTGTTATGTTTCTTGCTCCTGAGAATAATGGTCATTTATTAAGAAGAGGTCATATACTGTCCAGGGCCTGGTCCTTCAGGAAGTATTTCTGGTGTATACTGTATGCACCCTGCTATTTTGTTTTGGGTGCTTTTTCCCTCAGGTTGGTCCTCTGCAGGGTTTCTTCTTGCCTGCAGTGGGGAATGTTTGGACCTTGTCCAGGGTGTGGTGAGTTTTAGATAGGTGTGCCCTGGTCTGCTTATTAAAAAAGGGCTGATCACTAGAGGTGATCCTATTTCCACTAGAGCTATTTCCACTAGAGGTTTTCAGCACTCTGTGATCAGTAAACTTGGTACATGTGGGGGGTTGGCCCCTCCTTCTGGGGGAGGGGCCAGCTACTCTGGCTCTCAGGCACACTTGCCCTAGAATAGAAGTATCTGCAGAGTTCAGGGGAGTGACCCTTCATGTAAGCTGCTTAAGACTCCACTGTCCTGGGGCGCCTGGGTTGCTCAGTGGGTTAAAGCCTCTGCCTTCGGCTCGGGTCATGATCTCAGGGTCCTGGGATCGAGCCCTGCATTGGGCTCTCTGCCCAGCAGGGAGCCTGCTTCCCCCTGTCTCTCTGCCTGCCTCTCTGCCTACTTGTGATCTCTCTCTCTGTCAAATAAATAAATAAAATATTAAAAAAAAAAAAAAAGACTCCACTGTCTTGCTCTATGCTGCTCAATGAATTCTATCCGTGCTGGTGGGTGGGGAGATAAAAATGTCACCAGCCTACTCCCTTATCCATGGAGAGGAAAATTTGCATCCACTACTGTCCAGGAAGCCCCCACAGAAGGGCAAACAATCTCTCCTCATGTGTCCCAGCCATCCCTCATATCCCTACCTTTACCCTGTCTGTGTCTAGGCCATCTGTCCACCTGGCAGCCCAGTGCACCTGTGTTTTATCTCAGGTATGCTGGCTGAGATTCAAAATTCCAAAGTTTAGGGACCTAGAATGATACAGACCCACACTGATCCTGTGAGAGAAGGTCTTGAAACACTGGGGCTGGTGCTGGTTTATCTCAGAAAGACAGTTGTGTGAATGTTCAGGGGCCTCGAGTTTAGAGTAAAGCACAGCAAAAATCTGGTGTCCAGGTTAGCTGCCCTCAGCAGGTGTCTCCGCTTATATGCTAACGAACAGGGCAGCTCAATGGTGCCCACAAGGCTCTTTTGTCCCCAGAGAGGCAATGCCACCTCTCCCAAATGTACTCCAAGAAGGGAAACTGTCTCCCAGTTGACTCAGGGCATCCTCAGACCATGCTGCCTGCTCCTGGGCCCCTGCCCTCCTTCTCCATAGGAGCACTGATATGCCTACTGGTCTCCACACTAGCCATAGCACAGACTTCTAAAACTTCAGTCTTTAAGCTCTGCTGCTTGTCAAAACTAATGATTATCACATCCTATCATTTTCCCAGTCAGTGCTTTTGGAGAAGTGTTTTTCTTGCGCAATCCCCTGTGTACTGTTCTCTGCCGCCCTCTCTCCTCTCTCTGTGATCAGGGTTCCCTCCCCACCACAGCACCCATGATTCTTTTCTCTCCCAAACCATGTCTCTGCACCTCCTACCTTCCACGGTGTGGCCTCCTTTCTCTCTCTAGTTGTGCACTTTGTTCTCTCATTCCTCAGATTCGTTTCTTTGATGTTCAGAATGACTTCATATTTATCTAGCTGTGTTCAAAGCATGAGGTAAGCCTTGGGTTCCTTTCTACTCCACCAGCTTCACTGAAAACTTCATAAATTTCTTCTGCCTTTTCTCAAATTTAATATAGGCATCTCTCTTCTGACATTTATCCATCCTGGTATACCTCATGGACATTATACATACTAGACATTCATGCAGTGTTTGGTCAATGAAAGAGATGTATAATTTTAGATAGTGTGTCAAGTAGAATACAAATTGTTTAACCTATCTGATCATGTACACCATATAAAGCAAATTAGAAAAAAAAAAAACAACTTAGTCACAGTATAGACCTAGGTGAGCATGATAGGATAACATGGAGTGAGACAGGAGAAAGGTGGACAACCAAAGCCATGTGTGGATTTGTAAGAGGGTAGAGAAGAGAACCAGAAATGTGAGTCTCCATTACTCTTAGCTTTTTGAAAAAAATAGAAAGATAGTTTAGAGTCAAATTTGTTAGGATCTTATATTGGTAACTATGTTCCCTAGAGCTGACAGAATAGTTCCAGGATACAAAAAGACAAATCTGTTTATCTTCCAAGTAGCAAGTAACATTGAGAGAGATGTGTCAAGAGTAAGTCCTCAGGCCATGGCTGATATTCAGTAAGGGGTTTTAGTTCTTAGGCAAGAGATTTTTGACAACCAAGTGGAACACCACGTTTTAGGACCAGGATACAGAGTATGCCACCAAGTCAGGGACCTAGACATCGTGATTGAAGGCAAAAAATAACTTAACAAACTCTAGTTCAAAGAGATACATGTTTTTAGAAGAAGGCATATGTCTGGTTATGGGGACACTGTGGCATATGGGCGCTAATGTTAGCAGTAGTTTGATGTCAAGTTTATGAAAACTGGGCTATAGTTATTTAAGTCCTTCCTGTCAGAGTTGAGGGTTAGTGTATCAATCTGAGACTGCTGGTTGAGGTCAAGGGTGGTTTTTTGTTTTTGTTTTTGTTTTTAGAGAATGAAGTAAAAAGAATGCACAGGTTGCAAACAGCAGGGGGGAGAATCATTGATGTATATTTAATCAAAAAAGGCAAATGTTCTAACTAATAATTTTTAGAAAGTGAAGTATTTTGTAAGTTCAAAGGAAAAGTTATTGCCATGTAGTATAACATATAACTATTTATTTGTACTAATTAGCATTTTTAAAAAATTAAAATAATTGTTTTGAATAAAATATAAAGTTTTGATTTGGAGTATACCTATGTAAGGTAGGATAAAATGTTTTTATTTGAGAAAATGGAGTAAAATGGTTTTATGTCTTAACATGTTGTAGTATTTTTTCAATGATATGTATTATACCAGAAAATGAATAATTTGGCTTTTTATTATATCTACCACTACACTAGAAGATTTTTTAAAATAATATTACTTATCATTTTCACATTCATTATATGTTGTCTATGCTAAGAATTTTACCTATACTCTATCAATTAATCGCTTTTATATTCATGTATTCATATATGCCAAATATTATTTTCCTTTTAAAAAGAGAACTTTGAAGCTCAAAGAGATTAAATAATTTGTTCAGAGTCTTGCCATTGGTGAACCGAGTTAGGTTTTTACTAAGTATTTGGTGAATTTCCAAAGTCCTGGGATTTAATGAACACACTGCTAAAAACCAGGTCAGCATGAATACTCACAGCATCTTAGAATGGGGATGCCATAAAATTCATCAAACAGAATAAGAGATTTTGAAAATATACCTATAAGAACAGTTTCAAGATAACACAGTTTCTCTCATTAATGATATGGTGAGGTAAAATTGTAATTTATCTTCAGAATTGAACTATTTCAGCTCGTTTGCCCAGAAGTTTGAAGTGTTCTATATTCTTTGCATGAGTCAACAGATAGTGGTGAGGGAATGAATGGGTGGAGGGTAAGGCTATTTTATTAACCTCTACCATGGACCCCAGTAACATTACATGCACCTTTATAACTTTTCTTCATTAGCATAGCTTAGTGGAAATTTACCTTACCTACTGTTATAAAATAGTTTGATCTTGCTACCTACCATGAAATGTATACCTTTTGAACAATACCTTGAAATAAGCAAGCACAAAATATTACCTACAAAGTGGCAAACAGAAAGACCTTGCAAAAAATATAGTGATTATGTAATTTGGTGAAGTTTTAGAATTAATTTAATGGCCTATCCTATGGTATGTATAGCAATTTTGCACAGCTAGTTTCAAAATTTTGGAAGCAACAGTTTATCTTTAAGTAGTAGAAAGAAACAGAAACTGTAAAAATGAACTTGCTTGAGTTTTAATTAACTTGTGAACACAGAAGAAAGGAAATGGATAAAGTAAATGTTCAGTTCTATTCATCAAAGAAAAAATGTTTATCCTAGTTGCAGTGCTGGGAATTATATGAAGAAAAGCATTGTGTAAATACAAATAATGCATATTCTAAAATCTTATGCAACTTTATGAAATGTAAGTCCTGCTCCCACGTGCATCTCAAGTTTCAGGAAAATAGGCAATATATTGGGTAACATACATTTCTAATTCCTCTATTGTTTTTAAGCTTCAAGTCAAAAGATTACATAGAACTGAAGATATACAAGAAGTATATATATTTAAAATTACAAAGACAGACAACTGTCCTTTTCTCAGTACTCTGAACAACAACAACAAAATGCTAAACAAATAAATAAAAATCCCCTCTTGCTGTTGAACATTTAATTAGATTGAGCAGCAGGTTTTCTTAGCACTGATAACGCTCCTAATCATTCCCGACTCAGAATAAAAGAATTGTCAGAGGATTATTAATTGAATAAGAGACTATTGTGTTTTTCTTTTTGTCCTCATTTAACTTTACTCTCATATTGTCCCAAACAGGCAAAAGTTTAGCTACACGTACCAGAATATAACAAAGTTTTCATAGTTAGTAGCTAAATGGTTTGCTTCTGTTTTGGTTATCACATAAGCCCAAGGAAAGTGAATGTATTAAATTATGAATATGCATTTATTAGAAAAAGCAATTGTGATGAAGTATGCATAACACTGGCTTTGGAGTCAGAAAGAACAGGTTTGGAGGCCAAGCTCTGTGTTTACTAACAGTATGGCCTCTGATAATCTCCTTAGTTTTTTTAACTCTCAGTTTCCTTATATGAAAAATGGCATAAGCACACCTCAGAGTTGTTCTGGGAATTAAAAGGCGTAACACATGTAAATCACTCTGCACAATATCTGGCTTATCATAGGCACTCAAAATTGTTAGATCTCTTTTCTTTTGATAAATTAGGAGGGTTGGAGATTATATACTAACAGATAACATTGATCCCATTTTGGTTCTGAAAATTGGTGGTTTATAGTATGAGTAACTGATGGGAAGACCTCACCAACTCTAAAACTGCTGCCGGACAAAAGCAACCGTTCTGTCCATCCACGTGCTTTTGCTTTTATTCCTAGATAGATTAACCCTCAGTATAATTATCTAAAGCCAGATCACAAGCCTTCTTACTTACTAAAAGTCATCCTCTAAATCTTCCTTATCTTTCTTAGACCATCGGTTTTACTCTTACATGCTGGATCGTTTCCATTGGCAAACATCCTAAAATACATTTTAAAAAAGTCTTCTCTTGACCACAGCAGTGTAGGAAAGGCTGTAATAGAAGCGGTCTCTCAGAATCCAGGCAATATTAAGCGATGATCATACAATGTTATATATGGTATGTTATATAACATGTGTAATGTGTAATTAAAATTAGCATATTATTTATCCTTTTACAACCATTATTTTTACATTGATGTTAATTTCTAAAACTCTACTGTAGTGTTTGCTGGACTCATGAGAAATGAGGTACACATATTCATTTCAGGGATTAATCAATGGCAGGTTGGAATTTTTTGAGCTTGCTTTAGATGAACTTCATGTCTCCAACCCCAGTGCATTAAGATACACAGAAGAGAAAAGGTAATAAATTAATGCATTTAAATTACTGCAATGAATTGCCTAAGAAAAGGGAAAAAAGTAGATGAAGAAAAGCTTCTGTAAGGAAGTTAGGAAACCATTATTAATCTTGTATTAACAACCTTGTGGAGAACATTGTTACAAACAACTGTTACTATTTGTCTGAAAGCCAAGCTTAGAAAATGATTTGTGCATAGATAACAGAATTGAAGAAGGTCACTTCTGTTTCTCATGTTTACAATGTTTGTTCTCCCATTGCTCACTTTGAATCTCCTGTCTAAATGCAAGAACATGTCAGAGCACTGGGATGCTCCAATCATATGAAGCACAACCACCAAAATAGACAAGTACTTATTTATTTAAGGAAGCAATTGAATAGAACAATGATCTCATATATGAGATTTAAAAGTATGGTCAAGCAAAAAGGTAACTATTCACTAGTTCTTTACAACTCTGTGGATGATTTTTGTTGTTGTTGTTCTCTTTTTAGCTAAGCAAAGTGTTTCAAACTTCACAAAGGAAGAGAACAACTTATCTTGTTAAACCATCTTTGAGAACTATACTTGTCAGTGACATGAGTGAGTGTGAATCTTCTGAAATTGTTTTATGAGATCTGCATACAGAAAATGTCTCTTGGGAGCATACTGATGATATCAAACTATACACTTAAGCTCCTTCAGCTCTAGAAGAGTTCATTTACTTTTAGGTTTGTTAATTGATGCATTTTTGCAAGATTGTCAGACTGTCCCAACTATTCCAAAAGAAAATCTTTTTTACTCATGAGAGTCTTAAGAATGAATTCAATATCTTATCCATAAGATGACTATTTTATTCTTATCCATATTTATTATCTGCCCTTTGTACATTTTATCACTCTAAAACATTTTGCTAGCATGATCTCATTTATCATTTATTGCCTCTCTTATCTTTTTGCTACTGGCAGGACACTCAGTGAATTGTGTACCTTTTCAAAGTAACACATGCTCCATGAGGCAAAGTGCCAAATATCACTCCCCAGGTTACCATCTCTTTCTCAAAATATTGATTTTCTTCTCTGAGGTTGATCCAAGAGTCCCATGATATTGGTGGCTGTCTACTGATCTCCCCAATGAGGGGTAGGCCCCCTAGGGTTCCAGTCATGGCAAGCTGTCATGGCTTTAAAAACTGGCACATGCTCTGTCAGGAAAAGAGAGATTAAAGTGTAACCTTGCTGTTTCATACTTCACTGCTAATACCACGGCCATCTATTAAAAAGTGCTTTCTTTGGAGGCATATACTGCTGTTTCTGGTATAATGTCACCTGTGTATTGCTTAAAAATCTTGTGGTGTGGAAAATTGCACACAAAATAATGGAACTTATAGGAAAAATAAGATGGAAAAATTTTTGCAACTTTGTAGCTAGAACATTAACAGATAACTTTTTAACTATTAAAACAAATAATACACTGCTACACTTAAGAACACATATTAAATTGCTAATGACTTTCCTGTTAATAACCATTTAATGACAGTTTATACGCAGATGGAAAGTGTAGGAGAGGATTGCAATAACTGAACTATTTAGACAAGAACAAAATGTATAAATATAGTGGAGAACCCGCAACAAACACTTCTAGAATAGAGTATGTGGCAGAAGGAAGAACGGTAGATGAATGACATCTTATATAGGAGCTCTACTTTCATTATTTATGATGGTGAGCATGATAATAGTTTAATATGGGTTCAGCTGCCCTCTCAGCAGGGCCAATTATGAATGAGTTAAGAAAAATCACAAAGAACCTACACAGTTTTATTCCTGAAGTGTTGAAACTGACAGTTTTCCCTAATGAACCCCAGGAAGGTGAGTGGCCCTAACTTCTCATCCATGAGTCATCCAGAAAAGAGTTGTAATTTCAGGAGTTACCATTATTGGGGTAAAGTGACCATAATATATATAAGTAGCAAGTCTCAAAAAGTAAACAAGAAATAAACATTTGCAAGAATGGAAATTTTAATATTCAGTTTTGAAATTTATATGTATTAATTTATTTAAACATTTTATATTATCTCATATTCAACACATTGTATTTTCAATTTAGAGATGGCTGAATATGGGATATTTCTAAATTTTAGATATGTCAATCGTCAAATTAACAATGATTTTATGACAAAATTAAATATATATGAAGCTTGAAATTATATATTATCATATTGTTGATGTTTTTCTCTTTATGTTTTGTGGGTTTTTTTGTTTTTTTTTTTTGGTATTTTGAAATACTCGAAATGTTCTTTGACAATGGAAAACAAAGGTCAGACTCCAATGATTGATACTCCTGATTCAGAGATTGTATGGGGCAATAACAATGAATGTGCTGATTTTATTTCACTTTAAAATTCTCAACTACTCATATGTGGAACATAAGGAATAGTGCAGAGGACAATAAGGGTGGTAGGGGAAGGGAACTAAATGGGAAGAAATCAGAGAGGAAAACAAATCATATGGGACTTTTAACTCCAGGAAACAAACTAAGGGTTGTGGAAAGGGAGGTATGGTGGGGATGGGGTAACTGAGTGATGGGCATTAAGGAGGGCACGTGATAGGATGAGCACTGGGTGTTCTACTGAACTGATGAATCATTGAACATTATATCAAAAACCAATGATGTACTATAAAAAATAAATAAATAAAAATAAAAACACAACTACTTTATGCAGTATATACTAATATTAGCTGTATTTTACAATGAGAAAGCCAAGGCTGAGAAATATTATATAAAGCTCCTATATTATAGCTAGTCTTGTAGGTAGTAGATTTGGGATTGGAATACAAGTAGTTTTATTCACAGCCTATGCTTTTAGTCAATATAATATATTAAAACGTAGAACTAAATATTGATTCTTAATGTACATAAAATACAGAAATCCAGGAATAGGTAAATAAGCTAGGAAGATCTAGAGTGAGAAGATGAGTACAGAAAATGGCTCAAGAGGAGGCAGAATGTTCATGCCCTAAGAAAGAAAGAATTTATGGAGAAAAAAAAAATGTATGCAGAACAGAAGGAAAAGAAAATATGTTCTCTTTCCTATAGTTCAAACAGCGAGAAATTTAAGGATCTCAACAATCATTTCATAGAAGCTATGACCCACCATACGCTCAGAAATTCAGATTGGAAGCTACTCCTATACTGGATAATCACTAGTTAGGGTTTATATACAATTTGAAAAGAAAGTCAGATTAGGCACCTTATGACCTATAAGATACATATGTCAATTACTAAATTAATGCTGTTTTATATTATTTCATATTATTTAGTAAATAAGTTCTATAAGTAAATAAGTAAATAATTTTACATATTCCTAGAAGAGTTGTGAAGAAGGAAAATATTCCATTATGGTAATGTTTAATGAATATGCTTAGCTAGAGAAATTCATAGAAAGATATTCTTGCTAAATGTTTTTAATATGATCAATATTTTTTCTTCAAATTGACTTTTAATCTCATAAACTGCAAGAAACATATTTATTTGCGTTGATGATATAATGAATTGCATAGAATATGTATTTCTTTTTATAAGCAGTACTATTAATTTAATATCATATTTTCCAAACCTTCTGCTTTTGCATCCATTGATTTTTAAATTTCATTAATATGAAAATTTGTATAAATCAACTGAAATTAATCAGTGTGTATTTTTTTATTTTTTAAGGTGTTTTTTTTTTTGGTGGTTGTTTTTTTTGACACAGAGAAGGCGGCGAGTATAAGCAGGGGGAGCAGCAGGCAGAGGGAGACAGAGAAGCAGACTCCCTGCTGAGCAGAGAGCCTGATGTGGGACTCTATCCTAGGACCCTGAGATCATGACCTGACGTAAAGGCAGCCACTTAACTGACTGGGCCACCCAGATGCCCAGTCAGTATATATTTAAATCACTATTAATTCTATCATAAAGATTTGACATTTTATTGAGTGGTCTTCTAAATACATTTTGGATAGAGAGATGGTAGGTAGATGATAGATGATAGATAGATAGACAGATACAAGTACTGATATCAGTTATCAGTTGTTATCTGTTGCCTCGAAGTCTCCCTTCTGTTGTCTTTTCTGTGTCATAGAAGGCTGCATTTTTCAGATTCTCTTTATCTGGGTTCTAGTTAGTTTTGGCCACTAGAAAACCCTGATACATAAGAAAAGAAGAAGGGAAAAGCCATTCTGTTTCTTGCTGTAGTGGTCATAGAGGCAGCTGCAGAGCTCAGTGACTGAAAGTGATGGTGTCCTCCAGTACAATTGAATTTTCCAGTAGGGACAGTGGGTGAGAGACCTGGCCAGTGGTACCAGTTGTGCCCCCAGCAACTTGAACTTGAGCACGGCCCCCTGGGCAGCCCAGGGACAGTGACAGCTCTCTGATCTCTGAGCAACAACTTTTTAGTTTCGTTGTTCTTCCATTCTTTCTTAGAATCTTGTAATTTGTTTTGTATCAATCTCTCTCTGCTTGAAATATCATGAGTGGATTCTGCTTTTCTGTTTAGACATTGGCTGATATAGATAATGGAGAGAAGAAAAGAGAAAAAGGGAAGGGAAGGGAAGGGAAGGACAGAGGAGGGGAGGGAAGGGAAGAAAAGAGAAGAAAAGAAATTCCTAATGTATCATTATTAGCAACCTTCCCATCTTCTTTAGTTTCTTTGGTTCTTCTCTGCAGGTTGCTGGGATTTTATGATATAATTCAAAATTTGGTTGATGAGGTAAACAGAAAATGCCAAGCTAAGGTAAGTTGTGTTTTAAATTGTTGAATGCAGAACATACAAAAAAGAAAAAATAAAGGTCCACTGAGAGGCAGAAATGATTAGGAGGGGAAGTAAGAAAGAGAGATAAGAAAGTAAACCAGGTAGAATTTGGGTGAGGAAACATGGAAGAAATAATGGGTTACACCCCTTGTCAAAGTTTAAAGCTTTTAAGCTTGAACTCTACTTTGTGTGATGCCCGATTCTCAAAGCTACTTTCTTATTGCTTCCATTTGTTTGATTAAAAAAAAACCCTCTGGCAATTGGATGGCTCAGTTGGTAAAGCATCTGCCTTCAGCTCAGGTCATGATCCCCAGGGTCTTGGGATCTAGCCCCATGTGGAGCTCCCTGCTCAGTGGGGAGTCTGCTTCTCCCTCTGCCCTTGCCCCCCCCCCAAACATTCATGCTTGCTCTCTCACTCTCTGTCTGAAATAAATAAATAAAATCTTTATAAATAAATAAATAAATAAATATCCCTTTTAAAAATGTTTAGCTTATATCACTTTAATTTTGTTTTGTTTTGCTTGTACATAGCATTTAGCTCTTGATTTTGAGTCCAACTAAAATTTTATTTTCCTTTAGTAGGTAAATTTGCTGACCTCCTCAGTTGATAACACCAATGTATTTGTTTTTTGCCAGAATCTGTTATAATAATTATGTAGGAGCTCCTGGGTGGCTCAGTCAGTTAAGGGGCAGACTCTTGATTTTCGCTTAGGTCATGATCTCGGGGTCCTGGGATAGAGCCCTGTGTAGGGTCCTGGGATAGAGCCCTGTGCTTAACAGGAAATCTGCCTGGGATTTTTTTCTCTCTCCCTTCTCCTGCTCACTCTCTCTTTTTCTCTTTCTCAAATAAATAAATAAATAAAACCTTTTATATCTACTGCATTTGTCTAGATTCCCTTGCTTTAAAAATGTTCTGATATTTTGTAAAATTGATATTTTTGTTCAAGTGATTAGCTTTGTACCTTTTTTAAACTTTTTATTGGCCTTTTAATACCTTCATGACCTATTATTATTACTTTTTTTTTTTTTTACTGATTGGTTTGGCAGTTTTTAAGCAAGTCCTTTAACGTTTGCCTTTTCTTAATCAATGTGTTAATTCTTCTTTCTTCCTTTCTTATTCCTACATTTTTATCTCGTCTCTTGATTTTGAAGTTTAGTCTGTCTGGTTTTCTAGGCATTACAATATGTGTTTTTAATTTATTATAGCTGGTATACACATAATAACAAGCTACTTCTAATTATATAAAAACCATTTAGTGGTATAAAATTATTCTCTCAACCAATTTTCTATACCCAATAATGTCTTTTTATTATTTTATTTTAAATGGGCAATCATATTTTAAAGTAATCAAAGATAATAAAAAATGTTTCATATTTTACCAGATATTTCTCCTCTTTGATATTCTTCATTACTTTCCAAACTATGGGAAATCTCTTTCAATTTACAGCGTATCTGGCACCTTTTTGTGTCCTGGGAATCTCTGCTCTCCAGCCCCACCCCCAGGTTTCTACCCTCAGGAATTCTTGGTTCCCAGACTCCAGCCTTCCTAGGGCAGCTGCACGGGGCCACTTTAGAGAGATTTTTCTCAGCTCCCTTCTTCCGGTTTCCACTAGGAGAGGGACAAGCGAGCCCAGTAAAAACTTCTCTAAGTTCTGGCTCTCAATGTAGCTCAAATATGGTGGCAAATTTACAGGATTTTGTTTGCAAATATGCTTAGAAACAGACTAAAATAACTGGTAGAAAAAAGACCGGCTGTGTATCAATCGGCAAAATTAAGTAATCAGACTTGCTGAGGTGAAAAAAAAAGTCTAAGTTTAGTCCATTTACTAAAAACAACACATTTTTTGAGAATGTGCTTCAAGCACAAGTTCTTTATAGAGAAGCACCCAATTCAGGGTAGTGTACTGAAAATGTATTTTCAGAAAATGATGCAGAAGTCAAGAACGAGGCTTTATGGGAGCCATGGTTGGTCTGAGTTTTGAAATGCTGTTCAGTGAACAATGGAAGAAACATTTGCTGCAAACTTTTGGGACCCACCCCAACATACTGAATTAGAAACTCTGGACGATGAGGCTCAGCAATTTGTGTTTGAAAAAGTCCTCCAGGTGATCCTGATGCATGGTCAAGTATATGGACCACTGAATTGGCACAACCATTTAAAATTTTTTAAATGTTTAATTTTTAATGAAATTGAAAATATAACAAAATAACATAAAAAATTCATCACTACAAAGTGTTTACAGTTTAACTTAAAGCTTTTATACATAGGAAGTGATGATCTGTAAAATTTTACAAGTAATCCCTATGAAGTAAAAGAAAGAAATTCCTATTGGAACTGCATATTTTCATCCATCTATTATGTAAAACTGACATAAAATAATTTTTCCATTTGGGGAAAAACTTACCCTTGAAGCTCTCAGAATTGAATTATGAAAACCCTATGTGGTTTTTTTTCAAAGAACACTGACAATGCAGAAATCAAGTAACAGCTTTAAGTGAGAGTTTATATAAAGACCTGCTTGTTTCATGCAACAAAAGACTGAATCACAAAGATCCGTCCCTAACGAGCGCGTGCGCGCGCGCACACACACACAAACACACACTTCTTTCTTCCTTAGGCTATATAGCACTCTCATCTGATATAATAGATGATTTGGGAAATAGGGATAATCAGTTTTTTCTTATCATTTATGGATAATTTTATGATTTGACCAAAATCCTGAGAGTCAGTCCTATTCCTAGTAATCAATGTGGGGGGGGTGCTTTATAAACATTCAGTGTTTACTAGATTGCAAAAATTAGTAAACAGCCTGAAACACAAAGTTGCAGGGTAGTATTCTTGGACACTTATTTCTAAATCTATTTAATAGTAGTTATACAAACAAAGTAATAGAGGGAAAACCTTTGATATATAATATAAGCTGTATAAAATTAGAGAGGTGGAGATGAATAAATAGTTTCATAAGGAGATTTTTGAATTTGGAATTGATTTGATAGAAATTTCAGCATATTGCAGAAGACATTAAAAGATCATCATCTACAGAAAGGTTTGCTTAGTACAAAATGAGAAGTGGAAATAAATCTTACAACAGACATCAAATTCTCATTCTTCTCTACCCAAGTTCTAATTTACTGCCCACTTTAAAACAGTATTTTTCTGTCCCATCTAAGTTCATTTACCATTCTGCTTTTTTTACAACCTCCTCTGCTATGTCCTGATCCAAGCTACCATCATTGATAATGTGGATTATTGCAGAATGACCTCTGCTCCCCCTCCCCCTGTTCCACCCCCAGAATTCCTTGCTCCATGCCATTCAACTGTTCTGCTCCACCCACACTCCCTTCTGCGATATTCCCAGGACACATCAGGCATGCTCCTGCCTCACTGCATTTGTCTTTTTCTGTTTTCTTTGGTTAGCATGGGTCTTTCTTCATATATTTGCATGGCCCATCTTCTTTTTCTTCAGAAGATCTTTAATCGAATAACTGTTTCCCAAAAAAGTGATCTTGGTCACTGTTCAAAACTGAAAGCTTCTTTATACTTTATTTCCCCCTTATCACTTATTACTGTCTAACTTGCTCTGTATTTAATCAGTTACTTATCTTGCTTATTGCCAGTTTCCCCACCCCACTCCTAGGTATATAAGCTCCAGAGGGGTAATTCTCTTCTGTTCTATATGGTATCTTCAATGTCATTAGAATCATCTAGCATAAACATTCAAATAAGTATCTATTGATTAAATGAGTGAAAATATAAACAGTAGTGATACAAAAACAGAGGATAGAACATCAGCATTGGCTTTCTTAGACTTAAAAACACCAAAGGAAAGAAGCATATAAAAAATTATCAAATTCAAACATAATCAAATAAATGAATATTTAAAATCTTCAAGTTATAAAATAAATAAGACAGGGGGATGTAATGTACAGCATAGGAAATATAACCTATAATATCATAAAAACTTTGTATGGTGCCAGATAGTGACGAGAATTATTGTAATGATCACTTTGTAATATATATACATATCAAATCATTATGCTATACATCTGAAGCTATTATAAAATTGTATGTCAATTGGTCATCAATAAAAAATTAGACTACTCTGTACTTGGTACAGACTGAAGAGACACTGAGACTTGCTAAATAATGAGGAACCATTATTTGCAAAAGCAAATAAAATCTCAAATTCTTTGTCATATGCACTTTCTTGTAAGAATGTTTCAGTAAATACAAAGTAATTCTTTTAATCTGACATGGTCACCAAAAAGAAGAAAAACCTATAAAAACAAAATTTGAAATAGGAGATCGTTGGAGCACATTCTTCATTGACTTTGGAAAATTTATTCAGCATTTCAGAAAACTGAAAAGCATTTACAAGAAAAAAAAAAAAAGAAGGTATTCTTAGGAACTTAAAAGTTCAACAAAGCAGCCAACAATGTGAAACAGCAGCAGAGCATTGTATGTGCTGGCAAAAACTCTCATTAGCAAAGCCATGGCTTGGAGCTGACTCTAGGGGAGGAGACAACTCGATTTCATAGAGTCCTTCCTCCAGAGCTGATTGTGAGACATCCTTGGTCACACATTGTCAGAGGCTGCTCAGCATACTTCCTCCCCTAAGGTAAGATAGGAGTTAGTACAAAGGCAAGTGGTGAGGGACCAGCATTTTGAAATAAACAGAATGAAAGTCTATCATAAAAGTTGGCATTGTATGAAGTAGGATCCCAAATTCCTATATGAATCCTTTGAACACAGAATGTACCAAAGCTACTGTTGAAGCACAGTAAGTCTCAGTACAGAATCTTAAACATATATATGTATGAACACACACACACATACCTATATGACTATTTGATGCTTCTGATTCTAGGAGAAATTTCTTTAAAAATTTTTGTTTATGAATTTCATGACTGGATAAGGATGTAAAAAGCATCTAGTTTTAATCATCTTAGGTTAATTAAAAACAGGACAAGCTCTGGTCTCACATTTCAAAGATAATTCTTAATGATTAGAGTAAACAAAACAAAAATTCACACCTCAGTTATTGTTTTACATATTCGGATTCAAAGAGAAAACTAATAATAATAGCAATCGCATGTAAATTTTTAAGAAACTAATGAACAGAAATTATTGTATTATCCTTAGGATTTCTGGGGGGTATGTGTAATTATTTAATATTTACAAATTTCCCAAGATAATCTACTCTTGAACTTCAGTAAAAAAAAACAGTTGTAATTATATAATATTTATAGGCTAATCACATTAAATTTTAAAACTTGAAAATCAATCAGATACTGTATCAAGCAATACAGGAAAGGAGAGAAACAATGGAAATGATGACCAGCCAGAATTCCAGTGGAGCATAGAACCAGTTAGAACACAGTGGTTGGAATAACCAGCAAAGTAGCATAATTGAGAAAGAGTGTATGTGTGCAAGTCATTTTCTAATCAGCTTGTGTAAGTGGTTCAAAAGAAAGGGGTCAGTTTCAAAACTGGATCCAAAGAAAAGAGAGATAAACTTGACAGCGGCCTAGGCTTAACAGAAGCAGAAAGCTGGAAAGGGAACTGTATTCTGGAGCCCTGAGCCAGGAGAGAGGTGAATGTGTATGTTTGGGCAGGAGATAGGGGTCAAGCCCTGAGCAGCAGGAAGGAGAACTGATCTGGGAAGTCTACCCAAGCAGAAAAGAAGCAGATCGTCAGTGAGCAAGGCAGATGGCAGGAATCAGAATTCAAAAAAAACAAAATTAGCCCAATCTGTATATGGTACAGTTGTTGCCCCCTTATCTGTGGGAGATACAGTCCAAGACCCCCAGTGGATGCCTGAAACCACAGATAGTAATGACCCCTTTATATACTATATTTTTTATTATACATAGGTACCTATAATAAAGTTTAATATATAAAGTAGGCACAGTAAAAGATCAATAATGCCTAATAAAATAAGACAATTATAATAATATACTGTAATAAAAGTTATGTTAATGTGGTCTCCCTCTCTCTCCGTCACTCAGAATCTCTCATTGTACTGTACTCACCCTTCTTGTGATGATGCAAGATGATAAAATGCCTACATAATTAAATGAAGTGAGGTGAACGATGTGGGCATTGTGACTAGTAATTGTAGCTTAGGCTACTGTTAACTTTCTGACTGTATGTCAGAAGGAAGATCATCTGCTTTTGGACCATGGGTGACCATGGGGTGGGTTACTGAAATGATAGAAAGTGATACTGTGGATAAAGGGCAGGGGGACTATTGTATGGTTCCCAGACCTAGGGAACTTTTTAGTTCAAACAGAAAAAAAATCACTTTTAGATCTCCATTCTTCTTACTATCTCTGGAATACCTCCCCAAAGCTGTTCATGTAGGGATACAGAGAATGAAATACATTGGTTTTAATGCACTGTTGCTTTTTGTTTGAACCACTCTCTCATGGTTAATTCACAGAGGAGCAGTGCCAGGTACTAGGAAGTGCTTAAAGCATATATATTAAATTGCACTCATAGCCCATGAGGGCTAATTCTTGGTCTGACCATTATTAGTTCCACCAGTGATTTTGATATTAAAATTTAGCACCTTCTCATTAAATCCCCTAAGAACTTCAATATTTTGGCATAGCAGCTACCTTAGAGAACAGTTTTAAAACTCAATTTGACCATGACAAATTGTGGAAGCAAGCACAAACAAATCAGATAAAGCCTTAAAAAACAGGAGCGTGCTGCTGTTTTCTTATTGAAACCCACTTAAAAATGTTTTATCATTATGCACATTCTTCCTTTGATTTATTAATTAACATAGTACAGAGATTAAATAGCAGTCTCTATCATGGTTTCTGGTAAACTGGTATCAGAGGTAGAACTTTGTGCTTTCTTCTAAAATGGCTCATCTAGAATGGCTTGTTAATTTAAAGGAAGAACATTTAAGCACAATTTTCAGTTTAGCCAAGATGAGAAACACCTTACCCCATGTGTTCTTTCAGATTGCTCTGAATGCATGTGGGTTGCTTTTTAAACCTTTTTATTTGTTTCTTTTTTTTAATTCAGAGAAATTATATGAAGTATTAAAACGTATGATTTCAAAAAATCACACGAGTGCATCACCTGCTGTAAATCATAGAAATGACCTCTTTTTTTCAATTCTTTATGGATATTTGTTAAAAGTTAAAAAATGTACTGCATCATAGGTGAGACCTTGATGATTCCTTCATAAAGACAAAAAAGTTACAGAAAAGATGTTACAGAAAAGATTCCAGTTACTACTGGAATAATAGAAAGATGAAAATTGTCAAAATTTGGAAACCATCTTGGCCAACAGTTTTTCCAGTCTTTCTAGTCAAAGACATCACAGTGTCACTGTCCAAACCTATCCAGAGCAGTTCATACTCATTGTCTTCTATTGTCAAGTGAAAAACAAATTCAGACTCAGTAGGAAAGACCTTATTGAAAAGTATCATCACAGGGCAGGGCAAAAGACATTGCAAGGGCAGGACAGAGGGACTACTGAAGTTGGGAGAAGGGCTTGGACCAAAAGATCTGCAAGCATCTCAAGGGCTAGGCTAAAAATGTTTCTTTCATAGGGAGGAATAAATAAAGCCAGAGAGATCAGGGTGTGGGAAGTGAGAGGACAGATGATATGGTGGTCTGCTGAGATGGTAGGTCAGAGAATGTTTTACCCTAAGGCCAGCCTACTTTGAAGGCGGTGGTTGGGGTGGTGATGCTATTTTAAGAGGGATTGTTTGGTGCTCAGCTTACTAGGGCCAAAAGGTCAGGAATTTGATAGAAGGAGAGAATTTTAACCAAAGTTTAGCTAACAAGTATTTTGTTCCAACTGATCACTGGAAACAAGTAGTTCAGCCAATCATTTATGACACATAGAATAGGAATGTGGGGGGGGGGGGCGCCTGGGTAGCTCAGTGGGTTAAGCCTCTGCCTTCTCAGGTCATGATCCCAGGGTCCTGGGATCAGGGCTCTCTGCTCACCAGGGAGCCTGCTTCCTCCTCTCTCTCTGCCTGCCTCTCTGCCTGCTTGTGATCTCTCTTTCCCTGTCAAATAAATAAATAAAATCTTTAAAAAAAAAAAGAATAGGAATGTGGGGAGTCTATGTTTGCCCTCCCTGGTTATGGGTGAGCAAGTGGGGTGCCCTTTAGTCTGACCTAAGTCATATGGGGAGGATGGTTCTTTTCAGTAACATGTTTCCTAGAAGAGAAAAGGGTGGGGAGATTTCTTAACCTTCGATTTTTCCAGGAGCCCTGGGCTCATTAAAATTCAGTATTGTCAATATGCCCAAGAGTACATTTATTGTAATATCATTATTCTTGCTGTCTAGTGACTAGTGTTTTAAATGTGAAACACATTCTAACACACATAAACCTTTATTATTTTGTACTTGTAAAAACCTGGGATTTTTGTATCATTTTAAAAAAAATAATAAATATACTATATATTTAGTTGTTGAGAACTACATGCAAATAGGTGAAGATATTATTTATTAGAAGATTTATAGAACTTCTAAACTGTCAATATACTTAGGTAGAAATGTTTCCTTTTCTGACTTTTCTCAAATTTAGCATGCATGAAATGAAGAGGTCCTCAAGATTTACTGTTCAGTATTTCCCTCATCTTTATCAGGACATTGGCAAGAGATGCAATTTAAAGTGAATGCATAAACTGATCAGTTTTCATTTTTTTTTTCCAGGTGCAGCATCATACCACTTCCTACAAATGTACAATTTGATAAAGAATAACCAAAAAGCTGCACTGCTTGATAAACTTGCAGACAAAGTTATTATAATGTAACTTAAATGGCTTTTTTTTACTAGAATAATTGACAGCTTCTTTCAAGTAGCAGCTTATAATTTAGAAATACTTATAATTTATTCCTTGACACTTATCTAGTTCACTGAGAAAGTTTACCAGTGACCATGGATATCTGTTGGCACATATAACAAAACCAAGGGCTGGATTTGGAGAATCAGTTTGACTGTAGCAAAATGTTCTTGGGGAGCTTTCGCTCTCTTCTGGAAGAGTTCACTAACAGATGGCAACTTGTCATTGTTAATGGAGTGTTATCCTGAAAAACTTCAAGGATCCATGCAGAGTGTGACACTCTTCCCCTCCTCCTTTCAAGCCACCTCACAGAAATAGCCAATAATGACCTCTTTCTCTTCACAGATGATTCCACCTTATGTCGGCTGATTCCTTCCAAGCCACATTGTGGCTGCTCTAATCCTAATATGACAAAAGACTTTTTGTTGTTTGACAGCTCATCTATGTACTAAATAACAGAGGCATCGTGATGAAGTAGGAAAGATATTGTCACTGTAAGATAGGAGTCCTGAGTTCTAGCCCTAGCTCTGGGAGTTCTCAGCCAGATAATTCCTCCATTCTGGATTTAATTGTTCTCAGTGAAACATGAGCAGATTGCTTTAACAGACAAGAGGCTCATTTCAGGTGAATTTGTAAGATTCTGAATTCCTTTGATAGAAAGGAAGAAAGCATTGGTTTGTTAGCTGAGTTTGTGTGACCATTTTACATTCCGTTTACTTTATTCTCCTAAAATTATATTTTCATAGGAAAATTGGCAATTTGGTTTCTAAAGTATACAATAGCCATAAAACAGCAACAAAAACATTTTCTCTTCCTGTATTTGTTTAACAACACATGGATTTAGGAGCTCATTCACAGCATAATTTTTATTTGTTTCTGTAAATCCACTAGTAAGATAACACTTCAGAGATGACAATATGAAATGGTAAAAACTTGCCCAAGATCATACAACTTAAAGAGATTAGTGCAGACTGCAACTTAGAGGACATGAATCCTGTCCTTAAGGTTTGTTCACTTATTACATCAGAAATAACCATTTGATTTTATTAATGATAATTAATATTCACATTACACCTGCTAGTTGCATGTTTTGCACTTTTAAATGTTTTTCAGATATAATTTTACTTACAGCTTGACAATAGCATCCAGAAGAAAAGAGATGTAGAAAATGTGTCCTGGTCACAGAGTTAATCAGTGATTGATAAGGAAGGATAATCAATAATAAGCAAGTGGAAGGAGGTACACCAATTCCTCCTTAGTAGTCCAAAACCTGCTTTACTATTTAAATCGTCCACTCTTCTGGAAGGGAATTAGGCTGGACACCAAATGCCTATTGAATAATTAGAAATCAATTCTTTTAACTAGACATTTACTTAAATTTGCTTAAATTTACTTAAATCAACCAGCCTTTTCTTTCCCTTTCTTCCCTCCCTCCTTCCTTCCTTAGCATCACCTTTTATTCTTCTCTCTTCATCCTTCATATCTCTTTTCACATTGTCATTTCACACAGGTTCCACTGGCAGTTAAACACGTTGTCCCCTTAAGAATTGTTATTCAGTGGATCTCACAAATACATATAGTTTTCAGCTTCCTTTGGAAATAAGTGCTAGTACTTTTGCAGGCTTTCCTTTTGTGATTAGAAAAATACCAATACCATTTTCCTGCAAATATATATTAGCAACACTATGAGAAAATTAACATTCTTATTGCGTAGAATTTACTTCTCTGAATGAATAGGCAAATAGCTAATGCTAATACAGTTCAAAACTGAAATGAAATGTAAATAGAATTGGAGTTTGATTTCCTGAAAGTATTTTTCTTGAATAAGAGAAATCCTTAAAGATAATGCTTTTAGTTTTAGACAAGACACTCATCTCAAATATTAGCAGTCAGTTTTCAATAGCTTACATCTTAATAAACAGTGATAAGTGTGACATTTGTGTTTTACATTTGCATCATATTTTATGGTTTCCCAGACATGAGAAGAGAGCTGGGTTATGAGCTCAGTTTTCTTCTGCTAGTACAGGAGATGTACTTGTGGACTCCACAGTGACTCTCTCTATTCAAAGGAATCAAAATGCTCATGCGTGCAAACTGGCTTAGGCTGATAGATTCTAAGAAATAAACATTTTTTTCCTACACTGTAACCAACTCCATTTTACAGATTGATTATATAGTAATTCATAACAAATCATAGCATAAGAATGGTAAGCCAGGAAGGTACCCTGAAAGTTCATTTTAACCATTCCAGATAGGCAAACATCTATGATATATAATGAAAAGAGAGATAAAAGAACAGATAAAATGATAAAAAAAATAAACTTGATGTATTAGTACATATTTCTCTGTATATTGGGACACCTACACAAGAAAAAATCTAAAATAAAAGGTACTACCAAAATTTTTAAAGTTCATACAAACTTCATTAAAATTCATGCCTTTTCAAAGAGATCTCTAATGTGTTACATCCTGAAACGTGATTCCCTTCCCTAATTACACTTATCACCCTATATAACATATATTAACCTAGTTAAGTGAAAAGTGTTGACCAATTAAGAATTTAATGAAAAATATAAGCAAACAGCATTTATTGGAATTCAGGAGAATTGCAACTCAAGAGACACAGATTCAGGTAAAAACCTGACTCCTGTTCCAAGAAAGACAAAGGTGGGGGGCAGAGTTATACAGGGGAAAGGTACTGAGTAGAGCTCTCATTTAGGTCCTCTATGTAAAACAGGGATTGAAATGAGATTAACTGGGATTAGTTGCTATTTTCAAAGAGACTCTTAGCTAGGCTTGCTTGCTCCACTTTGAAATCTCCTTTTACAAATATATATATATATATATATATATATATATTTTTTTTTTTTAAAGGTGGTTGAATTGTAGAGGTTAACTTAGTGAAGGGTGACAAATGGAAGTTAGCATCCCAAAAGGAATTCTGTTCATGAAAAGCTCCTTAGTTACTGAGCAGTGCTTAATGCAACTGAACCTAGTCAACTGCAAAGGTTGGTGGCAGGGAAGTAGTTGGGGCTCCTTCTAATGGTGAATGTTAAACTCCTAAAGCACAACTATATCCAAGGCTTTGTTAGATCATGTTATAATAACAGGACCCCTAATCATACAAGCACAGAATCAGTATGATGTGAGAAACAAAGGCAAAAGAAAAATTAAATTTCCTGACTACCTGCAGCAGGTTGGCAGGTCCTTGAACAAGGCAGAGTGATATTACTCTAGGAACTCAGCAGCCTCGATGTTCATACTTTGCTAAGGGCAAAAGGCAATCTTAGCTGGAACCCTAGGATCCTGTAAGTCTACTTTAACATATAAAAATTCCTTTGGGAACTTCTTTTATCTCTACCCGCTCAAGACATATGTTGGCAGTCATTCCCCCAAGCCAATGACCCACCAGTATACATGTGAAGGGTCTCATGACTGAGTTTTTAATAAACAGTAATAAATGACCTTTTCCTAACAATAGCCTGCCCCCTCAGAATCCTAGAAACCACGTTTCCAAAATACCTGTCCCTAACCTCCTCCCAAATTATATATATGTAATGGACTACTCCTCATGACCCCAGTGCAACTCTTTCTGCCCACAGATCTTGTCCCCATGCTTTAATAAAACCACCTTTTTGTACCAAAGATTCCTCAAGAATTCTTTCTTGAGGTCCCAAACCCCAATGTCTTTCCCTAAATCATGTAGTTTTAAGTTTTCAGACCTTCAGGATTAAAGCCCTTTCTTCCAAACTGACATCCGACAAATAGTATGCCTATAAATGTCTAACAGCCAGCTCTGGGGCAGAGTATGATCATCTGTGACTTATAATGTGTGGTGGCAATTTCCATGGTCTAAATATTCCAAACACCAGTGACTTCAAATCGCCTACATGATGTCACCAAACAAGGAATGGGGGAGAGATACTAATGGCATACAATTACATAGTATTTTCACCATGCAGATATGAGAGACATAAAAAACCTCAAAAACACAGATATTAGTAAAATATAGATGATGACTTGGAAGAGATGAATTTTGTGTATTTATTACCTTTGCTTTTAAAGAAATTCTGTTTATATAATTTAATTTTCAGTGATGGTTATGTTTAGCCGCCTGGTAGCAAACCTCCTGAAAATCTGCCCATCATCCCTGTATCTGGCCCAGCTAGAATTTTGAGGGCTACCAAAGAATGTTGTGGGTATTGGAGACCTGCGCACCCACTGTGCTTCTTTCTAAGCACATTTTCCCAGTGAACTCTGCTGCTGTTAAGGCTGCCATGTGAGTGCTGCCTGACCTTTTGTTTTTATTTTCACAAACAATTGTGAGTAAAGTCTCCCTATGGGAGTACATACATCATTGTTTCCTTTTTTCTCGTTACGCAGAAATCAAAAATTCCAAAACATTTCTTTGTTGAACTAAAACGTATATACAGATTACAAGCAATAAATCTTGAAAATATAGATGACATTTGGTCCTATGAAAATTCTTCTTGATTGAAATTCAATTTCAGTGAAATTTAGGAACCCAAATTCTGTTACAAGAAAACTTTATTAAATGTTTTAGGTGGGACTCACACCAGTTCACTTCTGTCAATAGCCATTGTGACAAAAGATCCTGTTGTTTTCCGTCATTTTCCCCATCTCTAGTGCAGGCAGTGGTCTATGAAATATCAAAAGTTGCAAATCATCTGCTGACTGCGTGACTGTCAGCCATTACTAATGTGTTTAGCCCTTGTTCTGTATCAATGACTGGGTATGTTTGGAAAGATTAAAATACACTTAGATGAACTGGTTCTAATATAAAAGATACCTTTGGAGACCATTTCTTCAGACTCTCAAAGTATTATTAGGAGCTATTGCCAGCAAAATTTCTTCCAGCCCTTCCTCTTCTACCTTGTCTACAACACTATGAAGGTATGGATGACTACATTGGTTCTAATGCCCATTGCAATAACTGTTAACGCAGTTGGTTAATTCTCTTACCCTTTATACTGCAAATGTGATCAAGGACCAGCAGCCTCTACTTAGAATCACAAAATCTCAGGCTTTATCTCAGACCTACTTAATCAGCATCTGCATTACATCCAGGTCCCCATGTGATTCTAATGCAAATTGAAGTTTAAGAGGCACTAATCCAGACAATATCCATGGCCTCGGGGCCAGTTCTGATTATTGTTGTACCTTCAGCGCCTATCAGAGTGCCTGGCACTGGCATACACTCATAAATATTTATGATAAATGAATATATATTTGTATTGGCGTTTGTATTAAACAGAAATAGATTGTTTTCAGGTTTTCAATCTGTTCTCCTCATGAACATTGCCAGAGATACCTTGAAGATGAAATCTAGAAAAAGCAATGGAGAGGCACCTGGTGGGTCAGTGGGTTAAAGCCTCTGCCTTCAGCTCAGGTCATGATCTCAGGGTCCTGGGAGCCTCAGATCGGTTCAGCAAGGAGCCTGCTTCCCCCCCTCTCTCTGCCTACTTGTGATCTCTCTCTCGGTCAAATAAATAAATAAAAACTTAAAAAAAAAAAAAAAGCAATGGAAAATCCCTAACATAAAAATAACCTTATTTCAAACTAATCCAGGATTATTAATAAAGAATTGTTAATTATAGTCAATTATTTTCTTGAAGTATTATTTCATTTGAATTTCATTCTTTTGTTTCAGAAGTGTACTATAATTGTCTTAATTTGGGAGACATTACTTTATGCTCCTTTAAAACATTAATTTTAAACATAATTTTGTTATCTAATTCCAGTGTTTTTAAAATGCTTAATATATGCATCTCTTGGCATCTTTATCAAAATGCAGGTTCTTAGACCTTACTCTGCATCTGAATAAAATCTCAAATGTGCATTAGAGAACACTTAACTGTAGGTAATTTCCCCTAATGTTTGGGAATCATTTATTTTGATGTGAAAATATGACTTCTGGGGCACCTGGGTGGTTCAGTTTGCTAAGCATCTGACTCGATCTCAGCTCAGGTCTTGATCTCAGGGTCATGAGTTCAAGCTACATTGGGTTCCACCCTTGGGCGTGAAGCCATGTAAAAAAAAAAATTAAAAATAAAATAAAATAATAAAATAAAATAAAATAAAATAAAATATGACTCCTTAGCAAACATTTTTGTGATGATGAAATACATGTGAACTATTTTTCTTCTTTGAGATGATTGATATAAATAAACAGATATTAATCTAATTGGCTATCTTCTGAGGGTAACATTACCTTGAGAAGTAGAAATTACAGTGCTCATAAAAGCTCCCTTCTTAAAATCAAATTAAGAAAGAATAAGCCTCAGTTTAAAATAAATGCACAGATACCTAAGAAACATTGATTAGAGTTTGACATAGTTTGCCTAAAATTTAGATCATGTTGAGAATTTTTCCAGCCTAGCCAAACTTCTGAACTGTTTTGTTGACATTTAAAGAGCTAACAAAACAAAAATACCTCTTACCATTCATAGACTGTCACGATTCTACTCTGCCTGTCACTTCTTTTTTTTTTTTCACCAGGACTACTACTAGTGATTTATAAGATCAAAGTACCCATGTTGCCCTAGTGTAAATGCATATTGATAGACTAAAGATTGAATAACTTAATCAACAGTGGAATTCTACAAATTATTTCATGACTCCTGGCTTTTTAAAGATCATCTTTGTGATGATCTCAGATGAGGATAAGGGAAGATGTCTGATCACCTTCAAATTCTACAAAAGTTGAGGAGACTGATTCTAATGATTCTAAAGAGTGAACAAAGTACACACATCACCATATATATAATGCTATATGCATTTATATAAACAAGCCCTTTAGGTTTTGTGGGTTTTTTTTTTTTTTTTAAGATTTTATTTATTTGACAGAGAGAGAGATCACAAGTAGGCAGAGAGGCAGAGAGGGGGGGGGAAGCAGACTCTCTGCTGAGCAGAGAGCCCTATGTGGGGCTGGATCCCAGGACCCTGAGATCATGACCTGAGCCTAAGTCAGAGGCTTTAACTCACTGAGCCACCTAGGAGCCCCACCCTTTAGGCTTAGGGCCTGTTTGGTTTAACCTGTTAGAAACTAGACCTAAGGGACGCCTGAGTGGCTCAGTTGGTTGAGCAGCTGCCTTTGGCTCAGGTCATGATCCCAGCATCTTGGGATCGAGTCCTGCATCGGGCTCCTTGCTCTGTGGGGAGCCTGCTCCTCTCTCTGCCTCTGCCTGCCTCTCTGCCTGCTTGTGTTCTCTCTCTGTTAAATGAATAAATAAAATCTTAAAAAAAAAAAAAATACTTTTAAAAATAAAAAAAAAAAAAAAAGAAAGAAACTAGACCTAAGCAGTAGAAGGAATGCCTCTGGGTGGAGTCCCAAGTCCTTGAAGAGGAATGATAGAGAACTAAGCTGGAGGCGAGGATGGTGATGAATAAGCTACACATTAAAGGCCCAGGGGGCACAATATCTTAACCAGTGCCACAGGTATGGAGCCTTTGCTCCTGATTACTACTTTTGCCCCAGGGTAACCTCTAGACTAATTATAATACATTTGCATTGCAGGTACTTCACTCCCCCTCCCCCCAGTAGAGAAAGGCTGCCCATAAAGATTCAAATAGAAAGCCTTGTAGGGTCAAAAATTCCCCCTCCCAACTGGTGGGAGGAGTTCCCCAAATGATTGGAAGCAGCTTTCATTAGAGATCACCCCACTGAACTGTCACAACTCCACCCAGCTCAGAGAGATGCAACAAATACCCAATCCCAAAATAACCTAGGGGTCGTTCCACTTCTTGGAACGTGTCTTTCTCCCACCTTGAGAATGTACCATCGCTTTAATAAACTGCTTTGTGCTTGCTACTTTCCTTTGACTGTCTTTATTCCAGCATGGATCCCTACATAAATCTTATGGGGAATCAATCCAAGGACTGAGACGTCCATTTACACAATGCAGACTCTTCCACTGGTAACAAAAAAACCATACATTAATGACTTAGACCATGTTTGAAAACTGTTATTAGGAATATTTGATTGATCATTCTATGAATTTATTTATTTTAGGACAGAAAAAAAGTATTTGTTATGGACAGGTTTGTTTGTTTATTTGGTCATAATATGGAGAGGTTTGTTTGTTTATTTGGTCATAATTTGAACTTGCTGGTTAAAAACCCTATGGATGTTTCTAAATTTTATTATTTGATTGATCATCCTTTCTTGTACTGATAACATTATATTATGTTCTATATGAACACTCTTACCAAGGGAACTTTTTACTTGCTATCTGTATCAAAATAATACATATATTTTGGACAACTATTTAGAAGATTCAAAGGCAAAACATGACTTTTAATACATTAAGCACCAATAGTGCAATTGAGGCTGCAGATTAAGTGTGCTTGAGCTATGTCAATAGAAGCTTTACTAATAAATTGTAGATCTTCCATAAAAGGTAAGATAAATTTTTGTCCTTCTAAGTGAGATCTAATTATTCATATGAATGTATTTAAATATACTTAATTTAGGATTCAATCTATACAGCCTATTTTTTATTAGTTTCCTTTGGTTCTATGTATAAGCTTGAATTATTAACAATCACATCACGTGTAACAGTCAGTAAAGTGCTTTATTTGTTACCTAATCAACATTGGAAACAACTATGCTGCTATACCCATTTCAGTAAGGAGTAAACTAATTATTGAAGAACTTGAGTGAATTACTCAAGGGAAGCCAAAGAATAACTGAACGAAGAGGGACTCATTTGAATTTCACCTTTCTTATATGAGGCTTGGTACTCTCAGAGTGCATTGCAATCTCTCTAATTCCACCAGAAGTACAGAACACACCAGTCTTCATTATTGACTTTCAACAAATGACGGCGACTCCTAGTCATGCTCTTCTTTGTTTCACTTCTTAGATCAGCTGAAAGACAGTTGAGACCACATTACTAGAAGAGTTGTGGCAGTCTGTAATGAGTCTCCCAAAGCAAATGGGTAGAGGATTTAGAACATGGTCTTTAGAAACCTATTAGAATAAGCACATATTGGGTGCCTGGGTGGCTCAGTTGGTTAAGCAACTGCCTTCGGCTCAGGTCATGATCCTGGAGTCCTGAGATCGAGTCCCACATTGGGCTCCCAGCTCCATGGGGAGTCCACTTCTTACTCTGACCTTCTCCCTTCTCATGCTCTCTCTCACTCTCTCTCTTTCCTAATAAATAGATAAAATCTTTAAAAAAAAAAAAAGAATAAACACATATTAGGATAAGAGAAGTTTGGAAAGTGGAGTTTCTGGCTTCAGATCCCTGCTCTTCATTTAAAATCAGTTGAAGGCAAAATTAAGTTGAAGGCAATCACTCTTTCCTTCTGTGTAGTGGTTTCCTTATCCGCAAAGTATGACTGAGGACATCGCCAGGGATACTTCCCTTACCTATTGATAGTAGGAAATGAGGAAGGGAATGTTGTAATAATTGAAACTCATTAAATGTTATAATATTTAAAGCATTTTATAACATTTATATTATTTATAACACATTATATTGTAATATATTATTTATGACATTTTATAACAATGAAAGAACCATGCTGACCTACCTAGTACCCAATTCTCAGACTTCCTTTCTCTGTGTTCATTCATTCTCAAGTTGATCTCCTGTCTAAATATCTATATGCTGGTAATTTCTAAAATTGTATTTCTAGTGTCCCATCTCACCTGGAGTGAAATCCTAATTTGTTACCACGTTTCATTCACACGCACACCTTACCTCTTATTATTGCCCACTTTCCTTCATTCTTTCTCCATTCTATTATTTCTTTAACAGCCTAGGGATTCTCTCTGCTGTGCTTCAAATGCTCTCCCTCAGATAGCAACATGACTTCCTCTCACTTCTTTTGAATCTCCTCTCACAAATCACTTTATTGGAGAAGCATCTTTGAAAAGCTTACCTAAAGTATCACTTTCCTCTCCATTCCTTTGTATCTCCATTATCTTGCTTTATTTTTCTTCCTAACACAAATCTCCATCTAGCTAGCATATTAAATATTGATTAGCTTACTTATAATTTATCTTCTTCCATTAGAATAAGGATTATAGGAACAGAGATTTTGTTATTGTCGTGGCCCCAGAACTTAAGACATAGTAGGTACTTAAGAATTGTTCATTAAAAGAAATTGAGCAGAACAGCATCATATGCTGGCAACAGTGGCTAGCTGCTTAATTATTAAGAGTTGCTTTACCTAGTTTTATGCCAGACCTGGACATCTAGATATTTGTAGACTATCTCTTAACTCTCAGTATTTATGGATCTGTCAGTTGTATCTATCAATGGCAGTGGGTAGAATTGCTTTCAGGTGTCTTCCTCACTTAGGTCTATTTACTCATATACTAAATATGGGTTGAATTCTTGTGGGCTATATAGGGTGATTATATTCACAATCAAATAAATATGATAATATCACTAAAAATTTATTTTATATTATCCTTCTATTATATCCCAGAAATAGAGTGGAACTTTATATATATTGTTTCTACTTCTGTGAAGCAATCCTGCAAAGTTCATATATTTCTGTCTTACAGATGAAAAACCTGAGTTTCAAAAATTTTAAGTATTTTTGACAAAGTGAACAAAACTTTTAATTGTTGTCATTTGAGGTTAGTTTTGTCTCATACCACACACTGTATCCACTGCCGTATTGCTTGATATTCTGTCTTCAAGCAGGGAATATTATGAGGACTATTATGCTAGAATTTTCTCACTTAACAAAATCTACTATATGAGATTGTATTGATTCATAAGCTCATTTGTTTTAGCAGTCCTTAATATGTTCCTAAAATCTGTTAGAGTCAGAAAGAATCTCGGAGTTATTTAGTCTGACTCTCATTTTATAGATCTAGGAAGTGTGCCTGAGGAATGTTGTATCCCCCAAATCACATAGCTGCCCTATTGCACAGACTCTCTGAGCAGTGTTCACTATGTTGGGCCTTCCCCAAACTTGATTTACACCATACAAGATTTGAAACAAACTATTGTCGGGCACTCTGTTCATGGGTTACTTTGGCAGAAAGTGAACAAGACTTTCATTTCAGGGCTGAAAAATGGACCATACACACTGTAGGAATTGCTTTTAGTCAATCAATACTACATTACAGAATGAGGGGAGAAGGGTGTGGGTGGGAAAGTCAAGTGGAAGAAAATAGATTATACATGATAGTAATTGGAAGCCATTGTATAGGTCAGTGACAAGCAGTATCAATGACCCAAAAAGCTGTTTATGGCTAAGGTAGCAGATACAGAGCTCTAAGTTGTAACAAATCATGATCACCAATCTCTCCATAGATATGGTGGCAAATATATTACTTAAAAATACCAACAATGTCAATGTAACAAAGTAGTAAATGCCACAAGCTTTAAGTGTATGCACCTATCACATACACACACGTCACTTAATATATAAGTAACATTAAAAAACAGAAAAATGACAAGTATGTGCTTAAAGACATAATTGTTTTACAACTTAAACATCAAACATTCAAATCTATGGTTATCTGGAAAAAGACTCAAAGAACACAATATAAATTATGTTTTTCCTATATTTACTTACAGATTGATTGTAACCGCCTCTCACTTGATCAGCACTCAGAATTCTATAGTGTAAGTACCATGGAGCTCATTATTTTTATATGTTCAATCAGTATTTCAACAAGATGTTCTATTGAAACAAGACTTAAGTGACTGTGAAAATCTATATTATGGTCAATTTATGTCTTGGCTTTATTCACTTGCATTCCCGAAGCAAATATTTAAGAAACTTCCCAACTGTTTCCATTCTACAATTTCTTATTTCTAAATGTTTTTGAAAAATAAAAAAATATATAGATTAAGCACATATAAGTGCTTAAACTCCATTATCAACTTCATCTTTGTTTTATATTACAGTTGGAGTTTGAGATACTGGATACAAAGTCTAGTAGATAATAAGAAATCACAACCCTAAATAAATATTCTTCTTTATGTTAAACCAAAACAGTGATAGAAAACGAATTTAGCTTCTAAAGAAACAAGCATAATTGGAGACTACAGTTTCTTAGAATAGCTGATTTACATTGTGAACAATATTTTGCTCTTTTGTTATTATTTAGGATATATTTTGTTTTGAGTTTTAGACAATCATTCTAAATCCCACTTGGGAAAGAAAAACAAAACCACTATAATAAATTATTAAATAGTAAGAGTTACAAATTATTAAATAGTAGGAGCTATGAAAAAAACTATTTTGTCGACATTGGAACTACGTGAAGTGTTCTAAAGACCAGTGTATATAATCTCATTTTCTAAGCATATTATTGTTTGAATAAGATTGTGAACTATCAAGGAATCCAGTTTCCATTTCTAACATTGTTTCTATGGTGGGGAAAAGAAGTTTGAATTTAAAAAAATATATTAAAATAATAATCTTTAGTATTTTTCTGACTCCAGTACTTCTCAACATAATATACATCCTGCCTAAACCATGATTTCTCTCAAAGTAATTTTTTCTTACTACAAGATAAAAATTTAAAGCTTTTATCATCCATTAAATCATGCTATCTCTTTTCTCCAGATATGCTACATATATTCCCATTATCTCATTCACTTATCCTCTATTTACCTATAAAACTTCAGCTTCTCAATTTGACCTAAAATTCTACTACAATCTCTACTCATTAAAATTTGTATCAATATTCTTTAAAATGACTCCTTATTCTTTTTATCATTAGCTATTCTCAAGGTTTAAAATTATTAATTGTCATCAATGAACAATACAATTAAATGTCTCATGCTTAAATATTTTACCCTGAGAAGCAGTGAGAAAGTGCGAAAAATATAAGTAGATTCAGGATTCACTTTAGCTGTCGAATCAACAGCTATATGTTAATTCAGTATGGAACATTTTTAGGAAAGAGATCAATGATCACTCTAAGATTAAAAGGAAAGGGAGCTGAGAAAGTGGTGGCGACATACACATAAATGAAAAGTTTAGGGGATGTGGTTTATTCAGAATTAAGAAAAAGAATAAGGTTGGACTTTGACATGTTGAGGTTATTTTATCAGTGAATCAATTGGCAAATGGTTGCAAATGTAATTTATAATCTTATGGAAGAGATCAGATATCAAAATACATAGGTTGTAGTCAATTCAACAAATTCTATAGAGTACTTATTCTGTGCCAGAGTTATATGAAGAATATAGTCAGAAAATTCAATTGAGCTGTCTCTAGGGATTCTTTGGTCTCAGTAAGGAGAAATAGATATATGCATAACCACTAATAAAGTGTTATGTGGAAATATCTAGAATATACTGTGGAAATCCATGTGAAGAAGTAATTTAATTTGCCTTGGTGGCTTGGGTAAAGCCATGGAAAGCCATTGAGTTGCAGTCTATAAAGTCGGCAACCAATTATCACCCTCTCGGCCCTAGCTATTGCCTCTCTTTATATTGTATCACTTTGTTCAATGACAATTTGATGACAACATAGGACTCCTCTGTAAATGCTATTTTTTGTAACTTTATCTCCTCTTACTATTTCTATCTATCCTTTATAGATTTGGCTCCATTAGGACTTTTTTCATTAAGGTCTTCCTTGCTCTCTTGGTGTGTGTTTCTCCTTCTGAGTTCTTCTTATGAGACCTTGTAATCATTTTAATATTATTTTAATATTATTAAATATTGTTAAAATTATCTGATTGCTAAGCTCTCATTAGGCTCCAAACTAACTAAGGGAGAGTCTGATTTTATCTCTGAATCCCTAGAGTCTAGTAGAATACTTGACAACCATGAGATTTATAATAAATCTTTGTGGAAAAGGAAGGGAAAATAAACAGAAGAGGAAAATGTAGTAGGAGAAATGAAGGAAGGTAGGAAGACATAGATTTAAAACTTCTCAAGACAGAGGCTAAAATTTTTATGGTGATAAGATAGATACAATAGAGAAATAAATGAAAATAATGTAATATTCCAGATAAGGAGTGTAAAAGAAAATTAGAGAGCATTTGCAGTACAACGATTTGAGGAAAAGGAAGAAAATGCTTTAATATAGATGTGTGTGTGTGTGTGTGTGTGTGTGTGTATACACATACATATGCACATATTTTGCTATTGTGGGAGCTAGGGGTCTAATGGAGAAATAGGGTCAATATGTGAAATACTATTCAGGTTTCTATAGATCTGAGACTGGATTTAGTTATTAAGAAGTAACAAGTGGGAGGGGCGCCTGGGTGGCTCAGTTGGTTGAGTATCTGACTCTTGATTTCAGCTCAGGTCATGATCTCAGGGTTGTGGGATCAAGCCCTCTGTGAGGTTCTGTGCTCAGCAAGGAGTCTGCTGGAGATACTCTCCCTCTGTCCCCATCTCTCTCTCTCTCTCTCTCTCTCTCTAGTAAATAAAATCTTTATTAAAAAAAAGAAGTCATAATTACAATGTCAGTAAAAATGACAGACTAGGGAATTCTAAGAGGCCAACTTCAATACAACAACCCCCCTCCAAAAAAAGCAAAAACTGTTACAATCAACTTTGTCAGAACTCTGGAAAATGATAGATGTTTTATAGCAACAACAACAAAAAATGCTGAATCAAGAAAAAGGCAACTTTAACCTGTTGGGAGAGCTTTGTGACATTTTAACATAGTTTTCCCCCATTCATCCCTATGCACACCATGACTGTGTTATTGAAGATAACACCCATATTTCCAGTGTGAGCACACAATTTCTGGTGTGTGATCTGAAAGAGCGGAGCAGGGCTAACTCCGTTTTGCACTACACCCGCCATCTTGTATATAACCCCCACATGACCTGCTCCTGAGAAAAACCACAGAATGTCAGAATATTGCCCAGCCCACCCTTGAGCTAGTTGGCCCAGCCCACCTGTGAGTTAGTTTGAGTTAGCCAATAGGAATGCGGAACCCCTAACTGCCAAAGAATGTAAACCCCTCCTTTTGCCTGCCAAACTTGCATGCCAATTCTGACCAGAGTGATAGGCTAATTCAAACAGCTACTGTAGGGTAAATTGTAATTCAATTGGCCACCTGCATGTGACCTAACATGACTATGCAACTTTCTGTGTGTGTTACAATCTCATTGGCCACTGGCCCCTATAAAACTGCTGCACCTTTTGAAACTCGCACTCTTTCTCTGTATTATGCCGCTGCATTGGTGAGAGTGGGAGATCGAACCCGGGCTAGCCCAAATAAAGGCTCTTTGTTTTCGCATTGGACTCAGCTCCCTGGTGGTCTTTGGGGATCTCAAAATCTGAGCATAACATGATCCCCCTGAGGGACCAGAGCAAACCTTGTTTCAAAAAAAAAAAAGTTGTGTTTGTCTCTTTAGAACTGTCTGGGAGTTCCTTAAAGGATAGATGCAATGCACTTGTCTTTGCTTCTCCTAACTTGGAACTCTTTCCAGGTAAAAAGGCAGCTAAATGAAGAACATTATTAAAAAATGTTAAAAGACAAATGAACTAGCCACAGCCACCTGGGGCACAAGATTACAAATAAGGACAAACAATAACATGCTGAAAGCCTAGGAGGAAAAGTTGGGAGAGACTTACTTTGGGCATAAGAGCTTTAAATTCTCTTGCATATAACAGGAAATCTGAAATGTTAAATGCATGAACAGGCATGAAGACATGAGGTTTGCAAGTCCAGCTGATCTTTATGCTTGGGTTAAATAGGAAGTAAATGCTAACACAGAATTATAAATGTCCTGACTAAGCATTGAAGAAGTGCCCCCACACGGAACCAATCTGCAAAAGACAAGGAAAATATTGGGGTTTTTTTTGTTGTATGTTCCAACCATTTAAGGAAATCATTGTCAATAAACTAGCTGACTGTAACCTAAAGGGTCTGGGACATCAAAGATCACACATGACAAAAAATATAGTTTAAAAAAGTAGTTTCAAAGAAAAGTTGCTAAGCAAACAACTGCAAATGATAGCAAGTAACAAAAACAAATCCTGAGGAAGGAGAAGAATCTGGTTTCTGGAGTTACCACATTAAAATATTCAAAATGGGGGTACCTGAATGGCTCAGTCAGTTAAGCATCTGACTCTTGATTTCAGCTCAGGTCATGATCTCAGAGTTGTGAGATCAAGCCTTATGTCAGGCTCCATGCTCAGCACAGAGTCTCCCTTAGCCCTCTACCTGCTCTGAATAAATAAATAAACAAATGAATAAATAAATAAAATCTTTAAAAAAATAAAATAGTCAAAATTCCTTTGTATGAAACAAAGAAACAAGAAAGTATGAATCACTCAGAGGGAACAAGAGAAATTAATAAAAAAATTTTCTAACGAAAGACAGACATTGAGTTTACTAGATGAAGGCCACAAATCAACTGTCTTAAATATGTTCAGAGAACAAAAAGAAATCATTGAAAAAGACCTGAAAGAAACCAGGAGAATGATGTCTCAACAAATAGAAAATATTAGTAAAAATGTATATATTTTGTTTATGTTTTTAAAGATTCTATTTATTCATTTGAGACAGAGAGATACAGAGAGAAAGAGAGCATGAGCAGGGGGAGATTCAGGGGGAGAGGGAGAAGCAGACTCCCCGCTGAACAGGCTGTTGGATGTGGGTGTTGATCCCAGGACCTGGAGATCATGACCTGAGGCAGATACTCAAGCATCTGAGCCAAGCAGGTGCCCGACAAAATATATACATTTTAAAAGGAAATAGGCAGAAATTTAAGAGTTTTAAACTTTCAAAACTGAAATGAAAAATTCACTACATATGTTCGTCAACATATTTGAAGAAGCAGAAGAAAGACCCAGCAAATATGAAAGGATGAAAAAGATACTCCATGCAACTAGTAACCAAAAGTGAGCTAAGAGGCTCACTAATGCCAGAAAAAAAGAAAAAAAGGACATTATATAATGATAAAAGTATTAATCAAGAAAATATAAAATTTTAAATATATACATACTTAATACAGACCCCCAAATTATTATTTTGTTTCAAATCTCATAACAATTATTAATCTATTAATATAATTGTTTAATTAAGTTAAATAAATCAAAATATTCATTCATATAAAAAGTCACTAGAAAGTCAAGAATCACTGAAGAACTTTGCTGTTGAATTTAGATGTGGGTAAAACAAGTAGAAATTATGGGGAAAACATTAACTAATTGAAAATCCAGGTTTCTTCTCAAATGCTTTGAGCTTTTGTTTTGACTTAAAGAATCTGAAACTAGAAATCATAGATGCTTTTCATCATGGCTTGTGCAAAAATATTAATCAGAATTCAAATGAGCTGACTCATTTAAAGAAAAGATAATAGCTGTATGTTACAAGATAAGAAAATGAATGTATATTTACAAGTTTTCAGTAATATGCCTAAAATATATATTTATTATCATTACCTGAGTTTTATAACTGAGTAACTATGTGTCCTCACTGTATTGGATAAGAAGTACTTCTATTCTACTGGTAACAGTAAAGTATAAGGAGAGGAAGTGAGATAGGTTAGTCAGTCTTGTCCTGAATGGGCTTTGATGAAATGCTGAGAAATGTAGCACTGTATTCTGAAGAAAAATGTAATTAATAAATACTTGGTGAATGAAAACAATATAAAGTTTAGAATTTAATTTATAGGCAATTGCAAGACATTAATGGGTTTTAGCAAGTGAGATTGTGTTTAGATGGATAGTTCTTTCTTGTAGAGTGGATAACGCATTTAAGGTGTAACAAGGTAGTTGGTAGAAAATGGAGGAGACTATTATAAGTATCCGTGTGAGATCCAATTAGGGCCTAAAGCCAGTTAAATTTAGTAAGGGTTCATTTCATATATCATACACTTACTCATAGGTGTTACACAGCTACAATATGCCTGATTTTGGATAAGGACCTGAGGGTTTATTTATGAGTCAGACAGCATGTAACACATATTTATATATTTTTCACCCTAGTACAGAATACAGCTAAAAGTTAGCTATTGTTGTTATACTATCACATGCAATGATAGAGGAGGGTTAGTGTGCTATGGATCCCCATAGGAAGAGAATCTGATAGAATGATGCATGACTGGGGATGGCTTTTAGAGGAAGTAAGCTCTATTGTGAAGTTTAAAGACGGAATCTGATCTAACCAAGCAAAGGGAATGCAGGAGAGATCTAGGCAAAGGCTGTTTGAAAACTTAGAAGTAAAGGAGAGCAAGGATCAAATCAGCAGAAGGAGGTATATGGCTTGTCCATTGGGTAGTGGCAAGAGGTGAATATATAACATGAATATATAAACAGAGGTCAGATAATGAAAGGTAAAATTACCTTTGCTAAGTATTTAGAGCTCTGTAGTGAAGAACATCAGGAGCCATTGGAAGTGTTTACAATAAGTATGTTATTGGTTAATTTCAATTTATAAAGCTCATTCTGATTATAAAGAAAACAATGGATTAAAAAGTAGCAAGAATATAAACAAGCAGTTTAGAAGCTATTCCCATAATCTGGGCAACTGGAGTTGTGGCTGGAGCTGAAATCTCATCAGTGGGAGAAAAAAGATATAATAACAAAGACTGACATTTGCTGACCACACCATATGCCAAGGCACATGTTAAGCTCTTTTAAACTTTTTAATTACTCTTTAAAATAAACTATGGTATGGTCATTTCTATTATTTTCATTTTATAGGTGATGATAATCAGATTTAAAGAGATTAACTTTCCCAAAATCACAGAGTGAATAAGAGTTAAGAAATACTATTATAGTTATGTCAAGGATATTTCTATAGAGTTCGATGCTTACAAAATTGTTGGTAGAGCTGATAAAACTGGTGTACCTTTGACCATCAGAAATGAAGATAGAAAAAAAGACAAATGACCAGTTGGTTGATCCACTCTTGGGTCACCCCTGAGATTGTAATGGGATCAACAACCCATTGCTGCTTCCAAGAATTCCTCTGGCCAAACAGGAAACTGGCAGAGACAACTAAAATTAAGGGATCAGAAAGGCAGATAAAGCACTCCCATCTGCCACTACCAACACTGATCTAATGCTTTTTATCATGGAAGAGGATGGGGAATGGATTCTGAGATTCTAATGTGCAGAAAACTCAGAGATCTATGGCTTTGCTGGTTTCCCAGAAAATAACCCAAGTGGAAGGGGATATGGTATCTGCCCAACTTCCATCTTCCAGATCTCACTCTGTGCATTTAATTGATCCAATACCTAACTGCAAGAGGGTCTAGCAAATGTGGTTTTTAGCTTTTCAACATCTCTAATGTGAGAAGGGTATACAAAAGGATTAGGTAAACCAACTAGAGAGGGACAAGAAGGAAATCAGGGAAGACATCTAGGAAGCTACAGTAAAATTCCAAATGAAAGGTAATCATGGCTTGGACCAGAACAGTAACAGTAGAGGTAGTGAGAAGTAGTTGAGTTTAGAACATATTTAGAAGGTAAAACTACTGGAATATGCTGGTACATAAAATGAGAAGTACAAAAGAAAGAGAATAGTCCGTGGTCACTGATACTCTGAGCCTAAGCAAGTGGAAAATGGGAATTGCTATTTGCTCAGGTGGGGAAACTGAAAAAGCAGATTTGGATAAGGAGTCAGGGGAGAAAGCTTAGGAGCTAACTCTTAAACATTCAGTTGAAAATGTCTTTTAAACATCTAAGGGGAGATGTCAAGTAGGCAATCAGAAAAGTATGTCTGAAGTTCAGTGTGAGTTCAGTGGCAGAAAATAAATTTGGAAGACATCATCTCCTATAATTTAAAAAATTTAATTGTATAAAAGAAAAAAAATCTTTGATAACTTTTAGTCTGCATATGTTTTAAGAAACCTATCTTTCCTTTGTTTTAGCATTAGCAAGTTGTTACTGGAACACAAGTATATATATACTAGTCTGACAGTGCAAACAGAATGATATAAATAATATTGACTGTCACATATGAGTGAGTAAGATATCTCCATGTTGGAATGAACCAGAATCTGGAACAACTCATTACCAAACATAATCAGAGTTATTACAGGACAATATACAAATTATGGAAATCTGAAATGATTCAAATTCAGCAAAGAACACAAAAAGAGTTAACAAGCCTCTTGGGGCAGGGAAAATAAAGGAAGATGGTAGATTGTATGTTTTTTAAAAAAAATGATTCACAAAAGAATCAGTCAGAAGCCAAAGAAAAAGCTAGATTCTAACAATGAATTGTCAAGAAAAGTCAAGCAAAACCACATTGATTTTATGCACATTGTTATGCCATGTTTACTAAAGGAGGAAAAGGGTTTACAGCTCTTGTGATAGATCAAAACATTATTCTAAATCTTAATATTCTCTCTTTTGTGTTCAACATGTAAAAATAATAAAGACTAAAGTAATTTATGGTGAGTAATATGATAAAAAGTTCATAGGTCACCCTGTTGCATTTTGCGCTCTGGTGCTTTGAATCTGCAGCTGTCTCCTTCCCTAGCAGCATTATTTATTCAATCTGTTTAGTTTGCTTTACAGGCTGTGGCAGCATTCACAGGGTGGACCTATTGAACCAAGCCATAATAGATGTAATACATCAATACATTTGAGCTGAACAGCTTTAATTAGGCCTTCCCGGTCATTTCATCAATTCAGTTGAGTACCATTGGGATTTGGATAACACCGAACCTCCTGTCGAGCATGAGAATTACAGCACTCCAGCAGGGCTCCACCAGTCACAGAGCAAGGTTAGGCAATCAACGATAATTCACACAGGGAAGTGCTCCGCGCCCAACCCATAAACTTGCCCTTACAGTAATATCTTTGAAATCCTAAAACCTTTACACCCAAGTGTCAATTTGGAATGCAAACTGCCTTAAAACCCCCTCAAACAGACACATAAAGCTCTTTTCCTGCTCAATAGAAGAGCAGGAGTGTACCTTGTTGCTGCTGACATACGTATATAATCAAGATATCATTTCTGTAGCAGTTAGGTTGATGGACAGGATCTAAGAAGATGCAAAACTGCTGGGTGTAAAATTTTATGTATACAATTCGAAGTTTCAATAATACAGCTGGTTTATATTTTGCACTGTTCTTGTCATGTACAGCCCATAATAAATATGCTGAAAGGAACCTGCTATGGAAAATTGATACAGATGAACAGTATAGTGGGGTCAAACCACTGACGTCTGGAAAAGAGTTGACTACACACAATTTTGGCATGACTCACAACTAGTTTTTCACGTACAAAATATCTTCAAAAAGAAATACCAGAAACAAAAAGAACAAGACATTTTCATTTATGTAGAAAGGCGTCCAGATAATCTGGACATAAAATTACATAAAATGTCACAAAAATGACATAAAAATGTCATTTTTCTATACTGTGTACAATGTGGGGACATGAATTGTCAAGAATACCCAATGAAGATGTATTGGGAAGAGTCCACAAACACCACAGGTGTTGCCTTATGGATGGCCAACATAGGAAACTGACCTGCAGGGCTCCAACTAGAAATCCATGTCAAGGAAACCACGACATTCTGAAAACAGAAGGAATGGAGCCAAGCATATTAGACCGAGGTCTTCACTTTCTCAAATGCCAAGGAATATATCAGCAGATTGACGGAGAATACCATATCCTTGGAAAAGTAGTAAGAGGTCTTTACTAGGTAATCTAACAAGGCTTTCCTCATTCTTTTTCATCCAAATGGAACTCTTCCCCTAGGGTAAATATCCCGGATGCCTGGCTTGTGCTGTAGCCACATCTGCTAAAATTTGGGAGCAAAACCTGCTTCATTTGACCATGAGTCAAGTGGCAACCAGGCCAATTTATTATGACTATGGAGGTTCTAAATTATGTATGTTTACTGAAATGACAAAGGGGATGTAAAATTCCTTTAAAAAAATTTAACCATGTTGAAACTGTTTTCGCAAATAGGAAAAAGGTAGGTGTGCAAAATTAGAACATAGGAACTGGCAAAAAAAATAAGTGTTTTTGTTGCTTTAAAAAATTAACCACATTGAGCTTAAAGGGTTACGCCACTTACATTTGAAAATAATACTAGATATAATATAGGTTAATTTGAAATCCTCTTTTTATCAGCTGCAAACAAGAAAACCAAATTAGTCTTAATTGTGTCTTGTTTAACTTGACCATTTAAATTAGAGATTCTTTGCTAATCTAGATGTTTTTATAGTTATCCCATCTTTTCATGTGAAACTTTTTTTTTTTTACTTCTTTGACCCATGGAATGTTTTCAAATGGGCATTTTTATCTTTGAAAATAGTAAGAGTAATGCTATAATTATACTTACAGGGCTCTATGAATATTCGAGTCTCTACAATGTTCAACACTGCAGTATTGATATTTGTCATTCATGGATATGGGTACCAAACATTATTAGCTCATTTGTTTAGTATAAGAGAAAATGATATAGCTTGATTATGAGAGAATATAAACCTAATAGATATGAATAGTCCAAATTGCTAGGAATATTAAGTTAAATTGCAGTAGAATTTACTCCTCTGATTTGAATATGCTTTTTCAGTTTGACAATGAATTGTCCAGACATCAAATGTTGTGTTGTTACACTTAGAAGAGGCATTATATCAAGAAATGTAATTATAAAGTTTATTAATACCAATGACGTATATTCTTTTAAAATGTTAAAAGATGGGTTTCTAATGCACACCAAAGACTTACAATAAGGGGATTAGAATATATAAAACATAAATATTGTGCAGTTGAATCCAAAAATCCTCTATTCAGTATTTTTTTTTTCAGTGTTTTCTAGACTATTCTTCCCACTCCATTAAGTTCCCCTGGCACACTCATTATAGCGGATACTTATTAAACTCTGAAAAAAGATTTAGATATGGACTTACCATCTATAATATGTTTCTTCTGTAACTCTTAAAATCCTATATTCCCTATTTGGAATATATATATATATATATATATGATAGATATATGATATATAATAAACATATATGTTTGTATATACGTAACTTATATATACACATATATTTTATATGTATATTAATGTGTACATAATGTGTGGTATATATAATATATAATATATATATAATGTGTGTTGTATATATATACCCACACACACATATATATGTTTATTCCTTACACCCTATCAAAATGCTATGTGAAATTTAATATATTAGAAAAAAGTGTTAGGCTTTAATTGTTTTCAACCTCAAAGCAAATAAACTAATGTAGAAAAGTTTCCTTAAAATAATTTTTAGTAACTAAGTTAATATTGATTGTTGTAAAAATTCAAAGAATAATAAAATGTTTAGAGAAAAATAAAAGTTCCTCTTCTTCAATTCATACCCCTGGGGGGAAATATATTGCTATTAGTTTACTGCATATACTTTTAGATATTTATTTTTAAAATATTTTATTTATTTATTTGAGAGAGAGAGGAGAGAGGGAGAGCATGAACTGGGGGAGTAGTGAAGGGAGAGGGAGAAGACTCCTGGAAAGCCTGACGTGGAGCTTGATCCCAAGACCCTGAGATCACATAACCTGAGCCACAGTCAGATACCAAACTGAGCCACCCAGGCACCTCTATACTTTTAGATATTTAAAATTCATATTTTGATATTTAAATGAGTAAAATAATGTATATAAATAATATATACATATATATGTTGTTTTGCAATTATTTTTATTATTTTTTAAGCAAAGTTAATGTCACGACATTTGACTTACCTCATTCTTACTAAATATATTAGTATTCTACTATGTACATACACAGCAATTAATAAATTAATTTAATAAATTTACTATTACACATTAGTAGATTTCCCAATTCTGTTTCAAAAATATTGCACTAATTAACACCACTACAAAGAGTATATGTGAGTGCCATTTCTACCAAATTTGCAAGAATGATATATTAATAATGTATCTGTAAAATACATTTTAGATATTTTCTTCCAGCGTATACTTACTCTGCTTCATTTATTGTGTATTTCCCCATACCAATTAAAACTTTTTTCTGGTCAATTTAATTAATATCCTCCTTTATGTCTTTGGAGTTTTATATCACATTTTAGAGAGTGTTTTCCATTCCAAGATTATGAAAGTGTTTTCTTTTTAATTTTTATTTATTTATTTGAGAGAGAGAGAGAGAGTAAGAGAGAGCATGAGAGGGGAGAAGGTCAGAGGGAGAAGCAGATTCCCCACGGAGCTGGAAGCCTGATGTGGGACTCCATCCCAGGACTCAGGGAACATGACCTGAGCCAAAGGCAGTTGCTTAACCAACCGAGCTACCCAGGCGCCCCGGAAGTGTTTTCTTAGTTCCAATTTTTGGAAGTGGAACACGAGTGGGGCTTCTAGTGAATTGTTTTACTAGGGAAGATCTCTCTGAAAAAACTTTTAAGGGCATGAGAGAAGCAGGGAGGGTACGGAAAGGGGAGAAGTTGAGTAAGCTGTGGATTCAGGTGACAACCAGTTAATTCCACATGGGGCTCTGGAATGTGACTCATACCATTAACACTGTCCTACTTTAAGACAGTTGAGTAGAGCCTTTGTGCCCCACCATCAGTGATTGTTTCCTGAGCCTGGGAGAAGCATAAATCCAAGGAACTCCCTAGCCAAGTGACATCATTCTCACAGATGGGTAATTCTTGAGAGAAGGCTGCAATGGTGAATCATTAGCAACAGGCAGGGCAAGAAGTCACCAAAAATTTGAGCAGGGTACCAGCATCTTTCACTGCAAATGCACCCCTGCCTTTTCTTCAAATAATTGTATCTATTTGTAGATAGTTTTTTTTTTTTAAGAAAGTTTGCCTTTTGAAACATTTTAATATGTGGCATAAGATACTGGTATTTTCTTCAAAGATAACCACTTATACCAACAGCATCAATTAAATAATTCATGTTTCCTCCCACAAATTCAAAATACAGAATTTACCACATATCAGATTCTCACATACATGCAGACCAGTTTTTAGATTCTAAATTGTGGTCTACTGATATATTTGTCATTACTGATCTTATCCCATATTGCCTCAATTAAGTGGTTTTTAAGCTTTTAAGAAAAGTCCCCCTACATTATTCTTTTTACTCACAAGTGGCTATTTTATCTTTATTCTTTTGAGATAATGTGTATTGCTATTGAAGTCTTTATTTAGATTAAATTTGACTTATTGTTCATACTTAGGCTGGAAATAAATCACCAGGCAACAAGCAGAATTAAAATATAAAAAAATAGAAGGCTAGTTACATGCATTGTTAGGACCAAATACCCAATCTCTACACCATGCTGAAAGCCCATGTATTGCATTAATATCCCTGTTTTAGAACTGGAGAATTTTAGACCTCAGCAACAGTAATATACTAGAGTATGAGTCACAATCCAGGGCATAAGTAGTGATTCTCAGATGCCTCGAATAATGACAGAAGTCTCGAATAATGACAGTAGTCTCCTATGAAATGATAATATGCACAAGAATTATAAAATACATGAGGAAGTCTAATGTGATGGAAGCTACTCTATGCAGCAAGAACCTGGAAAATACATATCCAGGGAATTGAAATTCATAGAAAAATTCATAGAAAAATTATAGGCCCTGTAAAATAAATATGTTTCAATATTCCAGCAAAGAGAGAGGGGCACCTGGGTGGTGCAGTCAGTTGAGCATCTGCTTTTGGCTCAGGTCATGATCTCAGGGTCCTGGGATCAAGCCCCACGTCAGGCTCCCTGCTCAGTGGAGAGCCTGCTTCTCCCTCTCCCTCTGCTGTTACCACTCACCCACCCCCAACTCATGCTCTCTCTCATTCTCTCTCACTTTATCTCAAATATATAAATAAAATCTTAAAAAAAAAGAAAGAATGAAAGAATCTGTGTAAACAAGGATATGGATATATAAAATGAAAATATCTGAAAGAGAATAAGATAGATAGAAATCATGAAGATTAAAGTTTTAGTCACTGGGGAAAAGATTCAAATGATTACTTAAATATTGACCAGTCACTGCCAGAGAGGGAATTATAAACTGGAAGAGGGAAGAAAAGAAAATAAAAGAATGTATCATAGTCAGATATTTTTTAAAATCACTATATGACTGGAAATTTAAGAGGTAGGGAAAATGGCAGGCGAAGCTCCAATATTCCACTAGTATTTGTTCCAGAAGGATTACAGAAAGAAATTGGATGAGAGATGATATTAAAAAAGTCATAATGGTGGATGAATTTCCAGACATAAGAAAAAACACGAGTTCTCAGATTAAAAAGTTTCACCTAGTGCTAGGAATGATGATATTGTAAATCCATTCATGATCAAATCACAGTGAAAATGAAGACATTAAGGATAAGGAGAAAATCCTGAAAGGTAACAGAAGGTCTGAATATCTACACAGGATGAATTATCAGGAAACATATCCTTAGAAACCATAGGTGACAGACCGGTGACAGGAGGTGAACCTGCTAAGAAGGAAAATTTTTTTTTTGACTTATGCAACCAAATTATAAATATGAAATAAAGATCATATTCAAAATAAAAGTGATTTACAAATTTTACAGCCCCCAAAACCTCAGTGAGAAAATATTATACTATGCCTCTCAGCTAGAGAGAGATAAATTTCAGAAAGGAATGGAAGGAGAACAAAAGGAGAGAAAAAGGAAGGAAGGAAGGAAGGAAGGAAGGAAGGGAGGGAGGGAGGGAGGGAGGGAGGGAGGAAAGGAGGAATAAATTAGAAAAAATCAGTAAATCTAAGCTTTTACTATAAACAGCTGGGTCATATTAACAGTAGTTCAGGGGAACACTCAATAAAATAAATGGAAATGATATCAACATTCTTTGGAGGTATGTTTAAAAAGTAATATGAAACTAAAACAATAACAAAGAATTTTGTGGAGCATTTAGTGGGAAATGTGATAAAGCCCTTGCCTAATTTGAGAAGAGGCTAGAGATAATCTCCAAATTAGGCTATGTTAGAATATATAAACTTAAACATCTGTGTTAACATATTAAGAGATGCTAGTAAAAAAATCAGACACAAAGTTTATTATATCTATCCCGTATAAGACTATGAGAGAAATAAAAACAAAACATAACAAACGAATGCAACAAATAATAATTTCAGAAGCAAAGAAAAAGCATAGCAAATAAAAGCCACAAAATATAATGACAGGAATACATCAAACAAATCAAAAGTCAAAATAAGAAAAATGGCTCAAACTTGCCAATTAGGAATGATTCGATGGTGGGGGAAGGGTGTCACTTATTCCTCACTCCTGATATTTCCTTCTCTTTGAAAAGACATTCTTGGGCCCCTGGGTGGCGCAGTTGGTTGAGCGACTGCCTTCGGCTCAGGTCATGATCCCGGAGTCCCGGGATCGAGTCCCACATCGGGCTCCCAGCTCCATGGGGAGTCCGCTTTTCACTCTGACCTTCTCTCTCTCACTCTCTCTCTTTCCTAATAAATAAATAAATAAAATCTTTAAAAAAAAAATTTCTAATAAAAAAAAAAAAAGAAAAGAAAAGACATTCTTAGTGTTACACTACTGGGTTCTCTCCGTCCCTCTGTGCATTGGGATTTTTGAACTGTGGTCTGGAAGTTTGCAGTTCAGCCTTATCTTCTCTTCTTTGACTTTGTGATCCTGGTTCCCTTAAGGTTTCTGTTTTCTGGTCTTTTGCTCTGTGCTGAAGTTATATAGAAGTGGGAACTGTTAAAAGATAAACTGAGGCATCTTACACATTTTAAGAGTTTATTCGAGCAAAAATCAATTGGAATTGGGCAGTGCCCAAACTGAAGTGGTTACGAGTACTCCACCAACAGGAACCAAGAGGGGAAGACTTTCATAGAGACAAGGTGGGACAAAAAGCAAAGAAATTATTTGATTGGCTATACCTTGAATATTTGCCTGATTTCGAAAAGCCTAGGTGACTGTTTTTGATTGGTTGTCTCTAGGTTTGGATTTCTTAGCCCTGAGGCATTTATAGACTTAGGTTTTTATTTTCACTTTTAGGCAAGCTGCTAAGGTATTAAAACCACCTCGGTCTAATCATCTTCTTGCTTATTTAATGTAATGGAACAGGAAGACCCGTGGTTGTCCAGAACTATCTGGGGTTGGGTAGATAATGATGGTTCAACCCTGAGGTTCTGTATTATGAACCTCATTGTCAGTAAACTTGGGGGCCATATTGCTAATGTCAGCATTAGAGACAATAAATATTTCTATATTTACTTACCTTTTAATATTTTTGTTTCCAACCTCACTAATTTTCCTTTGTTTCACTATAGAGGCTATACGAAAAATCAGCATTTAAATTATAAATAATCTTAAATATTTTAATATTTAGTATCAAATTTGTGATAATATATATATTTTTGCTGTTAGAAAAATTCCCTTCAAGTTTAAGCAAATTTCATTCACTTCACCTTTCCATTAAATATATCTTGCCAACTCTCATTCTGAGTCTTTTTTTGGGCTAGGAATATCAGGACAAACTTAATATAAACTGCTTTGCAATTGAAAGAGGTCACGTGATAGATATTTATGGTATGAGATGGGTATCCTGGAGTGCTTATGACTTTTTCAAAAGCTGTTTACTTTCTAATATACAAAGAAGCTATTTTGTCTTTTAAATACCACATTATCTTTTGAGAATGGGGCATAGTTCATTCTAAAAAAATACCACCAACTTTAAATAATGACAGTAGTTTACAAAAAAGAGAAGCGAAAGCAAACCCCCATAATTTAGTTTTTCTGCAAGTGGAACATATGGTCAAATTTATTGGAAATTAAAAGGGAAACATCTGAATTTGGCTGCATATTATGAGAAATTTTACACTATACTTATTGGTTGGCTGAATTCACTACTTGTCAAATCTAATTTATTCTAAAAAAGTCACCTTGCCAAATGCCTGTGTTTCATTGTGCCTACATTAAGTAACAACAGGCATTGCAATTTCTAACAACAAGCATTTCTAACTACCGGTATTGCAATCGACCAGTTCATACATGCGTTATTGATGATAAATGCGTTTGTATATTCTTTATTCTGTTTTGCTTGTACTGTATTCCTTTTGTCTGATTTTGTATGAGTATCATAAATGTGAATTGATTCTGGGGAAATTTTGGGTTAATCATATTTTAAGTTATCAAAAAGTAACTGCATACACCAGAAGTATAGCATTGCATTTAATACTAGAAATTCTTTAGTGAGACATTGATAGTAGCTTTGGCAGCTGAATGATGTATTTCTGGAAATAAGAAGATGTCCTAGAAGTAACTTGTGGCTGTTCCTAAAGATTTATTAAAACTAAGCTGACACTTGCATCATTGATGGAGGTAATTTTAAAGCTCTTGAAACTCTACTGACCCTAAGATAATGAAACCACCATCTTATACACATTTGTATTCTGTGGCATGTAGTGTGGTTAGTGGTATGGAATGTGAAATGCTATCATTATCTTCCAGAAGAATTCACAAAAGTAACTGAGGGCAAATGCACCGACCAAGAGACACTGCAAAGGAAGGTAGATACAGTGCTGAGTACCTGATGAGTGGTTATGTTTAAAAACAAACAATAATGATAAGGGATTATTTAGGCAGTTAATAAATCATGAGGCTCAGTGATGCACATAGCCCCATAACCAACACAGATTTCTTAAAAAGTGTTTCCTTTATCGTGTATCACAGCAGAGAATTTATATTATGCCCTAAAACAAATCAAATCCAGTGCATATGAAAAGTACCATGAAATGTACTTAGAAGAGCCTTGCTGAGGCGAAGATATGTGCATATTTATGACACGGACTGCCATGGGCTCCACAAATGAAAGCTCTGCTTATAATCCAAATAACATTTCTAACAGTATTTTCAGATAAGGAGAATGTGTGTTAAACTCTGCTCAGAAGCTTCAAATCTTTAGACTCATTCAAAATGCGGATTGTGCATATGAAATAGGATGATTGCTTTATATTGAAATTCAGCAGAAATATTAATGAAAATCTATGGGGATGGCTAACATTCAACTGCTTTCAGAGATTCAGCACTAAACTATGATTTATTAATCACATATTCATGGAAATAGTTTATAACACTCTTCTAGTCCTTCCCTTCTAATACTGATATTCACCAGGTAAAAAGATTGGCTTTCTTTCTTTTTTTTTAAGACTTTTTTTAAAAGATTTTATTTTTAAGTAATCTCTATGTGGGGCTCAAATTTACAACCCCGAGATTAAGAGTTGCATGGTCTACTGACTGAGCCAGCTAGGGGCCCCCAAAACATTAGCTTTCAAAAAAAAAATAGTGTGAGACAAGTGGAGTATGAGGGGGAGTAGGAAGATGAATGGAGATAAAAGATGTAAGCATAGATGTTCCCGGTGCACAGTTCCAGTTAAAGATGGGAAAGGGCCACCACCTGCCACCGAATTTCACTTTTCCTTTGGCAACATCATCACTGTAGATTTCAGGTATACCACTTTTGTGTTTCCCTGGTTAGATTCCTCACCCACTGCCCCAGAGGGAGACTGTAAATCCATTTCCCTATAATCAAGTCTTCTATTTCACCACCCTTGCCCATTTTCAGTAGATGGCTTCATCTTCAAATTCACAAAGGTAAGAACTGCCTAATTACCTGTCAGCATTTTACACAATAGCCGAATTCATAACCTTTTCCCCTTCTCTCCTCAATGGAAATTGTATTTCTCTAGTCTTGTAGGTGTGATCCCACCTCTTTCTCATTGCTTCATTCATGATTCACTTTCCGATCATTTCTCTTCACCTCTGAACTCCTTTTCTTTGTACCATTTACTATCCATTCTGTTTGTATTTTTTTTCCTAATTCACGGCTTATTTCCATTAATATTTAAGCTTTGAGAAGTCTACCAGATATTTTGTTTTTGAAAAGCCTTGCTTTGAGGTCATACTCCTCTTGCTTATACCTCAGTCTCCTATCTGATACGCTCATCTGTTAAAACTATTTTTCCCAATGTATCCTTTTAAGAGAAATACTTTTAACATCTGTTTCTTCCTTCAAATTGTGCCTTTCCTTCACTTTCAGATACTACAAAGTCTTTTTCTTTTTTTCTCTTTTTCTGTACCAAGATTTGTCAACTTTCACATTATTGACATTTTGGACTAGGTAAGACTGTTGGGGGTGTTGTCCTGTGCACTGTGGATGTTTAGTAGCAATCTTGGCCCATTCCTGGATTCTGCCAACTAGATTCTAATAGCACGCTTCACCCCCATCCCTCTCCATAAAAATGACTCCAGACATTGACAAATAGCCCTGGGGTGGGGGACAGTATTGGCCCCAGTTGAGAACCACTGGTCTACAGTGACTCATATTTCCTCTCTGTCTCTTACTTCACTTACCAGCTAAATGTTGATGTTCCTTAGGTTCTACTCTAATTACCTGATAACTTCCCACATTATCTATATGCTTCTGTCTTACTGATATATACTCCATATCAGAATGCTCCTTGAGTCCAATGTATCGTCACCTACAGAACTACAGGACATCTCACAAATCCCTCAAACTCACAATTTATGAAACTGAATACATCATTTTTCACAATTACTTCCCCCAACCTGAATATTCTCCTGTCTTCTCAAGGTGAAACAATTATCTATCCAATTTCCAAGGCTGAAATATAGGAATCATCTTTGACTCCTCCCTCACTCAAATGTCATATACCACATAAACAAAATCTCAAAACAACACAGTATCTCATTTGCACCATTATTCTCCCATTTCAGAAGACCATCATTTCCAATATATATTACTGCAATATTTTTTTGGTCTGCTCCCTGATTAGGTTCTCTCCAATATATTTACCACACTGCAGTAAAATGAAAAATGAAAAAAAAAACCCTGATTTTGGCACTTCTTTGCTTAAACCACCTATGGTTGCCTATTATACTAAAGGAAAAAAAATACCACAAACATTCCTTAACATTTTTGCTGCCACGTGCTTCTTAATGATCTGACTCCTCTTGTAGCCTCAATCCCATGTCTTGTCATTCTTACCCATACTGAATTACTTCCAATTTCCTAGGATGCATCAGTCCATTCTTTTTAGGTCTTTGGGTATACTAATTTTTTTCCCTCCTCGGAATACTTGTATTTCATGACTTGTAGCAGTTTTTACTGCACTCACTGATCAGTTCTAAGCTATCAAGATGCTTATTCAGGAATCTTCTCTTCTCTTTTGGCTTTAATGATACCCCATCCTTAATGTTTTCATGAAACATTGTAGGCAACCACATATCACACTTTACTGAGATTGTGTGTTTACATGTGTCCATGTCCTCAGGTGGGCACAAAGTGGCTTGAAGCTAAAGGCAGTATGTTAGTCACCACTGTATCCATAGTGACTCATAACAGTGCCTGACACTTAGTTAATGTTCAGCATTTATTTGTTGAGTGAACAGTAAATGAATGACTGAATTAAACCTTATCCCATGTATAACATTTCTGGTATTTCACTAAATCCCACTATTCCTTCCAGTGGTTGATCTATTTCCCCTTTTCCCAATTTTTAAAAATACTTGTATTTACTCATTCAATGAGCACTTGTTGATTACTTATAGTGATGTGTGCTGTGCTAATCACTAGTAGTATACTGAAGCCTCTACTGTTGGGGAAATAAGTGATATTAGTGGAATGTGAAGAGGATGAGTCCCAGCTCTCTAAGAGTCTCAGCAATAGCTGAGATATTTGGGAAGTGGGGTAGGTGAGGAAAGAGGACAGGTGGCAAGAGAGCACTCCAGGATGAAAAAAAAAAAATAGATTGTGGCATCATTGTTAAGTGCGAGTTCTCCAAGTAACCAAAAAAAAAAAAAAAAAGAAAGAAAGAAAAAGGAAAGCGTGGGGGAGGAGGAAGAGTCTTGCAGACAGTCCTATAATACAATATCAATCATATTTTCTTATCTACCACGTATTTTGTTCTCATCAGTATGGGTGGGCCCATGAGAAACCCCATATTGGCCCACATTGTCTCATAACAGTGATAGGGCTTCCCTGGGGCTCAAGTGAGAACTGCAGGTGTAGGCTCTAACAGGCGATGCTACTCAAGCTCTAATTTAAGAAAGACGGAAGTAGTAGAAAATGGTTCAGCACAGCTGGTGAAACTTGAGGAAGTCCTGACATACAAGTGCTTGATTAAATTCTATCTAGAGATCAGTTTCTAGTACATAGGTTGTAAAAGGAGAAATAGAAACAAATAAAGAAAATGCAATAGCCACAGGAATAAAACTTAAATAATATCAAAAGTGCATGGGACAGAAAGTAAGAGCTAAATCTTTAACCTAGCAAGAACAACCAATTGTATAATGTAGAAAGTAGGAGTATTTCCAAAGGAACTCCAGATATGGAAAGGTCGCTGTCAAAATAGAAGTAAGTGCAGAAAAATTCTTCATAGAGCGCAGTGAGACCTTTTTAATGGTGGCCCTCAGTCTCTTTAGGTGATACAGTTGGACAGTTAATAGGCAACTTAACATCAAATCTCTTTCATTCTCCAATGCAGTATGACACAGTGTGTGACCTTGGGCAAATTAAATACTCTCAGCCTCAGTTTCCTCACATGTAAAATGTGGATATGCCTGTTATAGAGAGGATGTCAGTTTCAAGCATTAACATTAAGTTTTGGATATAATTATTATTCAATTTCATGAATTGTTAGACTTTTACCAATATGAAATGTAATATGAAAAATAACCCACAGTAAAGTCCAAGGTTATAATGTGATCTTCATCAAATTTAAAAATAGGCTAAAACTCTTTTCTGGCAGTTTATCTTTGTATTACCTTTTAGGTATAGCTAAAATAAAAATTACTAGAAATTGGGATCTAGTATCTGGGTAGCTAAAATAGGCTGTAGCAATCTCAGAGAACTGCACAGTATGACAAACCTATACATTTCAAGGATTTTATAGTAGTCTGATGAGGAACACTATTAAATATATCACAAGCTATATAAAAATCATGTATTCTCTTTCAAAGCTATTGATGAAATAAATCTTCTACTGGCTATGAAAGAATAACCAAAATGTTAGTGCTCAATTAACAAAAATTGAAGATCTTTTATTAAATGGTCTCCTTTCATTCATCTTATATTTAATACATTTTTCATGTTTCATAAATAGGCAAAAGTGGATTATTATAAATTCTATTTTTTTAACAAGATGAAGATGGTCTTAACCTTTCCCTCATCTTGATTAAACTTTATATAGTCTTCCTCCTGACTTAGGCCTCTGACCTCCCTTTTCTTAGAGAATTTACTTTAGAAAATTTAATTACAAATTCTTTCTCTGCTCCTTTAGATGTAAATCATCTCCTAACCTTTTGCCAGTTTTATGACAAACCTATCTTTTCCTCAAGGATCTGAGAGCCATCCCTTTGAAATGCAACCATTGAAGGAGATAGTGCCCCTCCCTCCCAGACTCTGTGGAAAGATAGGCATCTAACTTAATAAGCTACAATTAGCAAACACTGGTGGTCTAATCATATTTATCAATCTCCCCTACACATGTGCTCTAATACTTTCCTACTAGCTCAGCCCCAGTCCTAAAAATTCCCTCTCCCCTCCCCCCAACACTTTTTGTTTCAGGAGAGTTGAATTCTCTCTACCCTATTGCAATAGTCTATGATAAAGTCTTTCTTGACTGTTCAACTCCAACTGTTGCAATTTTTCTTTGACAACTGAGAATCATAAATTCTTGACATATTCAAAGATGATTCAACAAACGTCAATACTGGAATATAACTGATGGGGTATGCTATTTAACATTATGTCTACATTAAGGATTTCAGTTATAAATTGGACTGTAATAGAACCATCTTCAGAACTGATTCTTGTATATATCCCAATAAGTGAGCATCAAATTTTGGATTCTTAGGTAATGTGTAAGTTCAATGAAAATCATAACTTTTGGTCTATTTTTCCATCTCTCAAGATATGGTTATTTGTGATACTATTTGAACCATCAGGAAGTAAAATCTAAGACTGATTTCTTATCCTGCTTCCAAGCAATTGATGTTCTATTCAGAAAGGTAGGATTATCTATTTAAAAATGCATTAACTTTCACATAACCTCAATATGTTTACCAAAATTCATTTTAAATTTATATTAGAGCTGTGAAAGCTTTGAGATTGCTGCCTAACAAATTATTCACAAAGGTATTCAAAATGCCTCACTTTTGTGTTTCAATCCTACAGGGTTGTTATTGAAAACTCACATGTAGTTGAAATTTGGTTAGATTTCCATCTGTCAGGTAAATATATTTTAAGAATCCAGTTTTAATAATACCAAAATATAATTTTAACCTACCATCAGAAATTAACATAGTGTAAGGAAGTCTACGTTTGGATCATTTCAGTTTTTCATAATTTCAGCTTTTACGTAATTCTAGACTTGATAGTTTCCAAGCCACAAAATATGAACTAACCATAAATATGTTAGAAAACAAGTTGTCCAACAAAAGAAAAACAAACCTAATGGCTATTTCTTCACCCTTCTCCCAATATTTTCAGTAAATAGTTATCTAAATGTTAACCATAGGTCATTTATCTATTAAACTATCTTCATATACCAGTACCTTATAGCCTAGAGTATTCATTTTCCTATACATTGACAAAAGTAGCTGACTTGTGTATCATGAGGAATTGAGCATAATAAAACATTGGTTTGTCAACAATTGTGCATTAAAATGTGAAACTATTCCTATGTAGAATAATTTTCAGGAAATATAAACTTAGGTTCTACGAATCTCTTCATTAAAATGAAAACCATTAAGAAATAATGTAAAGGGAACATAATAATAATATAAGAACATTTTTACCATGATTTACTAGTTCATGTGGATAAACTTGAATATTACAAGATGAATGTGTTCCTGAGAATTATTTGAAAAGATGAACATTTTTTAAAGAAATTAACTGTGTTTTAAAACCAATAAGGTAGTGTTCTACATAAAGGCAGTGATTATGAAACGTTTGGAAAGCAAGAACCTGGGAAAATATCCCAGCTAAAATTATTTGGTTTGAGATAAAGATGAAGACTAAATAGAGAGTGATGCATTTAGGTTCAAAATCCATTGTATATACAGCATCATGGGACAATACCATGGGGGTAGAGGAAATATTTAGTGCTCCCATTGACATAGGAATAATGTATATCAGCAATATGACACTTTTGCAAAAATTCAAGGAAAAAAATAAAAAGATGTGTTGAATCGTAAACTACATTGATTAAGGATTAAAGAAAGTCACAATCCCTACAATCTTTTCAGTCTGGAGTATGTCTGATGATGGCAGTAATTTCATGTGGTCATAAATGCAACATTCCCAGAGTGATTATGAGTCTTGAAAGCACAGAAAGCTGCTATTTTTCGATAATTTAAATATGTCTATTTAGCCTAAACCTAAAGAGACCAGAAAGATGTTAGAATAGGAAACTGTCTTTGAATAGGTTTGCTGGAGAAAATACAGAATTCGAAGTCAAGTTTGAATTTTAGAAAAACAGTGAATAATTTTGTAGTTATTATAAGCTGCCCAACACTGCGTGTGAAAAATGCATGGGGCATATTTATGGTAAAAAGTTATTATCTGAAATTCACATTTAAATATGTATCTTTTATTTTTATTTGCTAATTTAGCAGCTCTATATTTTGAAAGACCTTCTTCTGAGGAAACGGGCTTGACTTATTCTATATACTTTCAGTAGTGGACATTATATGAAGATATAATTAGGCTAAATATACACTAAAATGTATAAGATTCACAAACCAGGAAAACAAACGTGCAAAACAGGCAAACAATAAAACAGAGATATCAACTTTAGAAATGTTCAAGCACCGATTATCCATGGCAACATAGAAAAGATTCTTCTGATGCAATCAACTCAGATGATGAACCCTAGAGTCTCTTGTATTTAACAGAGTCTATAGATCAAGTTTGGAACGTATCAGATTTGATAATCAACACTATTTACTAACATCATTCAGGCACTAGTCACTTTTCAAGTGTTTTCTATAAATTTCACATGATATCTTATGACTTGCAAGTTTTAAAATAAATAAAATAGTTCTGTGTGAAAATAGAAATAATGCTCATTGCAGAATTCAACTGTGTATCACTCACTCAGTAAACTTTCATTCTAAAAAATGTCCCTTACCACTTTATTTTTTTTAAAGATTTTATTTATTTATTTGACAGAGAGATCACAAGTAGGCAGAGAGGCAGGCAGAGAGAGAAGAGGAAGCAGGCTCCCTGCTGAGCAGAGAGCCCGATGTGGGGCTCGATCCCAGGACCCTGAGATCATCCCAGGACCCTGAGATCATGACCTGAGCCAAAGGCAGAGGCTTTAACCCACTGAGCCACCCAGGCACTCCATCCCTTACCACTTTAAAACAATGATTGCACATATGATTTCCCACTTGAACACTCGTCTACTCTAAGGTTCTTAAAATATGTTAGAAAGCGTTTTTTTTTTCTTCCAGATATACATAAATTCCATCCTTAAGTATTATTTGCTTTGCTTAAAATAACTTTAGACTTAATGGGTAAACATAGGAATGATATATTTTACATAAAATAAAAATGGTTACAAAATTAAAATAATATATCTTTAATTCTCATCATAAAATCATAAAATTATAGTGATTTGAGTGACATGATTATTTTCTAGGGAAAAATGCAAGTTTTTTAAGTATTAAAGAATGGGTTTGGTTATAAGATGGGTGTATTTCTGAAATGAGAGCCCAGATTGGAGAGAGCCTAACTGAAGGAGCAACGAAGTATATATGAAATGAATAACAGTAGGAATGAGTTATTTAGTATCTATAAAGGAATGATTAAATATGCATGTGATATTTAGAGGAAAAGTGTTTGTGGAGATTGAAGGAAGTGGTGCCTTAAATCCTAATATCATTTTATTTTTCATTGCACTAGGTAATTGTGCCTCACTTCAATTATATTGAGTATTATTTCACAACATGTATTATAGCACTTTATACTTGAAAAGCACTTTGCAATCATTTGCTAATGAAAACTATTTATAAAAATTATTCCTTTTTCTTCAGTTGTCATGTTGAGTAATAAAAGCTTGAAATCTCTTATGAAAGAAACAAAACCAAACCAAAAAAGGACCCTAAAAGCAAAGATGCTAATATTTAAGAAGAAAACCATATTTTCCAATGGAAAACAAGGAATAAAAACTTTCTTGAATAAAATCAGTTCCAATTAAATTTTTTTTAAAAAAAAAGGTATGTTTCTTCTTGTCTAGCAATAGATGATGTAGGTAAGGAGATAGAAAAGAAGCCAAAGGACTATGGGAAAAATAAGATGGAATTGATAGGTTTTAGTTTGGAACAATTTGGGAACATTAGAAGCCTCCTTTGAAGGGCAACTTGAATAAAAAGATATTTTCAACAAGCAGAGATGGAGGGAATAGGGCAGTGTGGCTGGAACATAGACATATAGATGTAAAAGGAACAGAAGTGGGGTCTTAGACATCCTCAGTAGGTTAATGACATCATCTGTGGAGACAGGGGGAACCACCCTGGTGCCTGAATAACGACTTCTGTTTCTGGGTTATGGTCTTCTATGAGTATTTCTTTCCATACTGGGCTAGAATTACAGTGAAGGTGGAAAGAGGACCGGAAACATTCCCACCAACCAGAAAGCCAAAGTGCACTAAAGGTAACTGGTATGTTTCTAAGCACCTTGTAGGTTGCCAACAGCTAATCTAGCAGAGACAGAGGGATAAAAAAAATTAAAAGTATTTAATATTGGAGCAATGAGAAGTGTTTGGTAAATGTGACTAGAAATACTGAGAATATAACTTGAAATAACTTATTCTTTTAAACATGGAGAAATTGTATTGTTAAATGCATGAGCAAAAGACTTGCAGAAAAATACTGTTATCTGGTGATATCAAATTTCACCTCAAGGCTTTACTTTATACATCTTTTCATTCTGACCAAACGTAAACAAATGCTTTTTAGAATTACTAACATAAATTTCATTTGACATATAAATAATTGTAGGTATGTTCCTCTATCGATATGAATTCCACAAAACACTAATCTCATGATATGATCTATGAACAACATTTTATGAGGTCAAATAATTTTTGTAAACATTAGCCTCAAATAGGGTGTAGAGAACCACTATAAACATTGACATCTTAAGGATTCTCAGAAATTTAGAATAAAAAACTATCCAAATAACTATTTTAATCCAGCATTTCTGAAACATATGTAAACAAGAAATCTTATTTTTAAGATAACTAACATTTATTAATATTCCATGGAACTACTGTTCTTCTAAACAGAATTTATGAAACACCAGTAAATTGAATTCAGGTACTTCAATCTAATATTTATGAAACTAAACACTGTAGGTTTCAGTTCCTCTCTTTATATGGGAAATATCTCCACAATTTAAAATAAACCAAAAACAATGACTCACCTATAGAAAATAAAGTAAGCAAATCACCTCCAAGGAATACTTTTCTTTAGAAAATAATGTATCCCGAACAGTCTCTTACATAGTTGTTACTTTTTAAAAAGTAGGAGATATTTTATCTAGGTCATTTCAACTTCCCAACTCCTGCCTATGTCAATGTTTTGAACTGCATCCTGAATCAGAGAAGAAAAGTCATTAACCGAGTGAGAGAGAGAAAGAGAATGAACAAATGAAAGGATGAAGGCTCAAAATATAAGGCAATGGGAAGAGTAATCAGAAACTGATATGGTTTTGCCTAAAAGTGAGCAAGTAGATTCCTACTCATCAGGCATTCACTAGGGAACATGTGGTAGTCTACCACTACTCAAAATGAGAAGGAAAACTAAGATATTGATTGGGAGAGGCGAAAGTGAAGTGAAGAGCAAAAATGAAAAGATGTTTAGATTTCTGAGCAAATGCTTAGGAACAACTGTCTTTTATTTCCTTACTATAGGTTGTAAAGAAAGAAGATATTCATAGAAGCATTAACTAGTGGAAAAACATCTTTAAAGTCTACAACAGTGTCTTGCTTAAGAAAAAAGCTATTTAAATTTTGCAAATGGTTTAAATGTAACTCAACTACAGCCATAGAAAGAAAACATTTTAAACAGTGTAATCCTCAACTAATCCCTGACAATTCTCTGAATTAGGTAAAAAGGAAATTGTATCTGAGGACAAGAGAAACCACAGAGAGAGAGTCTAGCAGAGAGTGGACAAGTATCACTAATGACCAGAAGGGACTGACTGTGCTTTATTCATACCAAGCAGAATAAAAAATCAATTCAACATTTCACCAGAAAGCACAGGAGCTTTTTCATGCAGTAGAAAAGTAATCAGCAACGTGGGTTCCCAGGAGCATTTAGGCATCACAGGTCTATAGAATGTGCAAACAATTGTAAAATGTGGAAGGGAAACTAGAATTGAGAGAATTATAAAAGCAGGGAAAATAGCAAATGGCGTATCACAGAGGGGGACTTAAACTGATTGCTAAAATTTACCCCAAGTAATCGCAGCACTAGTGCAATACATTCAAAACTTCAAAACTTATCAATGATTTTGTTGAAAGCAAATAGCAACTATTTTCTCTTAAGCTAATTGGAAGAAGCCAGGAAGAAAATGTAGTAAGGGTAATCGAACCGAGAATCACACTGTTGAAGTTGGAAGGAACCTCAAGGATATATACTAACAAGTGGGCAGACAGTTGAGACTTTTTCTCTAAGCATCGGCCTGAACTTACTGAACTGAACGTGGTACCACACATAGGTAGTTCACATTATTCTATGCACTTCAGTGTTTTTTGTAAAACAAGAGGTTCCCATGAGATGGATTCCAAATTACTTTTCAGCACAAACTTTCTGCACTCAAGGGTTGAGCCTGTTGCTCACTTGTTTTGCCCTGAAATCCATGAATTCATTGTCTATTTATTGAATGCCTTCTATGTGTGAGGCACTGTTTGATTTGGGGGACACTGAATTAAGCAATGAAGGGTCCCTGCCCTTATGAAGCTCAAAGTCCGCTATGGAGGTACTAACAGTTGGGTACCTTCCAGGACATACTGAAGAAAAGTTTAGGCATTTCCCACTTCTTCCCTATCTAATGAGTGTGTAAATTACCTTTGAAAATGATTTTCCTCTTTTCTCTAGGTTTTTAAAGTTTATTATTAAAATTTCTCAAATTCTGTCCTATTGCTGGATTCCCAAGTTAGAATAGATTTTACTTACTTTTTTAATTATTTATTTTGAGAGAGAGGGAGAGAGCGAGCAGGGGGAGAGACAGAGAGAGAGAGACAAGTAGACCCCCTGCTGAGGTAGAGGTGGGGCTTGATCTCAGCACCCTGAGATTATGACCTGAGCTGAAATCAAGAATCAGATACTCAACCAACTGAGCCATCCTGGCACTCCAGGACAAAAGACTGTTAGAATTTAAGCACTAGTAGGACATGTACATTAATCCAAAAATGTTTCTTTCATCTGAAGATCTTTGGTTTTCTCAATTTCTACCAATGACTCATTTGTTCTGATTTTTAAAATAATTTAGTTTCTTAAAAGATCTTAACATTATTCCTGTCATAGAAATTTGCACTCCAGCAAACATTCTCATGAGGTTATTTCCTCCTTTAAATTGATCATTTTAATAGTACTTAGGATTGCTTTGGATGAGATCATTGCATATCATTGGATGAGAACAACATATTCCCAGTCTTAGCCCTGTTTTTATGTTACTCACTAGTTTGATCATAATTCTCCATTGCCTTCTCTTACATGTTGTTGCTAATAAGAAGTCTATCGTCAATCAAGCCCTCTTGACTTAAACAAAAGGCCTTCCCCAGCTATGCTGTTTTAGGTCTTTGACCACCTTATCTGTCACATCCCGAAATCCCAAATGCCCTTGTCTCCATGTCATTCTCCAGTGTAACTACATTTCATCTGTGCACGTAATTCTAGTTCAGCGGTTTATTTTCCCCCGTGCTTTGAAAGCGTCAATTGGTGCTCCTAAGAAGCTGGCTCTCTGTCAAATCATTGTTCCTTTCTGGATTATCTCTCTTTTCTTTGTAGCAACTTAGTTTTATATCATAGTTCTCATATGTTTTGGGTTTTTTTGTTCAGTTTCTAGAATAAAATTTTTATTTTTCCTACTGGTGCCTTGAAATTAACTTTTAATCTAATAATTTATGTCTACTTTTAACTCTGGAAAAACATTAGCCATTATTTCTAGCAATAGTTTCCTCTGATAGTACCTATTTTCCCCTGCTTAAATATCTAACTGACCTATGTTAGATCCTCCAACATCTCTACAAGTCTCATAGTTATATTTTCATATTTTTATTAATCTCTTTTTTCTATCTATGCTGTAATCTAGGTTAATTTCTCAGGACAATCTTCTAATTTATTGATTAGTTGACTACATTAAGTCTAAAGTTCAAATTTTGTTGACTTTTTCATTTCCAAGATTTTTAGTGTTTGTTTGTTTTAAGAGGGAAAAGGAGGGAGAGAGAAAGAAAAGGAGAAATAAGGCTCTTAGGCAGGCTGCACTGCTCAGTGCAGAGCCCAAATCCAATGCAGGACACAGTCTCACAACCTTGAGATCATGACCTGAGCTGAAATCAAGAGTCAGATGCTTAATTGACTGAGCCACCCAGGTGCCCCAATTTTTGTTCTTTTATATTCACTTGTTTAAAAAAAAAATTATGTTTTGTAATTTCTTGGTCTGAGTTAAAATTTTAATAACTACATTTTTCATTTCCAAGACTTTTATTAATTTGTTCATATTTCCCCTTCTTGTTTAATGTCTGCCAGATTATGTTTACTAATTTCTTTTATGAATATCATTATTTCATTTTATCTTTGGAACCTCACATATGTTAATTTTTAAGTATTATAGATTGATTATTCTTTTTTAATTTCATTTAAAGAAATCATTTTTTAACAGATTTTTTTTTTACAGATTTTATTTATTTATTTGCCAGAGAGAGAGAGAGAAAGAGGGTGAGCACAAGCAGGGATAACAGCAGGCAGAGGCAGAAGCAGACTCCCTGCTGAGCACGAAGCCAGAGATGGGACTTGATCCCAGGATTCTGGGATCATGACCTGAGCCAAAGGCAGACATTCAACCGACTAAGCCAACCAGGCATCCCTAAAGAAATAATTTTTAAATAATACTTTTGTTAGCTCCATTATAACATACAATCTGTTAATTTCCTTCAAATGTGTGGAATTTTGCTTTGTAAGATTTTTTTTAATTTTAAGTTTTTATTTAAATTCTAATTAGTTAACATATAGTATATTACTTTCAGTTATAGAATTTAGTGATTCATCACTTACATACTACACCCAGTGCTCATCACCAATGCCCTCCTTAATACCCATCACCCGTTTAACCCATCCCACCACTCACCTCCCCTCCAGAAACCCTCAATTTGTTTTATATAGGTAAGATTCTGTTTTAGGGTTTGCCTCCCTCTCTTTTTCCCTCCCTTCTCCTATGTTCATCTGTTTCATTTCTGTAAGATCATTTTAAATATGAGGTTTTGATCTTTAATTTTTCCTCTTTCTCTTTCTGTTCTTTCTTTCCTATTTAGTGTTTTGTAATCATTTTCTGGAGTTCCCAGTCCAGAAAATATTGGTGATATATTGGTTTCTAGGGGCTCCCAACACACAGACATTGGGAACATTCCAGATATGTCCAACAAACAAATGCCTAATGGAAATTTGACTCATGGGCTTCATCAGAAGGCACTATGTGTTACCTTCTTCCCATTTAGCACACAGTTTCAGATAAATTGTAGTTCCCAGAAAAAGTGTGCAGTGACTTATTTCAAACTTTTTTCATAAATGGGAAGTTCCATCTCAGCAGAAAGCCTGGCTCTAGTTCATTATCTCATATAGAAAGCAGAGAGTGAACTTTCTAGGCTTTCTTGGCCACCTAACTTGGAAATCAGTAAACTATTCACATCAACTATTCTGACTATTCTGTATTTCAACTCTGGTCATTAGAAATATTAACTGTTGTTAAGCATGATTATATTATTTTAATATTCTGTCTTTGAATTCTTAGTAGTATGCATTTTAACAAAGGCAAGAATGTGGTCCTCAAACAATTTAATCAGAATACCATCTTGATCAAAATTCATCCCTTGTCACATTTTACTTTATTTTTAAATTATTTTCCCTTATCACATTTTAATATTACACTCATAAAAATCAATATTATAATAAGAGGATCTCAATATGATAATCATTCATTGTTTATATTATAATGAAGGCAAAGCATAAGTCAGGTAGAAATATAGACAATGAAACACTCATGCCTACTTAGAATAAATTTCTTAATTATATATCTTTTAAGTATAGCAAGAGTGCTCTTTAGAAAAATGTTCAAGTTCTTGCCTATTTTTTAATTGGATTGTTTCTGGGGGGAGGGTATGAATATATATGTTCTTTATATATTTTGGATATCAATCCATTATTGAATGTATCAATATACCTGTGTTGTACACTTGAAACTAATGTAACATTGTGCGTCAACTCTACTCAAAGAAAGTAAAAGAAAAAGAATAGAGTGTTGAGGGTGAAGTGTTAGTAGGAATTTGCCAGATGAGTAGTCAATATAGTGGATCTAAGCAAATGAACAGCATGTACAGAGGCATAGAGCTGTGAGAAATTATAGCCATAGTGACCTAAAGACTCACACCGTCATAGGCAGTAACTTTAAAGAAAAAGATGATTTCTTCTCTAATAGGTATGGCCAATTAATCATATTGAAGATTACATGTGGTTTTGTTTTATTTATGTGAACATTCAGGAATGAATTGCTGAGACTAGTGATCAGTCCTGGGTAAAAAATCCACATCTGTGTCATAGAGAGGGGAACTAATTCTTACCCAAATCGCACAAGTGAGAAATGAGGTTAGTTAACTAGAAAGGAGAACAAATGAAAATACAGCAAACACAACAAATATTCATGGAGAGGAGAGTGGTGTTAAATGTGGCTAAAAATATATATTGATTGCATTAAAAATAATACCACTCATTGTCAAAAGGAGACTAAAACTAAGTTTCTATTAATGTAAACACAAATTTATAACATATGCATGTTTTTCTATCTGCAGATATAAAGAACCCTGTTTCTAAACCATGATTTCTAAATCATGCTCTTAATGTGGTTTAATATAAGTTGTGTATTTATCTCTCATAAATCCCTAATTTCCACATGAAACTCTTTAAGATATCCTAGCTTTATTCAGCCTTCTAGGTACATACAACATATATGCTTCAATAAATACTAGATAAATTATTAGTTAATAGTAGTAACACTCACATATATTTCTAAATAAATATGTACACATATTTCTAAATCAATAAGCATGTATCTAAATAAATATGTATATTACACACACACCCTAACACACACACACACACCCATATGCTAATCTATTTCCAGATTTTGCTGAAACAAAGCCTTCCAAAATTATAAGTACGTTGCATTAACTGTTTCAGTTAATAATGCTTTAAACACATTTATTGCTGTAAAAAGGCACTAATATGAGGATTTTAAGTGATCTAATTAAGAATTCATTTTAGTAACAATAGTATTAAAATTTCACTGAATAATCAAGTAAGTTTAAGGACATAATTTTATTTTGTGATGTATTATTTTAATTTGTCCCTTTACTCATTTATTTTCTAAGTACTCTCCATACATAGCAATCCAAAATTATTGTCCTCTCTTCCAACCCTGTAGACTAAAATCTCTGGGATTTCTACTTCATTTTTTTTAACTTAATCTCCTCAGAGATTGCTGTCTGCATCCTCTTATATTAACCAATGGTGGCTCTCCATTGAGAAATATCTTACACTGAAGTTGCTGGGGGGGTGGAGTGGTATAATATTCTTTATTCACTGTCCCTTGAAAAACAGTTTTTTCAACCTCATGAAAAAATAAACTTTGTCCCTTTATGATTAATTCCACATAATAACATTACCATTGTCCTAGTGTCTTTTGCTGTTGTTATTGTTACTAACTTATCTACAGTCAGTCAGTTGTATATTTCATGATTTGGACTGTAATTATTTCCACCTGAATCCTTGTGATTATCTTTCTCATCACCTGTTAAACCTACACCTCCTTTTCCTTCATCACAACCATGCTAACATTGAAGAAAGGTCTCCAAAGATTGATGTATGTCTCGTTCAAAACTGCCCTTAGCAAGATGAAAGGGGGACTCACAGAGTTCTGTATCTTATGTAAAACCATTCTTTCCCTGGCCTCAACATTATCCAAAACAGGTATGTGAAGGGTCTAAGAACTGAGCTTTTGGTGGACAAACCAATTATCTCCAGCCTAAATCACTCCCAACATTGGATTTGGGGAAAAAAGCTTAAGTCATTTTTTACAGTTGGGTACACTGCCTATCTTTGTCATCCTGTCTGGCCCATACATACAGAATACCTGCATCATTATTATAGGATCAGGTTATAATTGGAAATATCTTCTTTCTCTGATAGAACAGTAACTTTAATTCCTTAATGTTGTCAACACTGGTGTATAAGTCAATATGAAGAGCCCAAAGTGTTCATATAATCCTTCATTGCCAGATTGCAATCCCTTTTAAGATTCAGTATATACTGTCCATGATCCATTGTGTCTTTGGAATTTATTCTTTGTTATCGACAAAATCCCCTATATTCTGAACTTTTCTGAATGCTCTGGAAATCATGATTCCCAAGCAGCCCTACCAAATGATGGCTTTCTCTTTTTCTCTCTCACACCTGGTGGCACAAGACATGAGAACAAGAGAGATTTTCTACCTGTACCTGGCTATTGTTATTCCATTCTAATTAAAATATTAAAACAATAACAAAAATGACTCAGCTTCTTTGAAAACTTAATATCCTGTAAGCCACTGGCTTTCATATTGTAGTAATCAACCATACTTCTAATCATTCCCTTACTCATGTTAGCATCTGGCTTGTTTATTTTTTTCTCTGTCTCTCTCTCTTTGACTCGTCTTTCTAGTCATTCACATTTCTTTCAGTGTCCAGAGAGATGTTCCATCCCACAACGTGACCTCTTAATCTTCTTTTATTTTTTAAAATATATATATTTTTTTAATTTATCAGAGAGAGAGCAAGTGCACAAGCAGGGGTAGTGACAGGTAGAGGGAGAAGCAGGCTCCCCACTGGGCACCGAGCCTGATGCAGGACTAGATCCCAGAACCCTGACATCATGACCTGAGCTGAAGGCAGACACTTGGCCCACTGAGCCACCCAGGCATCCCAAGTCTTCTTATCTTTAGCAGTTTTGTTTCTCTTTCCACTTTTAATCATTTTTCTACCATGCACACAGTCTAGAAGATGCATCAACAATTGTACCTTTTCCAATATAAGTATTTAAGGAATTTTACTTTATTGCATAATCTTCTTTTTTTCCAGCACCCTCTGTAGCACTTCCACCCCAACATTTACTCAATTCTAACATAGCTTCCGATCCATCAGTCTCATTACCTTCTTCTCCATCTTCAGGTGTCTCTGCTTAGTCTGAGGGTCTCTTCTTTCTGCATCCATTCACTTTCTATGAGTTCATCCAGTCTCACATGCATGATGATAGTAAGTTTACATCTTCAGCCCTGACATTTGCTCCTGATCTCAAGACTTGTATATTCTGATATCTTCACTTTGGTATCTATAGGCACCTGAAACTTAATGTGACCAAAACCATAACCCTGTACTCTCCACCCTCCGTGAAAAAGAAGTTTTTCCCTCAGTGTTTTTCATCTTAATAAATAGTAGCACTATCCATAGTTGGTCAAGGAAGAAATCCTTCAGTTGTCTTTTTTGTTTAAATATTTATTTGAAAGAGAGAGAGAGAGCATGAGCAGGGGGAGAGCCAGAGGAAGAAGGAGAAGCAGACTGCCCCTGAGCAGACAGCCTGACACATGTTTGATCCCTGGACCCTGAGATCATGACCTGAGCTGAAGGCAGATGCTTAACAGATGGAGCCACCCATGCACCCCTCCTTCAGTCATCTTTGACTCTTCTTTTAGACACCCCATATCCACATCCCACTCTTAAGCATATTTTATGTGATTTAGTATTTTTTAAAATTTGAATACTATAAAAATCCTATCCCATCTCACTTATTCTATTTCAACTACCAAGCTAAGCTTCCTTTTTACATGAGTTTTTGCAATACCTTCCCATTCAGTTTCTCTATATCCTGTTTTCTCTGCCTATTTATATCACAAATTGTATCCTCAATTCAATCCATTTTTTAACACTCCAATGGTTTCCCTTAATACATATGATAAAACTCTTCCTATGTTCTATAAGATTTAATATGATTGAACCAGTCTACCTCTCTAAACTCATTTCCAACCACTTCTCAGTAGCTACTCTGATCTACTAACATTGTGAGTAGACCCGATAATGCAACATAAAATAAATTGGGCAATAAACAATATTAAATAATTGTGATATATAAAGAAATTGGGATTTTGGAATATGACCCCTAGAACTAGGTGATTTGCACTGATTAATGTGCTTCATCCCTGTTCTCCCTCTACATGCCAATTTTAAACTTATATAAAAAAAATGGTGAAGCCAAGGTTACAGGGCTCTTCTGACCTGGTGAATTGCTCCATCTGTATAAGTCACTGAAAACCTAAGACTTTAGCCATGTATTAGTGAGGAAGGAGGACAGTGACAGGGAGCTGTGTGTCCACTTGCCCTATCATATATCCTTGAGATCCTGTGCCTCCTTTGCATTACTGTGGCCTGTGTGAGAGTCAAAATGATGTATCCTGAGCTGAGTCCAAGTCATCATTCTTGCCAATCCTCAACACCAGACCATCCCTTTATGTTCTGGCCTCATCAATCCCTTGTCTCTTCTCATAAAACAGCAAGCATTCCTGTCCCTGAGCGTTACACATGCTATAGCCTCTATCATAAATGTTCTTCCTCTAAATAGTCTTATGTTTCATCATTTCCTATTTATTTAGGTCTCTGCTTAAGTGTTATCTTCATAGAAATGTCTTCCCTGGATATTGAAGAAACTATCCCCATCACTCTGCCACATCCTTATTCTGATTTATTTTCTGACAATACAGAAATACGTTGCTTGCTTACTTGTTTAGAAGCTGACTACTTTACCAAACTCCATGTCTTGTTTTTCTCAATATGGTGTCCCAGTTCTTAAACTGTGCTTAATGCATATAAATTCTGGATAAATTTTTTTAATAAATCCTGTTACTTAAATATGAACCCAACATAACTCACTCTTTTAGTTCCTTGCACTTATAATCCTCAATGATCTTTATGACTCCTCTAATATGTTATTATTTCAGAAATTTTTTTTACTGAGAACATTTGTATACTTGAATTCTTTTTTTTTTTTTTAAAGATTTTTTTTTTTTTTTTTTTTTTTTTATTAGAGACAGAGACTGAGAATGAGAGGGGAGAAGGTCAGAGGGAGAAGCAGACTTCCCGCAGAGCCGGGAGTCTGATATGGGACTCGATCCTGGGACTCCAGGATCATGACCTGAGCCAAAGGCAGTCGCTTAACCAACTGAGCCAGCCAGGCGCCCTTGTATACTTGAATTCTTAAACACCACTATCTGACCACAACTTACCTTTCTTATCCCTTATTCTTTGACTTTGAACAATCCTGATCTGTAACTTTATCCAGTCCTTACATTTCTTAATACCTTTCCCCATGTTTTTCTTGGCTAATATACCACCTCAATCAACCCTCAACACCCAGTCCCTTTTTTTTATTGCTATTTCTGAACCTTCAACAGTGGTTGTTTATTTGAATTTCTCATTATTTCTTTCAGCTCCCTCAATATGTCAACCTCCACATTATATTCTTCTGAAATCCCAACCTTGACTAAATTCTACAATCATGTCTCCATATTTCTTCAGCAAAGTGGTGCTTAAGCACAATAGGAGAACCATCAGAGCAGTTGAGTTTTACTCAAACGGATATAAATTCCTATCTAAACTGAGCCATCAGCATGACCCAGAAGATCATTTTTGTCTTGTTCATTTCCTTCCATTACCATTAGCAGATACTAACATCAAGTTATACATCAACCTCACCCTGGATTATTTCACTTATTCTTTCACAAAGGATAAATAAGAGACCAGAGTCTGTAATTCATAAGTGTGTTGCCCTCAAATCACCTAATCATCTCAATATGTAGCCTTCTGTTCCTTTCCCTTCAATCTCAGAGACAGGTTTGCTCCCAGTCTCTCTCTTCATTTTACTTTGTGGTTCATTTTAATTGTCTAATTTTGACCCTTTCTATTCTCTTGTCTTTATTTCCCCCTCTTTTAACTACTTAAGTCCCTAAAAGACTAGTTCCTTCCCATCTGCTTATACCTCAACCAAATACCATACCTTGCTAAAATCTTTTATGACTTTACCTGGGTAGTTTATCTTTATACCACCATGCAGAAATTATATACTGCTACAACAGAGTGCAATGAGCAGGCTCTATAGGCTCAGTCATGTAAATGAGTAGCACAACTGAAATATCTTCTCATTGATTCGCATAACTTTTCTGCTCTATAAAATGGATTACAATTAGAGGAACTGTGCCTCTGTATATAAATTCTCTCAACATACCATGAAAGACCTCAAGGAAAAGTTTTGCTCAATCTGAGTGCTATTTTCTAGATATGGTGTTAGAATAATTTCTTAAAACTGTATTTAGCATAAGAAAGAAAAAATAAATAAGTTTTCTATGTCTCAGGGAAAGCTGAAATTGTCTTACAACCACAAAAATACCCTATCCATCCTTTATGTTTGGGTTAATGCTTATAAAAATGGTTTCTTGTAATAGTGTATCCTCAAGGGCGCCTGGGTGGCTCAGTTGGTTAAGCAACTGCCTTCGGCTCAGGTCATGATCCCGGAGTCCCGGGATCGAGTCCCATATCGGACTCCCGGCTCTGCGGGAAGTCTGCTTCTCCCTCTGACCTTCTCCCCTCTCATTCTCAGCCTCTCGCTCTCTAATAAATAAATAAAAATCTTTAAAAAAAAAATAGTGTATCCTCAAAAATATTTTAACCTACGAAACACAGAGGAAGAGACTTTCTCCCAAGATAACAGAATTTTTAAAAATCACCATTCATACTGAACATGATCTAGTGATCAATAAATTAAAACTGGTGTATCTAGTTTGGGACCATAGAAGGATCTTCATAAAAGCTTTTACTCCTTTACTCTTTACCTCTGGCTGGGTACCACTCTGAGTGCATTACTTATTCCTAATACTGTAAATCATAAGAATTATTTTTCCCTTTAACTGCTTGCAAAAATCAAAACAAAAGTAAATTTTCCCAGCACTTATACATTAAAATAAAAAATATGTGGTAATCTTTACCACAAATACATTTTTACAATAAGACTGGTGTCATGAATGCCATTTGGACTCTTCAAGGCTTTGAAAATGCTTTTGCTTCCATTTCTGTCTCATTGTTATCCTTGGCTCAGTGGTCAAACATTAGGTGATACCAGGAAAGGAAGTTATGAGCTAGTATACTGCTTGTGAGGTGACATATACTTCTTCACCCTGGCAATTCTACCAGATGAATATTTCTGCAGAATTATAGCTGCCTTTTAAATGGTCACCATCCATCCCCACATTCTCATACTCTCCATTCCCACCCTTGGTCCAGTTTTGGGTCTTGGTATCATTTTTCTCCCGTTCTCTAGCACATACACAATGAGACTAAAAGGACTCATTGCTTTGATTGTTGGAAGTGAGGAAAGTCTGGGAAATGTTGCTGTCAATGGGGTCAATAACTTATACTCGTAGTTGAGGCTTTCTAATATGTTGGCAGATATGTTAATCAGAAAAATGAGCATAAATCAGGGTCAAACAATGCTGAATGCCTGAATAATATAAAAATAGGTTTCAGTGCATATAGTGCATATAGAAAAAATATGTATATTATGATTTCAATCACTTAGAAATTCATTTCTCTCTTACACACAAAGAAGACTGAATAAAGATAGTTCGAGGCTGGTAAAATAGAGTCACAGCCATCGGTGACCCACATTCCCTCTATCTCTGTTTTATCATTTTTAGCTGGCACCTCCATCTTGGATTGCTACATGGTCCAAGATCCTTATAGAGTTTCAGCCACCTTATTTGAGTTCCAGACAAGAGGAAGGAAGAAAGGCCAAAGATATTTTTCCTAATTTGAAAATTATATGGACAAGTTTTTAAAGGAGCCAAGAAATCTTTTATGATTTTTTGATTAATGCATCAAATCTAAACAAAGTTAGCTTCTTTAAAATAGGATAGTTTAAAGATCATCATTTCCACTTATAGAATATTCAAAATGATCTGGGTATATAACAGTAACCACCCTGTAGGTTTGTATTTTCTGTAATATAGTATCATTTGCTTTTAACACATGATCTAGCAATGCTATTTCCCTAAGCCTCTCAGCATCTTTTGTGTATATTAATATTGAAAACTTAAAGAACTAGTGAGTATAGCTATATAATTTCATGTTAAATTTAATGATGCATAAAACCACCTTAGGTCTCAGCTCTTTCATATTTAGGGAAATTCAAATGTGTTGTGATTCTGAATTAATGAAATGTAATTAAAATGTTCTGAGACATGCCCTAGACACATTAGCTTATATCTTAAATTACTTGTCATACATTTAGGAACTGTTTCTAAAGGAGTGTAGCAACTAGCTCTGCATATTAATTTATGCTCTAAAATTCAGAGTTTAAGTTCCACTGAAAATAAGCAAATCAAATATAGATAAACAAGAATTTCAATTAAAATGGAAAATATATTCTGCTTAACTTAAAGCCGTCACTCAAATTCTGAGCATTTTGGATCTTATAAGGACTTATAACTGGCTAGAACTCATTAGACTTTTGCACATAGTTAAAGTTTTGAAACAAACACTGCATTCTGGTATAAATTTGTTTGGAAGGATATTCTAGGTTTGTCTCCCAGATAAACCCTAATGAAAATTACACTATTTTTTTTCTCTTGAGAATCCGTGTGTAAACCATTCATGACTTGCATTGATGGTGCAATGGACATGTATATTAAGAAGAGATATGTTGGGATTTTCCTTCAGTTTCATAATATAAATGTATTATCCAGTGATCTAAATTTTGCATGTAATGTTATTACTATGCTTTTAACATTTATCAAATGCATCAAAAAACAAACAAGTAAACACTGATAACCATCAAAATTGATAAGATTTTTTGCATGTTTTACTGTTGAAATCCAGAGGAAAAAGAATTAAAAGTAGGCATGCTGAAAACCTTTTGAAGTTTTCTGAAGTATAACAATAAATTAAGTTCAAAACAGTATTATTTAAATGGTCTGTAATTAATCTAATTCATGACATAATTGCCAAATGTACTTCATAATGGAATAGCTGTCACATCTTAATTATTACACTTTAGGTAGTACTATCTCCTTCACATATTAACTTGAGTGGATTTAATATGAAGAAAAGATACAGAAAAACATAAATGATCAACCATCATCAAATTTCTTTGCTTGTGTACTCTCAAGAATCAGTGGTTCCATAAAATATGGCTCGTCAGAGCTCTTTAGGAAAAGTGTTCTGAAAGCTACCCTTCCATTTTATGCATGTCCCCCATCTTCTCTTTTTAGCTCTTCTATTAAGCCTCAGGTTTCTCCTTGCTTTGGTTCTCTAGATTCTTCCCCATTGACTCCATGGGCTCAAAACCTTTTCTTGATCCACATCACACCTTTTCTCTAATTCCTCTGTAAAATCATCAGAGATCTTAAAAATAATGGAGCTAATCTAAGAAACCAATAGGAAATGGCTTTGAGATTTTTACTTTAATGTTGGAAAATTTACCATTTGATGGGGAGCACCAGGTAAGACAAATAAAGGGAAAAGGCATTTGAAGGCAAAAAAAGCACACTGTATTCACACTTACACCATGAAGGAAATTGCCTATCTCATTTGAGTCTTCAGCTGATCTAGTGAAAACTTTGGAAGCTACATTTTCAAGATTAATCAGTTAATACCCTAACATAGAGAACATCTTTTTCTAAAGTACTGTTCTTTCCTATTTTGGGGATAATGATAAATGATTTATGCCATACTGTCTAACTTTATAGAAAATATTGTGAGGAAAATTACACTGAGGACTTTGAATATACATAACTAGACAAAAATAATACACAGTATCTGACTTTTTAAATGATGCAGTATGTAGAAAGTATAACCGAAGCTGCTTTAGCAAGGCAGCTCTTTCAAGGTTATCGGTATAGCCCCTTCCAAAATTATCCTGTATGGTTCTTAAATCTCAGTGGATATGTAGAATAAGCTGTGCCTATCTACACAAGAGGCATGAATGTCATAGCTGATTCAACCTTATCTAAGAAGTAATAAAAATATTTTTTCTCCTAAATAATAATGAATACCATTGTTCAACCTCTCATTGGCTTCTTTGTTTTAAAAAGTTCCTGAGAACATATACTTTTATGTGTAATGATGCAAGAAGCAGCAGGAAGATGTCATATGTCTTATAAATAAAGGTAATAATAGTGATAGAACAAAGTGAAATTGAAAAGTACACATTATATTCAGAATAGTTTTGTCTTATTTTCAAATAGCCAGTCCTAGTCTCAGGGCATTGTTTATTGACTTGAAAACATCCTGGACTAGCACAGCACTTTAATAGACATGGAAGTGGCCTTCTGAGTGTGCCTGCTGTCTTCTGGTCAGGAGATGTCAATACTTAACAGGTCCAGGGTTTAAGAAAAAGGCTTAACCTTACCACATGTCATTACAGTTAGTTAATTGCTGTGACTTTTGTCATAGATTGTGATCATCATTGATATTTTCTGTTTAGAATATAAAGAGATGTCTAACAAAATATATTTTTATGAATGGTCATGGAAAAAAAAATAGTCCAAATCCAGAAGACCGTCATTTTCTGAAGTTGCACTTAGGAAGGCCGGCTGTGGAAGTGATTTTCTCAGGCTCCCTTCTGACCAATTCATGGAACAACAGTAATCAATCACAATTGTTTTTTAAAATTGAGTTGCAGGTACCATGTCACAACAAATTGTTTAAACTCTCCCAGAAGAAATCATCAACTTTATTGGGACTAATGGTATATAAGATTTTAAGCTAAAAAGCTGTTTTCATTCACTCTTCAAAGAAAAGTCTTGCTTTTGAAAACTCCGCAAGCCTGACTTAATATTTCCAGAATAGAACTCATCCAGATTGTGCACTACACCATTCTTTGCATTTTAGGATATCAACGCATATTGTATTCTGAATATAATAGTGACAATTAATCTGCCTTTCAAAATATTTTATTAATTAACCCGTCTTGCTACAGAGTGTGTCAAGTTGTTGTTTCTCTTCTCTCACACACATTTAGTTCTCCTCTTATTTTAATATATTTAATATGACAGTCTGCCCTGATCTTTGTTCTTTATCACGTGATTTGGAAATCACATATGTGGTTTTAAAACATGAACATAAACATGATCATTTTTAATGCTTCATAATATTCAATAAATTATATTTAACAGTAATTTCTCAGTATGCTGATAACCTCTAGGCAGGATTGGGTCAGACTTTATTAACCAGTGTATGATAAAGAGATAATCGAGCTCTCTGTACTTGGGCTCAGACCTATAGAACACTTGTTTTTTTTCTCTCTCTCCTTTCTTCTTTCCTTCTTCCCTTACATTCCATTCCTCCCTTCCCCTTTGTCCTCCCCTTTTTATCCTGCTTTTCTCCTCTTCCTCATTCTACTTTATTATGGCTATTGATAAGTCGTCTGAATAGTTCCTATTCTAACACATCCTTGATCATGATAAATGCTGCAAAGGCCACCTGAATCCTAGAATCTAAACTAGTTTGTGAAAATTATTCATTATGCATCTTAAAATGCATGCTATTGCCTCCTTAACATTGACATTTCAATTTTCATAGTTCCTTAGGGAAAATAAAGATCAAGTATGGAGCCCACACACACCTGATATTCTAAAAAATGGCTAGCAGTTTACTCTCAAATGAAAATGATCAACTAAATACTTAAAACAACAAAGCATTTGAACAGGAAGGTTAAAGGATTGTAATGGTTGATTTTATGTGTTTACTTGACTAGGACACAAGGTACTAGGATTAAAAATTATTTCTGGGTGTATCTGGAGTCATGAGGTTAACATTTGAATTAGCGGACTGAGTAAAGCAGATTGCCCTTCTCAGTGGGGGTGTATCAACCTATCCATTTAGAACCTGAATAAAACAAAAAGATGGTGGAAGGAACAATTTAGTCCCCTTGCCTGAATATCTACCATTGAGCTATACATAGAGAAGGCAGAGAAACTATAGTGGCAAATTAACTTCTCAGGCAGAAGCAAGACATTTTTGTAACATTTTGTAGCATGTATATATATATATATATATATATATATATAAATATATATATATATGTCCAATCATGAAACAAAACAAGATTAATTTCACAAAGCAATAGATTCCAAGCATAAAGTACAACCTTCAATTGTATATACAATGGGAAAAAGAGATGTTAGACAAGGATCCTTTATGTCCTATTTATAGACAAGTATAATTAAAATACAAAAGACATTAAACAATAGTCACATATATAGTCATAATTGCAAGGATAGTAAATAATATGTACATTTTGAGTTATAGTGTAAAGTATTTTCACTTACATTTTTATAATATCTTGCAAGTATGACTATTGGATTTGGGTGTTTTTCCCATTGTTTTACAAATATTAAAGAAAGGAAGCTGGCTTTCAACATTGTCATCACTGAGAAATATTGTTGATGATGCACGTACCTATGAGAAAATCAAATCCAGGTGTTGGAACCTGTAACATGTAAGATATAAGCTTGAGCTGAGGAAATGTCTACTTGAATTGGGCATAAATTCTTTCTTACTGGATAACCAACCAGTTATGGTTTTCTGTATGGAAGATATTGCTGGGCAAGATATTTCAGGAAGTGTGTGTTTGGGGTCCCAAAATAATGGAAGCAAGGGTAAAAAGGATGAATGGCTCATTTTAGTTGGAAGTGTCTTTATTCTCCTTTGAATACACAATATATATGGTTCATAATTGGCTTGCTTTGTTCTGAGAGCAGTAGAATTAGTGTAAAACAAATGCAGGGATACCTGGTTGGCTCAGTTGGTTAAGCATCTGCTTTCAGCTCAGGTCATGATCTTGGGGTTCTGCTCAGCGAGGAGCCTGCTTCTCCCTCTGCCTGTCACTGCTCTGCTAGTACTCTTGCTCTCTCTCTTTGATAAAATAAAATCTTAAAAAAAAAAAAAAACACCACACAAATGCAAGAGGAAGGGTTACTGTTGCCTATCACTATAACTAAAACTAAATATGTGCTTTCTGTTTTGTACATTATACATTTGTTTACAGCTTTTTGTTTTTATTTATTTTTTATTCTTTTAAAGATTTTATTTATTTATTTGACAGAGAGAAAGAGATCACAAGTAGGCAGAGAGGCAGGCAAAGGGAAGGGGAAGCAAGCTGCCTGCTGAGCAGAGAGCCAATGTGGGGCTTGATCCCAGGACCCTGAGATCATGACCTGAGCCCAAGGCAGAGGCTTAACCCACTGAGCCACCCAGGCACCCCATGTTTAGAGCTTTTTATTTTTAATACTACTAATTGTGCATAAGGAAATAAAGAGTTTTTCATCCCAGATCATGCTGGGGTTTTTTTTGTTTGTTTAATTTATGTACTTAATAAACTTTAGAAAAAGACTGTAGTTTTAGCATTTTTGCAGCTTGAGGTCAGTATTTAAGTTAAAATTTATAATCAGACAGTTGCAAAGCTTCACTTATAATGCCATCTATGTTCTCTTCTCTTCTGGAAATACGTACTTACCTCTTCTTTTACTTCTTTTACTTACTAGCATTTACATTCTATTTCAATTAGCCAGGTGTACTTTATATTTATTTAGTCTTTCACTTCTCACAATAACCCTCTCACATGGGTGTATTTTTAAGTATGTTAGATTATGCCATAGCAAGATAATCACCAAATTTCAGATTCTTAATACAAAAGTTCTTTATTTCTGTCTTATGGTCCATATCCAAAGTGAATCCAAAGTGAATTCCAGGCTGGAGATGTGTAGAAAGAGTTCTACTCTACACAGTAACTCAAAACCAAGGTTGTCATAGCTCCTACTGTCTATTCATTGTCCCCAAAGTGACACACATTACTTGGGCCTGCATCTCTTTGGTCAAATCTAGTCTCATACCCATAAATGAAGGGTAGGGAAAAGAGGGCCACATATGGATGTGGTTTGGTAAACACCACTCTATTTGATTCTACTTAGTTCCATGTTTCATAACCATGCCTCTCTTAGGGGCTATGCACATTTATTACCACTTTTCTTGCTTGAAGTAAAAAGAGACAAAGGATTATTTTAGCCAGGACTGTAGTCTTTTGATAGTACAATGAATACAGACCTCTGTGTGGAGTCAGTTTTCCAATTTTTCCAGTTCCAATCTTTCCAGAAGACTACAATGAAAGACTAATATAAGTGAATCTTTACCTTCATCCTCCTTATCAATTGACTTTTTTTAAAGAGAAATTATTAAAATCGGACCCTTAATGTGATCTGTACCATAGAGTTAGTTTACATTTGTTATTATTTAAAGGTATTTTCCACTTCAACTCCTAATGCTTAGGTTCTCCAAGCAGTTAGAATCAATCTCACCACTGCAAATCTCCATATTTCTGTAATCTATACTTTTTCTTTTTATCATGCTGGCAAAGTAGCCCATTTCTCCCTCCCTCCTTCTCTCCCTCCCTCCCTCATTTCCTTCTGTCCTTCCTCCCTCCCTTCCTCCCCTCTTCTTTCTTTCTTTCTTTCTTTCTTTCTTTCTTTCTTTCTTTCTTTCTTTCTTTCTTTCTTATTCTGGTATAGTTAACATACAGCTTATGTTAGTTTCAGGTATATAAGATAGGGATTCAATAATTCTATACCTTACTCAGTACTTATCATGGTAAGTGTACACTTCATCCCCTTCACCTACTTTTTCCATTCCACCACTCACCTTCCCTCTTGTAACCATCAGTTTATCCTCTACAGCTAAGAGTCTGGTTTTTTGTCTTTTTTTTTTTCCTTTTTTCACTTGTTTTATTTCTTAAATTCCACATCCAAATGAATATGGAATTTGTCTTTCTCTGACTGACTGACTTCACTTAGCATAATATATTCTAGATCCATGCTCATTTCTTTCTTATAACACTTTGCAAGCACAGGCAATTAGAACTAGTACATACTAGGGGCACCTGGGTGGTTCAGTCAGTTAAGTGGCTGATTCTTGGTTTCAGCTCAGGTCATGGTCTCTGCATCCTTGGATTGAGCACTGCATCAGGCTCCACGCTCAGTGGGGAGTCTGCTTGGATTCTGTCTTCCTCTCCCTCTGCCCCTCCCCCCACCCTCACACACTCTCTAAAATAAATAAATAAATCTTAAGAAAAGAACTAACATAAACTAATAACACTTTGTTTCGCCACCTCCTTTCCTATAGCAACAAGTTCTTTAGTCACAAAAGCTCTCTTTTCTATAATTTTAAATGATAGTTTAACCAAATCATGACTGCATAATGATTACCTTCTTTTGAACCTCTGATACTAGTTTCTTTGCTATCTGCTCCCAGATGCTAAAGCAATAAATAACATAGTCTATGTTTTTATCCAGAAAATACTTTACTTGCAGTATCAACTTTGGTAGTACATAATAACATAGATGGGGTGTCAACTGTTGTTATTATCTACCAAACACATATCCTGGTCTGGAACCCCTCTTGACCACTCCTGAAACTCTTGTGACCTCTTTGATTTCATCATCAATCCTACTAGTTTTCTTACTCTACATCCTTTTGTATACATACATACATGATTTTTTTTTTTAGTGAGCATTATGATTTTTATCAGAATAACTATTACTATCATCCCATTTTATAGATGAAAAACTAAGGCACAGTGTTGTTAAATTATTAGCCAAAAGTTATACAGCCAATAAACGGTGACTCTCCACAGAAGCTGGTCATTATCATAACACTATTAATTAATTTAATTTTCACAACTCTGGTCTTAGGTGTTTTTTATGTTAGGTGTTGTTATTTTAGAGATAGTGACTCTCAGTTCTAGCTAAGCTTCAAAGACAGAATTTAAACCATAAAACTCCTAGAAGAAAACATAGACAGTAACTTCTTTGACATTGGCTATAGAAATAGATATATTTTAGATATCTATATATTTATATAATTATATATTATTAACTACTTAAATAATGTTATTATATTAATATATTATATATAATTATATAGCTACCTATATATTTATATATATTGTTAATTAAATAATATATTATATATAATTATATATTATATATCTTATATATAATATATATAAATATATCTATATATAGATATCTGTAGATATATTAGATATCTAAATATATATATTTATTTAGATATATCTCCTCAGGCAAAGGAAACAAAAGAAAAAATAAACTGCTGGGACTACATCAAAATAAAAAGGTTTTGCACAGTGAAGAAAACCATCAGGAAAACAAAAAAAGCTACCTACTGAATGGGAAATGATATTTGCAAATGATATATACAATAAGGAATAAATATCCAAAATGTATAATGAACTTATACAACTCAACACCAAAAACAAATAATCTGATTAAAATTGTGCTAAGGGCCCACAAAGACATTTTCCAAAGAAAACAGACAGATAGCTGACAGACACATGAAAAATCGCTCAATATTACTAAATCACTAGGAAAATGTAAATTAAAACTGCAATGAGATGTCACTCTACACCTGTCAGAATGGCTGGAATCCTAAACATAAGAAACAACAAGTGTTAGTGAGGATATGGAGAAAAAGGAACCCTTATACACTGTTGGTGGGAATGCAAATTGGTGCAGCAACTGGAAAACAGTATGGAGTTTCCTCAAGAAATGAAAAATAAAATTACCATGTGATTTAGTAATCTTACCAGTGGATAGTTACCTAAAGAAAACAAAAATTCTAATTGGAAAAGTTATATGCACTCCTATGCTTACTGCAGAATTACTTATACTAAAGATATGGAAGCAAGAGTCCATTCATAGGTGAATGGATAAAGAAGGAGCAATACACACACAAACACACACACACACAGGAATATTATTCATCCATAAAAAAGAATGAAATCTCAACATTTGTAACAACATATAAAGGACATAGAGAATATAATGCTAAGTGAACTAAGTCAATCAAAGAAAGACAAATATCATATGATTTCACTCATATGTGGAATTTAAGAAACAAAACAAACTAACAAACAAAGAAAAAAAATAGACTGATCTATAGAGAACAAACTGGTGGTTGCCAGAAGGAAGGTGGGTAGGGGCACAGCAAGATAGATAAAAGGGATTAAGAGTATGCTTATGGTGATGAGCACTGAGAAATGTATAGAATTGTTGAGTCATTGTATTGTGCATCTGAAACTAATATAACACTGTATGTTAATTATACTTTAATAATAAACACTGATAGTGCCTTGCTTCTTTTTGTTATAGAATAAACTCTAAATTTCAGTTAATGGGAGTGTATAGTCACCCTCAACTGAGGTGTGGAAGGCTATTGTTGGAACAGGTTTCATAAAAAAATACCAGTTTAGGACATAAAATGTTTTTAAGACATCAAAACAGAGCGGTCAAGTGAGCATTTTGATATATTAGTCATTATGATATGGATTTTATTGAAATCTATGTAAACAAAATTACACCACCAAGAGAATGAGCCCTGAGAAGGAATGACTGGTGAAGTAGGAAGAAAACTAAGAGAATGGCATCCTTGAAGACAAAGGGAGTAAGTGTAGCAAAGAGGATGGCTTAGCTAACTTTTTCAAATACTGCTGGTAGGTCAGGTAATATATAATATGTAATGTTGTATTATAGTAATATATGATATTCATTATATCCTAAATATGTATATATTCAGAAGTGAAGCTGGAATTTACAAAGTGCCTGGAATAGAAGTTTTGGCAAACCCAGGAGTTCTAAAGGTTGATTGAAGTGGGAAGCAGAGAGAATTAGATGAGAGGAAGTAGAGGTGGGGAGTAGAAACAACTATTTTGAGGTGTAATTTTGATGCCAAAAAAGGAACAAATAAATGATGTGGAAGCTGCCAGGTGAAAGCAGACCAAGTGTTCTTTTTAAGAAGGGTGACATACATAAAAGACGGAAGCTTCATCCTGATGGTAAGAGAAATACCATCAGGATTTCTCTTACATGGTACATTAGATGGTACCATCTAATACCAGAGAGATGGTATTTCTCTTACCATCAGGTACCATCAGAGAAATAATGTGAGCAAAATGGTGATTAGGAAGGAACTGAAGGGTAGGTGTAAGGACCCAGAAGCCTACGTCACAGTGAGGATACTGCCTTTAGATAAAAGCTTGGAAATTTCATCAACAGTAAAAGAGAAGGAGCAGAATGTGTCTAAATACTGAAGGCCGGTATGTATGGTAGCCAGAATCAATGGATGTTCCCTCCTGCTAATTTTGTATTTCTTGAGGAAATGGGAAGTAATACTATTAGCTGGAATTAAAGTAAGGAAGGAAATTGATGAACAAATGGGAATTTATGAATGAGCTTATAATATGAAATAAGTAACTTTTTTGGATTTTTAATTCTTGTGTATATGTTTAGATCATGAATAATGTATCTACCAATTTTATATCCTCAGTACACCCAAATATCTAGGACATGTTAGACTAATGATAATAATAACAATAACAACACTAAAATCACAATAGCTTACATTTTTTAGATACTTATTATTTGCAAGGCACTGCTCTAAGTGCTACCTGTGACTAAATTAATGTAATCTTCACCCCAAAATCGGAGCTAAGGAACATAATATCCCATTGTACAGATGAAGAAACCAAAATATTAAGAATGATATCTTACCTAAGATCACACATTTAAAGAGAGAAACTGGTAAAATGAAAAAAAAAAGAAACTGTCTCTAATATGAACACATTTCATTAGGACTCCAGGAAGACTGAAAGACTTCAGAAGTCAATGTTGAAGTATCAGGCACTTTGCTAAGTTGCTATGCGACATTTTGCAACAAGATTTAAGGAAGCCAATGCTGCTCATATCACCCTGTAAGTGGCCACATATCTAAGCTGCTCTTAAGGATATTTCTTTATCTGTAAACAAGCACCAGGGTCAGTGTGGTCAGATGTCCCTCATAAAACAAACTTTTCAGATGTTGCCTGAAACCATCCAACAAAGAAAAAACTAGGTGCATCTTAGTGCCTTTGATATCTCCAGCAACTTGCAAATAGTAGGAACTTGTTGATACTGATTATAAGGACAATGATGTTGTGGTTTTTTAAATTCACACCTCTATGTGCAGATAGCAATCACCTTGAAAGACTGATTGCTAATGTTCAAATTGCCTTTTGTGCAAAGCTGACAAATTTTCGACCAAATTGCTGTTGGCTATGTTTTCAGAAAGGTAGATCTTAATAATGACATTTAATTTTTCTTTTTTGAACAAATGAATGAGTTTCAAGACTGTTTCTACAAAGACAGAGCACTATATAAATTCCACATGAAAGCAAGCCCTAATTTAAAAAATAATACCCTAATGATGCCTAATTACTTCCTTGAGAATAAGCAGCAACCTAATTAGTCACCTTTATCTTCATATGCACCTGGAATTGCTATTGTGAATAAAGCATACAAAGCACAGTCCATTTTAAAAACAATACTCTGCAGTGGGGGAAATTGAGAAGGTTGGGTTAGGTAGGCAAGGTAATTTATGACAAATCATTACATTTTTAATGGTATTTGATCCATTTTTTAGGGAATTGATAAAATAATTAACAGAGTTTGGAAAACTTTCCATTATGAGTTATATAGAATTATTTAAGAGCTAAACATAAAGCATTTCCTATAAAGCTAGATAAAATGCAGTTTAAGGAGACAGTGTGTCTGTCTATGTCAGACATTTCTCTGCCATAGCAAATGGCAACTATTAACTCCAAACTTTGAGATTTTATCCAGAAAGAACTTGGAAATCTTTTCTCAGTTAGATAATGTCTTCTCAGAAATGGGCTGTGGACAGGATAGATTAACCAAGCTGACAACCCCTCAAATGAGTTTCTGGAGGTGAGCCTTTGCAGACAGAAAGGAAAATAAAAGTTTCCATGTCTTTACCACTGCCACAGTGAATGGCTCAGAAATCAGTTTGTACCATATTCTATAAAATTCAAAGTGAGAAAGGCAAGGCATATTCTCTTCTTGGTCACTGTGGAAGAGTTAGTCCTCGCCTGTATTATTAACACTGTAAATCTTTAGAGATATTCAAAGGGGTCATTCTATCCAAGTGGAAACAATTCTACTACACGGTAAATTATAAATAAATTACCAAGGAAGGTAAAAGCCATCTTTCTGATTACTGTTGGACATTTCTGAGCAGTTATTTTTTATACTATTGGGCTTTTCTTAGTAGTTGCTTTTAGAGATACTTTGTTACCAATTGCTTTGTAACAGCTTGCCACAAATTTAGCAATTTAAAAACAACATGCGTTTATTAACAATCAGTGGTTGTGCATCAGGAATCTGGGAATTGATCATCTCATTCCCGTCCTGAGGGTCTCATAGGCTATAGTCAAAGTGATCCAAGGTTGGGTTCTCATCTGTAGGCTCCACTAGGAAAGGATCTGCTTAAATGAGACTTCTGGTTGTTGGGTAGAATTCATTGCCTTGTAGCTGCTAGACTGATAGCATTATTTTTTGCTGATTGGAAGCTGAAGAGTACATTCAGCTCCTAGAGGTTGTCCAGAATTTCTAGAGACCACCCGTTGTTAGTCCCTCACCATGTGGAATTCCCAGCCTGACCATAGACTTCATTAAGCCAGCAAGGAGAGTCTCTAGACAAGTGGGCTAGAAAAACACAATCTTATATAAAATATAAGAAAGTATATTTCAAAATCATGGGAGTGACCTTCCATCACCCTAGCTATATTTACTCAGAAGCATGTCCTCGGTCCTCACTCAAAGGGGAGTAAGCACAGCCACGAAGACCAGGTAGCAAGAATCTTGGGAGGGCACCCTAGGAACTGTCCAGTCTTGTCACCTATTTATCATGGGGCACTTTTCTTCTGCTCTGTTCCAACAAATGAATTTTTGTAAAATTTTAACTACCTCTAAGGAACTGCTGAGACTTTTATTTAGGAGATTTCTTTAAACAGCCTGCTTACTTAAATTCTCAGTTTTCTATGCTCCATTATTTTCCAGTCTCCTGCCTTTTCCACCAGGACCAAAAGCATATTGTCAATTCAAAAGAAAAAACAAACAAACAAACAAACAAAACCAGATTATAGCCCTTGGCAGATTCTTAACAGCCTTGAATAGTCAAGACAAGTAAGAGTCTAAGAGGCCCGGTTATAAGGCATAGCCCTTAGACCTGGGCCAGTCTCTTAATGATGATGATCACACTGTTCTTTTTCCTTATTTTCCTTTTAGTGCAACCTCTGCTAACCACAATTCAATTCTTTAGACTGCTGAATCTCACCTTCCCTTTAGTAACTGGAGGGAGAAAAACTTCTTTAAGTTGGTCCTTGGAATGGGTCAGCTATCCAAGGAAAATCTTTAGCACAAAGAATTTGCCCAAACCTCTGGATCCCTACCCTCTTTTATTTTAAACTAGTAAACTTTCCTTTCAAAAAATTTGATGTTCACATTTTTATGCCAGCCAGTGCACCTGGGATCTAGGGATGACCTGCTTAAAAAAAATTCTCTCCAAATTAACCACAAATGACTGGAAAATTATTTGGCAAACTGTAGCTTTAAAAACATACAAAATGCTATTATTTTCTGATTATTAAGAAAATTATTTTGACATCTAGGGTAAAATATATCAGCCTATTATTTCAATTTCTATGATGATCACTTATAGCAAGAATTGCTTACTGGTCTATTCTTTGATATATGTCTTCAGACCACATTCTGTGCCTCTAAGCAGCACCACACTTCATTCTGGGAAAAAAACAAACAAACAATAATCCAGCCTTCTCTGAAAAGAAGTTTCCTCTCTGTCTCTATTCACAACATGAACCTTTGGGTCTTCAACAATTTGATACTGACTTCAGACTCACTGCCATAGACATTCTCCTCCTCTCCTTCCCACCTATGCATGTTCTTTAAGCACCTATTTGATATACTTGAAGCATTCATTTTCTGATTTTAAAAGCTGATTTTAGTCCATCATATCATTTCTTCCTACTCTGATCTTCTAATATTATAGTGAGGTGAATTTCCTCTAGTGATTATATAATTCTCATCTTGGGTTTCATCTTTATTTAGGGACTCTATGTTTAACACCAATAGCCTTAAATAATTGTAAGCAGAGTCTTCTTTTTCAAAGACTAGTCTTTCTGTATGTAATAATATATTTTAAAAATATTATTACCATAGCTTATGGGTGGAATAGCTCCAACTCTATATGCAGAACACACACAATTATCACATCCACAGTTCACTATAAAATCAAGTTCATCAGCTCCCTTTGCTGCACTTTTATTTCCCTATAGCATACAACACATGGACCTACATGTGCCAACTCAGAGTCACTAAGTTGAAAACACACAGTTTGGTATCCTTTTCTCTATTGTTCTAATAATACTGACCTTATCAAGTAGACCAGGTACCCTGGTCTTCGTGAGCTCTCTGCCAAGGAACTTTATTGGCACTCTGCAGCTTATCTTCAGTCCTTACACTTGGGTCATATTCCCAGGCCCTTTATGTCCTGTATTTCGAGTGACATGGGTTCATGGCCCCAGATTTTGCTGAGATTTACTTTTAGTAATTAGTAATTCATCCATTGAAAATGCATAAATTAGGGTGGGGCAATGGGTGAAATAGGTGATGGGGATTAAAGAGTGCATTTGCCACGATGAGCACTGGGTTATGTATGGAATCGTTAAATCACTATCATGTACCCCAGAAGCTAATATAATACTGTATGTTAACTATATTGGAATTAAAGTATATTGGAATTAAAATTTTAAAATTTTAAAAATGGACAAATTATGTGAAAACTTTGCTGAGGCTGTCATGTTGCATAAGTCCATGGCATATATGTATTATAGGAATTAATCCCTGTGGAGTTATGCAACATGGTGGTCCTGCCTGAGCAGTATCTAGAATATAACTGAGTATAAATGGAGACTTGAGCAATTTTTTTTTTCTTTTGCATATGGCCTGGCTTAACTAACTAGCTCATCTTTTCCAATTGTCTGTTAGTCATCCCTTCAACTGGACTAGTAAAGTGAAATCTCATTTAATATTTCTATCCATAGATTTTTAAAAATTAATTAATTAATATATGAAGTGATCTAGTTATAAATTATTAAATGAAATTAAGAGTGTTGAGGGTTGGTTATTTGTAGAATATGAATGCGTACATGGTGGCAGAGAACATTAAGGTCTATGCCATATTTCATGTGTTTTACCTAGTCTCACAAATAACATGAGATGCTAAATCTAAAATTGCTGGACTCCATTATTAACCTTATTTCTGAAATGAATAGGTCTTCAAAAAGAGAAAAAAAGTTGGCTACTATGTGAATCGGGTAGTATCTGGTCCCCCTGGAAACTGATTTGGATCTTGATATGATTTAACAGGCCATGGACCTATGCAGTATTTTATCTTGTGGAGAAAGAGGAAAGGGAAGGGAAGGGAAGGGAAGGGAAGGGAAGGGAGATAGAGAGAGAGAGAGAGAGAGAGAGAGAGAGAGAGAGAGAGAGAAAGAAAGAAGAAAGAAAGAAAGAAAGAAAGAAAGAGGAAAGAAGGAAGGAAGGAAGAAAAAAGGAAGGAAGGGAGAAAGAAAGAAAAGAGAGAGAGAAAGAAAGGGAGAGAGAGGGAGGGAGGGAGGGAGGAAGGAAGGAAGGAATGGAGGGAGGGAGGGAAGGAGGGAAGGAAGGAAGCAAGGAAGGAAGGAAAAGAATGGAGGGAAAGAAAAGAAAGGAGGAAAAGAAAGGAGGAAAGAAAGGAGAAAAGAAAAGAAAGAAAGAAATAGAAAAGACATGCTCAGTCCTGAAAAGATACCTTAAAATGTCTGCGGTCCTATGAATGTAGGCAAGAAGTATAGTGATAATCTATGCTGGTATAATTTTACATTTCATTTATCAGCCTTTCCATCTGGGTTTATATTCTCCAGTAAATCAAGTGGCCATCAGTATGTCTTCTATTGAACTGTGAGAGTATTGTCCAAAAATCATAATGGTGATATATTTTAGCATGCTTTGATAAATAATTATTAAAATGTGATTTCCTGATTTACTGAACAATATTTCTCTAATTAATTTTGTTCCAGATTAAAATAAGAAAAGTGTAGTAAGTTCAAGAATGTGACCAGGAGTCTAGTCTCTTTATATGCTTTTTGAGTCGAGGTACATTTTCCTCTCACTTTCAGTTTCCATGAGGAAGAATTTATCCCTAAACTGATTTCAGACCCGTCTCTTCACCCTTTTTCTTATGTGGCCAAGGAAGAGATAAATCGACTTCTCTACCTAGCAAATTTGGTTTGATTAGAAAAATTTGACTAGAAATCAAAGCTGAACTCCATCCTGCTCTTTGCTCTTAGGCATTAGCTGTTCACAGGGAGCACATTTTCTCCTTAGACTACAAGTTATGCAAGGGCCTATCTTACAAGACTATCCTAGGGATTTGAAGTAAGGGGGAGAGGAAATGATGAGGATAGGCATCCTGTCATCTTCTGGACTTTAAAGTGAGTATTTTTAATATTTTACAATTAAATGTCTTACTTATAGCTCTTTGGTAGATATGTACCCAGTAATTCCTTTCTATTTATAACTTGCTAAGAGATATTATTTAATAATAAATTAATGCTGAATTTTATTAAATGATTTTCTGCATCTAATGAGATCATCCTCTTCTTTTTTTCATTTTTCAAAGTAAGCTTGTGTTAAACTACATTCATAAATTTTTTCTTATCATACTTAATTTAAAACCTACATCATGTACTTGGAATACTTCCAAATGTGTCATATATTTTTTCTGGTTTTGAATTGTTACTTTACATTATTTTAAGAATTTTCCAGTTTATATTTGTAAGGTTGTTTCTTTTTTACCCTCTATGTTTGATTGTTGTTTAGAATTATGTATTCCCTTGAAGGTACATTGTAAGTCACTCAAATTTAAACCTGGACCAAAATTTATCCTGTGTAAAATTATATATTAGTGATTCAATTACTTGACTGGATTTCAAATGCTTCATGGTTCCTGTTTCTTCTTGAAACGTTATAAATGTAAATTGTTCTCATAATTGTATCTTTGTGTTCTAAATTACTAACGTTTACTCAAAAATATTGTTACTCATATTTTTCTTTCTTTTATTTCTGTTCTTTTTCATTTCTTAATTTGGGTACTTAGCTCATTTACAATAATTTTTCTATTATAAATGGAACATTTAAAGCTAAATATTTCCTTTTTATTTCTTCTTTAGCTTTGTCTTAAGTTTTTGATAAGTTTTTCTTATTGTTCATTTCTAAATATGTTGTATTTCCCATTAGGATTTATTCTTAGATATAAGAATAAACTATATATAAATATATATTAGTCTATTTATTATACATTTGACTTACTATGTCATATTGGTGAATGAGACCTTTTTATCAATATGTGAGCATTCTTTTTCTCTGATTTTAATTTATACATTAGTATTTATTTCTTCTCTTCATACTGCTATACCTTTTTGTTTCAGTTTATATTTGCCTAACACATTTTCTCATAAATTTAGTTTCAAATTTTTTTGTTTAATTATGTTAAATGTATTTTAAAAGTTGGATTATTTTTTTTTATCAAGCCTGAGAAGTTTTGAACTGGAAAGATTTGCCATTTTCACCATTGTGACATCTGATACACTTAGACTAAATTTTACCTTTATGCTTCTCAGAGTTTGTTTTTTTGTGTGTCATCACTATCATTCTTCTTTTTGACAATTTTTCAAAAATTCTTTTTGTAAAGTTTTAATTGTAGAAAATTCTAAGATTTTTAACTTTTGAAAAAATATAGTTTTTTCATTCTCATTCTTAAAATAGAATTTACTTAGCATGTATTTTTGGACTAGTGATAATTTTATCATAGTATTTTGAAGATATTATTCTAGTGTCTATGGCTTTTTTAAGTTTTCTTATAAAGTCTTCTGCCAGCATAATTCTTTGGCAGTAATGTCTTTATGTGTTGGCTACTTCTAAGAATTTCTCTTTATCATTATTGCTCTACAATGTCATAGGCTGTGATTGGAATTCATTGTGATATCTGAGGATCCATATCTTTCATCACTCCGTCTTTATATCTTAAAGTTATATTTTTTCACTTTTGGGTGGTCCCTTTTCCCTCTAGTTGCTTTCTTATAGTTTTGCCATCATCATTCATAATTTTATGCCTACTAATATATTAGTTTATGTCTTCTATTTAATGTTTACAAATTATGTGAGTTTTGAGGATCTGATTCTCCCAATTCTCCCATTTGTTCATTCTGAGGGCTTTAGCTCATAGAGTGAGGATTGATTCTGCATGTTTTGCTCATAATTATTTACTATAAATTTATATCCATTGGAATTTTATCTATAGAAATTTTATAAAGTCTGGCTCTAAAGTGTATTCCACCAGAGAGGATCAATATTTTGAATCTTTTAGATAATCACGGATATGATCAATCTGAACTACCTTTATTTTTCTTTTAGGGGTCTGTGGCAAATGTGGTGTGAAATTTTTCTAACTTCATTTGAATGCTATGGTTAGAAATTTTCTGGGATGTTTTTCTTCCTTTTCTGTTCTGTCCAGAGCCCAGCTTGAGAAAGTCAAGTAGCCTTCCATCCCCCTCAAGAGCATTTCATTCCTTTGACTTTGTAGAGAGAATACCAGATCAGATCTTCCATCCTGCTTGTTACTCAGGCTTCATATCCTGTCACTTTCATCCATTTAAATGAAGGATCTAAGATAGCAGATGTCCCCAGAGGTCTCTGAGGACACCAGTGCTTGTCTTATTTCTGCATTCTTGCTGCATTTTTCTTCCCCTACACCCAACAATTTTCTTTAAATTTTCCCGAAGTCACCTATGTATTTAGTTTTTATTTTATATTTTTTATTCATAATTTTATGTATCCTATACCTGGAGAGTTCGCTTGGACAATAATTTGCCAAATTATAAGAAAGGAACTACCCAATAATATTTAATATTAAAATAGATGAATACCTTTTTTCTCTAGTAATCTCATCTGTAGGGTGTCTAGATCAATTTTGTGCAGAATTTAGTATAATTAAGAAAATATGCAAATAAAAAAAAGAAAATCTGCATGACTTACCATAATTTTAGTTTTAATGATATGGAATTGCCTTTTCTGAGTTTCTAAGGACTTGAGTTTTAGCACTTTCATGTGATTTAATTTAAATACATTTTTATATATATTGAAATGCAATAGAATTAAATCATTTGGGCTAAGAGAGTGCTAAAATAATAAACCAATTGCTCATGTCAATATATTAACAATTACACAAATATATTAATGTTATCTAAGGACAACATATTTTTTTTATCCTGTTTCTTTTTCTTTTCTTTTTTTTTTTTCCCTAGTGCCTCTCCCTTCCAACACTCATACCACAGAAAACTAATGTTAAACACTTAGTTATACCTCCATATTTTTCTCTATGCTCACAGAATCTGCACAAATATATATATAAACATATGTGTGCATGTACATATATATAATTTTCTGCATTTCATCATTTAATACCTCATAAATATCTTTGCATCTGTGAAAGTCACCAAGATAGCTTTAATTCTTTATCATGGCAGCCTAAATTCTCTCTAGCATTAAAATAACACATTATGTTCAATTATTATATTAATCATGGCATTCCTTGATAAGATATTGTGTTCCAGCATAATTTTGTTTAAGACAACCACCATTATATACTGATTTAAGAGAGATTAGGGTAAATCAGTATTTGCATAGCCCTAAGTATAGTTATCCAAATCATTTGTCAAGGTTGGAGTTTTTGAAGATAAAATTCCCATTACTTATTGCCATTTAAAAAGTTTGGCTACACGTGGAAAAAAACCTAAGTGTCCATCAACAGATAAATTGATAGAGAAGTTATGATACACACACACACACACACACACACACACACGAATATTCAGTCATAAAGAAGAAGGAAATCCCACCATTTGTGACAACATGGATGAGTCTTGAGGGCATTATGCTAAGTGACATAAGTCAGACAGAGAAAGCTAAATATTGTAAGATCTTAGTCATATGTGGAATCCAAAAAACAAAACAAAACAAACAAAAAAACCCACATAGAAAAAATGATTAGGTTTGTAGTTACCAGAAGCAAGGGGTGGGGGATGGTGATTTAGATGAATGTTCAAACTTCCAGTTATAAGATAAATAAATACAAAGAATGTCATGTACAGCATGATGACTACAGTTAACACTGCTGAATGGTATAGTTGAAAGTTTTTTAAGAGAGTAGAACCTAAGAGTTCTCATCACAAGGAAAAAAGAAACATTTTTCTTTTTCTCTTTCTTTTTATTTTTTGTATTCACATGAGGTTTAACTAAACCTATTTTGGTAATAACGTCACAATATGAGTCAAATAACTATGCTGTACATCTTAAACTTACACAGTTCTGTAAGTCATTTATATTTAAATAAGCCTGGAAAAAGTAAAAGTAAAAAAAAATAAAAGCATGGCTCAAGATTGTGTCTTCTATAGCTTCTGAGGCAAGAAGAGACAACTTACTCATTTTTCTAGTTAAAGATTACATAGATTTATGACTGCTTGATATTGCTACTTAGGGGATTTTCAATATCAGACAGTTCCAAAATTGTTCAAACAAAGAAATCTTTTTTTTTTTAATTAGACTATGTTCTTCAGGATATAATCTTTGTAAGGTTGGAATGTGTTTTGTCTCTGTGGCAATCTCCTAGTTGGCATACAGTATAAAAATTGGTGGTTTTTGTGTGATTAAAAAATCTTTTAGAAGATTTATTGAAGCACAATTGACATGCAATTAATTATACATATTTGTAGTATATAATTATGTCAAAATTTTGACATATGTATGCACTTGTAAAACATCACCATAATCAAAATAGTGAATGCATTCTTCACATCCCCAAATTTTCTCATAGTCCTGATGTAACTCCTCTATCTTTTCCTTTTGACCCACTGTCTCTCTTCTCACCCAGGCAACTGCTGGTTTGCTTTGGATTGCTATAAATTAATATACATAATTATGGATTGTAACAATAAATATTAAAATATGTATTTTTTTGTCTAGCTTCTTTAATTTATAATGAATTTGAGGTTCATTTATATTATTGCATTTATCAGAAGTTCATTCCTTTTTATACCTGAGTAATATTCCATTATATGGATATATCACAATACCACTTTTACTTCTTCATTGATATTTGGATTGTTTTCAGGTCGGTGATATTGAAAATAAAACAGCTATAAATGTTTATATATGTGTCTTGATATATGAACATAAGTTTTCATTTGTCTTACATGAATACCTAGAAAAGGAATGGCAAGGCAATATGGTCAGGCATTCCCACTGGCAATTTATGAGAATTTGAAAGTTGTATACCACATCCTCATCAGTACTTAGTATGGTCAATGTTTTTATTTTAGCCATTCTAATAGTTGTGTGTACCAACAGTATGGTTTTGATTTGCATTTCTCTAATGATTAACAATGCTGAGACTTTTTATGTCTTCACATGAAAAATAAAATATCATCTTTGGTGAAGTGTCTAAAGACCTTTGGCCCATTTTTTTATTAGGTCGTTTGCTTTCTTAATATTGAGATTTAAGAGTACTGTATGTATTCTAAATTTAAATATATAGTCAGGTATGTAATTTGCAAATATTTCCTCTCTGTCATGGTTTGTCTTTTCCTATCTTAGCAGTCTTGGCTAGTTTTGATGAGATCAAATTAATGGATTTTTTTGTCTTTTATGGATTTTGCTTTAGGTATATGTATATCTAAAATATTTTTCCATTATCAAAGTCAAAAAATTTTTCTCCTAAGTTTTGTTGTAGAAGTTTTACAGTTTTATGAAACACATTTAAGCTTAAGATCAATTTTGAATTAATTTTTTTATATGGAGCAAGGCATGGGTAGTTCATTTTGTACACATAGAAAACCAACTGTTCTAGCAAATGTGTTGAAATAACTTTGTTTCTCCACTGAATTGCCTTTGCATCTTTGCTAAAAATCAATTGAATATATACAAGTGGGACTTTATCCAGGCTCTCTATTCCATTGATCCTTTCTCTGTCTTGACATGAATATGATACAGACATGTTACTGCAGCTTTATAATAAGTCTTAATGCTAGCTGATAAAAGTCTTTCAACTTTGTTCTTCTTTTTTCAAAGTTGTTTTTACTATTCTAGGTACTCTTCATTTATATATGAATTTTAGAATCATCTTGTCAATTTCTAACAATGCAAAACCTGTTGAGATTTTGATAGGGCTCACATAGAATTTATAGATCAATTTAGGGAGAATTGTCATCTTAGCAATATTGAACATTCCAATTCCTAAAAACAGTATAACTTTCCACTTATTCAGGACTTCTTTAATGCCTTTCAGTGATGATTTGATCATACAAGTCTTGCAAATCTTTAGTCAAATTTATCCCTAGTATTTAATATTTTTGATGGTCCTGCATTTTAATTTCAATTTTTTTAACATTTTATTTATTTGACAGAGAGAGAGAGATCACAAGTAGGCAGAGAGGCAGGCAGAGAGAGAGGGGGAAGCAGGCTCCCTGCTGAGCAGAGAGCCCAATGTGGGGCTTGATTCCAGGACCCTGGGATTATGACCTGAGCTGAAGGCAGAGGCTTTAACCTACTGAGCCACCCAGGCGTCCCTTAATTTCAATTTCTTTATTTTATTGTTTGTGGATGAAATACAGTTGATATTTTAATAATGAACTGGCATCCTGAAAATGTGCTGGACTACCTTATTAGTTCTGGATTTTGTTTTGTTTTTGTTTTCTGCAGTTTTTTTTATTTATTTATTTATATTTATATTCAACAGATTTTTTTTTTTTACTTAGACAATTCCAGAACCTAGATGCTTTGGCTTCTCCAGACTCCCATTGACACCTGATGAGTTCAGGAAGATCACTAACTAGCTTTTGCCCTTCTTTTCCCTTCCTGTATTGTTTCTGGACTATTTCTCCACTTAGTAAGTTCACACAAGAGTAAGTTTTCTCATTTGTTTTATTTCTCCCAGAAAACATTGCCCTTTTTGCCTTAAATTCAAAGTAATCTTGAGAATTGTTTTTTTTAATATATTTTGTCAGTTTCTTAGTTCTTAGTTGTATGAAGAGGAATCATAAATCTATACCCGTTATTCCAATTTGTCCAGAAGCAGAGTAGGTATGGTATGTTTTAACTGATGTATATGTTCACCTTTTGTCCTCAATTTTCAAAAATAAAAGAAGATTCACATACCATAGTGCCCACTCTTTTAAAGTGTATAATTGAATGGATTTTAGCATATTTACATAATTGTGCAACAATCACCACTATCTAATTCCAGAACATTTTCATCATATGAAAAAGAAACTCTGGCAACCACTATTCCATTGTCTCTATGGATTTTTTTACACTGACCACTTCATATACACAGAATCATGCAATATGTGGCTTTCCTGTCTGATTTCTGTCAGCATAATATTTCAAGTTGCATCGATGCTATGGGATGAATCAGCAATATATTGTTATGGTTAATAAATATTGCATTATATGGATATACCACATTTTACTTAGCCTTCAATCAACAGATGGATATTTGGGTTGTTTGTACTTTTTGATTATTATAAATAATGCTGCTACTAACATTCCTGTATATAGTTGTTAGAGAAATATATTTTAAATTATTTTTAATAGATACCTAGAAATATAATCGCCAGATCATATGTTTAATTTTGGATGAACTGCATAACTATTTCCAGAGTAACCATTTGTTCCCTCAGCATGATAGCCTGGAAACTTTTTCTACTCAATAAACTGGCTAAATTTTGTAGCAACCACAAACACAAGGTTTATATGACTGTATACTGATGGTACACCTGACTGAGTGGAAATGGTGAAAAAAAAATAGCAGCACTAAATAAATTTCAGACTTTTGTAAAAAAAAAAAGGATAATCTTTTTCATTACATAGCTGACAAACTCTGGGGTCACACTGCTTTACCTCAGTTCTCATGTGGAACAAAACAATGTGAATACCTAGGCTGGTTAATTTAGTCTGTAATAATATTCTTCTCTAGAGACAAAGATACTAATAAAATGTCTTCTTTATAATATCTTCTTTGTAAACTATGTGAAAGTTTGTCTGTGGCAGAATTAAAAGTGGACCTAGAGTTAAGAGAGTACATTTTCAATATTCTTAAAATAGATAAGTAAGCAAGTAAATAAATAAATAAATGGTAACTATGTGAGGTGATAGCTATGTTTATTAGCTTTACTATGGTATTCATTTCAGATGTATGCATATATCAAGATATAACATGCGTTCTTTGGCAGCACATATACTAAAATTGCAACAATACAGAGATCAATATGGTCCCTACTCAAGGATGACAAGCAAATTTGTGAAAGATTCCATATTTTAAAAAATGAACAAAATATCATGTTGTACATCTCAAATTTATACAATTTATTTTTATTTGTCAATTATACCTCAGAAAAACTGGACAAAAAAAGATGAACCTAGAACTTCTTGTTGCAAGAAATCCAGACTTTAAAAATGCCTAGGTTAGCTTTTAAAAAGGAAAAGGAAATTATATTGGCTTGATTATGATTGAAAAAATTAGTGATTACAGTTAGTTGAAAAATGTTAAGTAAGCATGCATCTTTGTTTCTGACAATGAATAAGGAAGGTAAGAAAAAGAGTGCTAAACAGTAGTTGTAAAACATAGATGACTTCCCAAATCAGTCCATCCATAGTGCTATATCTTGATCAGTACAAGTGTTGTAAGTCTTATCTTGGAGTTAATCTAATTGTAAACTATGTATTAAGTTTTGGTCATACTCCAGTTGGATATCTGGAAGGACACATGCAAATGTTTGTAGAATGTTAAAAGGTTGGAAATGTTCAAAAGAAAAATATTTCTATTATCCTAGAAGAGGGAAAGAAATCCATGTGATATTGTTGAGATAGAATGTGTGAAGTCAGTGAATTCAGAGAAACAAATCTCTGGTTTCCAAAGAAATGGAAAACAAGGATGAGAAATTTTCAGAGTTACAAAGAATGAGGTAATCTAAGAATTTAGTAAGAGTTTATTCAAGCAGAGTTAAAATCTCAGTAAAGGCCGAAACTGCACTTCTCGGTTCCCTGTTGCCTCAGCAGTAAGTCTTTCCCTCCCATCCCCTTCCGCTTTATGGTAAAGCATTATAATAAAACAACCTATGTGCAATGTAAAAAATGTCTTAATTACAGGAGCACCTGTTTGGATAACTCCACATTTAGGGAAAATTGGGGGAAAGAATTGGGAGGGGTTTGTGATATAGAAAATAAATAATGCCTTGAGGAAAATAAATTAAATTTTTATGTAAAAGAGTTTAACATCACCCTACGATGTTAAAGGAATTTTTATGTATGCTGTATATCTAGTTACTCCAGTCGAATCTATGTATATCTAAGTATTTACTTAGATACTTATATAAGTAATCTAAGTATAAATTGTGATTGTGTGTCCACATTATAATCACTTGTTGTTGGTATTTCATCACCTTCAAAAGGCATCTTTGAATTTGGAAAAGATGGAAGCTTATGCCAACCGCATATACTATTTTGCATTGGAAATCTCCACATATCAAATTCTAACTATTATGGCATAAATTCCTTAAATACAGACACCACATTTTGTACAACTGCTTAATGTTGCATAAGACTGTGCACATAGTAAGTGTGAAGTAAAAATTTTTGAAGGATAAATAAATACATTCAATTTTAGGACACTTAAATTCTACATGCAAAAACTGAACTTAGTAATTCAAGAAATATTAAATATATATATTATTGCATTTTACAAAAAAACTCTTTAAAATTATGCTGTATAACTTGAATCAAAAATACATCTTCTTCCAAGTTACCACATCAGCTTAAACACATAGATTACTAATATTATATTCAAACCAGCTAAAATATCCATTTTCCATTTTTCCCCCAAAACGCAATATGTAGAATTTTACCTTGAGAGGGGGAAAAGACAATTGACAGGGGATGCGAGGGACTGACTTTCTATACTAAATGTCTAGATGGGCAGAGAAAATTTGACACTCCTGAACAGGTGATGATATCTAAAATGATGTGTCAAAGTGTTAAAACAAATGAGAAATGAATATGTGATTCAAATTTCTCTTAAATACATGCAATAAAAATGTTTCATTTTAGTGCACTTCATTGCTTCTATGACTAATTAACTGTTCTTTTCCATTTTTTTTCTTTCCTCCTTTCTTTTTCGTATCATTACTTTCAGGTCTATATATGAAATCCTTGCCCTATGAATGCCTTAGAGATATCTCATAGATGGATAGGAAATTGCTAACAATGCAAGCCAACTTAAAAGGAAATAACAGAAATAGGTCATGACCATGATTGTCATAGCATATGTTGCCCAGGGCTTTATCCTGCCATCTCAAGAACCTTCTGCTAATAGAAGCAGAGCTGTCAAACAAGGCCATCATATCGATCTTATTTTACTTTAAAGCTGCTATACCATGACTTCTGCTTTACAAAATATATTTCAGGGGTGACTCAGCTGTTTATGAGATTAGCCAAGTGAATGTAAATGTTTGGACTGGGAATTTAGCCCTACAAATAATCCAAGAAAGAGAAAAGAATTAAGGTCTCAAATGATGGCAATTTTTCATAATAACTTTACCTCTTATGGTAAAGATGTAGTCTAAAGAACGAAGAAGAAAAAATTTAAAAATTAAAAAAAAATAAAGAACCAAGACAAAAACATCTCCTATTCTATAGGTTCATTTAGAATACAGAGTCTACCTAACTAAAGTATAGTATGTAACTTCATTTGAATATTGCTGATTACTGACACTCATACTGACCAGAGTCAAGAATATTATGTTAATCATGAGAATGCCTTTCTCACTCACTGATGGTTACTCACTCACTTACTTACTCACTTATCTATTTGGTTTTGGTCTTTAGATCTGGTGATTACTTTCTTATAGCTCATTACTTGGATTACAAATAAAACCTAAGCACATGGATATTGTTCTGATTTCATAGATGGAGAATAGGTATTAATAATTAATAATAATTTGTCTGAAATGGATTTTCCTGCTTGGCCTTCATCTCCTTTCCTCTTAGCTACAGTTTACCATCACTTATTCTTCTTGTAGGTCCCTTTGAGATAGATATTTTGATAATCAGTTAAGTCTACCAGTCTGCAAAGAGTCTGCTTTCTTAATGTGGATGAGATAATGCAAGAGGGTGATATACCCATCTTCAGGGCACACAAAACATGAGGTTAATAATCTGGGGACTAATGTTTGGGAGATCCAATGCAATAATTTATAATCATAAATCGATGCTATCACTCAGATCAATGTACTTAATTAGTGTCCCTTGGAATCTGAACAAATGGACCATGGGACAAATGAATTTCTATAGGGAGAGAGAAAAAAAACTGTTTTAATCATCTGGAGTCCAGCACGATTCCCTGAAAATCTGAAGTTGAGGAGATGAAGAAATCTGAATATGGAAGCCATGACATGGGAAATGATAGGCTCTGAAGACAAACTTCACCATTTCAAAATTTGGTCTGGATCAAGTTCAATTTGTGTGGTTTAGTAAGCAGTGCGAGTGTCTTTTTTGCTGATGCATATTATTAGACATAAATGTCAAAAGATTTGATTAAAGAAAAATGGAAAGGGGCAAGCATTTCTAGAAACTTTCCTTTGAAATAATGACCCTCTTACCTCTTCTCATTAATTTTAAACCATCACCACCACAAAGGAGCAGAGGCTCCATTTATCTAGAGTCTGGTGGCTGGTAATTGACATTTCTCTTTAGGTTCATCAATTTTAAGCCTTCTCAGCAATAAATAAATGGCCTCTGTTTGGCTCTAGTAGATAGTCTTAGAATTTGTTAATTTATTCCAATAATATTCAATTACCAGGAGAAGGTATTCTGTCTAAAGAACCGTTCTTATAATTCTCATCTAGCAAACTGCACCTAGTAGGTATTAAAAACTATTGAAATAGTGACTGAGTTAAAAAAAAAAACTAATGGAATATGTTAAATTGGCACAAAAAGGCATTTGTTCATGTAATTTATCTTTTAAAAAAAAGTATCATATTCATTTAAGAAGTCTAGATACCATTTATTTGACCCAGAAATGACACTACTTGATATTTGTTTTCCAGATACACTGAATATGTGTGCAAAGACAAATATAGTAGGATGTACAATAAAATTGTTTGTAATACTAAGAGACTAAACACAATGTAGTTGTCTTTCAATAAAAAGCAAGTTGAAAACACATTACCTTCACAAAAGAAACATGCAGCCATTTATAAAGACTATGTGTTAGAGGGTGTGTGTGTGTGTGCACGCACACAATATATATAAAATGCATGTAACTATGCATGGTGTTTATATATGTGTATATAGTGTGACTATATACCATACAGATGTATTTATCATACATATGACACACAAAAATATGAAAAGATCTCCAAAATATGTCAATTTAAAAATGCAGCATACAAAGCAGTATTACATACTATACATGTCAATCCTAGAAACCATTCAAATTTCTATCAACCAAGATATGAATAAATAAATTGTGTTCTGTTATATAATAGAACACCATACAGCAAAGAATGCTATAGGTATAGCTACCACAAAGAAAATGAGTGAGGTCTAGCTATGTGTATAATATGCTTAAATTTGAAATACTTTTGAACCAAATAAAAAAGACACTGGAGAATAATTTTAATAAAATTCAAAAACAGACAAAACTGAACTATAGAATGTAGTTATCATATGTTGGTGATAAAATAAAGGAGGAAATAAAGAAGTGAGCATGATAAAATTCAGCTTTGTGATAGCAATAGAGAGAGGTAGATAGTCATTTGTACAACTGTGTGCACGTGGGCATGTGCATGTATGGGCAATGTTGTATATACTGAATTTGGTAGTGATTACATTGTAGTTCATGCTATAATTCATTGCCTATATTAATATTTTATACATTTTCTATATGTGGTACTTAATGATTAACAAAATACTAATAGGAAGTATAAGGTGATGATCAGTATGCACATTATATCTATATGTGTGTTAAGGGGAGATTGTGGTATATTTACAAATGTCTGTGCTTACATATCATAGATAACTTTGTAAAGGACAACCAGTAAGTTGAAAGGAGTAGTTACATTGGAGAAAAAATAATAATAAAACAGAAATTGTACCCATATTGTCATCAGGCAAAACACTAACCTGGTGAGCTTATTTTTTCCCTTGAAGAACTGCTTTATAATTATTTGGTAGATAGGCTAAGCTTTTGAAAATATGTTTTTCTTCTTTTGTTAAATTAGCAAAATATCAAGTATTCTCGGTTTTTCTCAATTGTGAAAATATATTTGAAGTCTAGTCTAAAGAAGTTTTCAATTAGCAACTTTGAAATATTTGGTATTAATCAAGTTCTAATACATAAACTTTTACAATATACTGCAGCACTGAAAATAGCAAATTGACCTAACAGCACCAAAAGATGAATAAGCCAAATGAATTGAATGAGTTTATTAATTTCTAATTGTATCCAAGTTACATGTCTTGGTTTATTAGGGGAAAATGACAGCAAAACAAGAAGTATAATAAATATTAAAAATAAAATACTGTTATTGTAATAAACACATGCAATTACTTGTAAGCTGGACATTTTTTTTTGGTAGCCACAGAATACACTTATCTATGCAATGATAATGCATTTGTTTGCATTGGAGAGAATAACCCACTGGTCTCTTACTTGGCTATTCCATTGTATTGCTTCAGTATAAGGTAAGAGGTGATTCAGCTGACTCTTCATCCCTGCATTCAGACTTCAGGGAAATCTGAAGTTGTCTTCTGAAATCCAAAGTCTGTTCTAAACTTGTTTTATGAGAGCGACACACAATAACTAGTGATGAATGAGTTTCTCCTTGTGGTCATGAACTTTTGCAGAAATACTCCATTAAGTTAAAGTCTTTTGAAAATATCGTGCTTCCAAGAAGGGCTAACAGAAATGGAAAGTAATCCTGTATATCTTAAAGAGATGCTTCAGCATTTCAGTTTATGTTAAGAATTTGAAACTTTCTTTAGGATTTAACTTATAAAGCTGTATCATTCCTAGGACTGTAGTGTGGTCAAGAGTCCATATTAATATGGTCCACATTGCCGATTAAGATTCAGTAAGAAGCTGAAATAAAACAAATGAGAAGCCTGATCAAAATATGGCTTAGAAACAAACCTAAAATTGTTGCAAATCCAGTTGATATCGTCAGTAGAATAATCAGTGATTGCTTCTTATAGATCTCACACCTTCAGTTATCTATCTGGTCATTTGGCTCTAGACTCACCAGCAGTGAAGAATAGCAGAAGGGTATCTGAGAATGTGGGAGCGTGTGCCTATGTCCACTTTCTTTTGCCTTTTCCCACTTTGAAGACCATAGTGATTGTTATTCTGTATTCGAAAGAGATTGCCACTTTGTTTAATTCTCCTTTAGAACATGTAAGATGCAGGTTAGGAACTTAGGGAAACTTGGATACAAATCCTGAAAAGGAATGTGTATGCACTTAGTGAATTTGGAAACTGTTTTACATTTTTAGTGGCTCAATGTTCTTTTTTTTTCCCTTAAGATTTTACTTATTTATTTATTAGAGAGAGGGAGAGAGAGAATGCAATCCAGGAGAGGAGCATAGGGAAAGGGATGAGCAGACTCCCTGCTGAACACAGAGCCAGATGTGGGCCTGGATCCCATGACCTTGAGATTATGACGTGAACTGAAATCAAGAGTCAGACGCTTAACTGACTAAACCACCCGGGTGCCTCAACATGGCTCAATGTTCTTCTCTATAAAATGAGGATGATCATACTTACAAGTTGTGTATTTTTAATTAAAAGAGATAATTAATGTGCTACAGCAGATATTCAATGTTGATTTTAAAATGTTGAAGGCAAAAAAAATTTCTGCAAAGTTTGCATAGTAATGATTATGGTCAAATATTAACAAATATTATATTTTTCAGTAGAGTATAGCAAGATATATATTAATTTTCACATTAAAAATCAATATTTTGCTTTTCAACTAAAATAAAATTAAATTTTATTTATAATAAAAATTAAATAAAAATTATAAGTATAATAAAATTAAATAAAATTATAAGTATAATAAAATTATAAGTATATAAGTAAAATTATAAGTATAAGTTATACTTATATTTATATAATTTATATACTATATATTATTATATATAGTAATTATATTTATAATTATATTAATACTTATATAATATATATAAGTACTTATAATTATATTTATATAATTTGTATACTATACTAATATAATATATATAAGTTATGCATATATAATGCTTATATAAAAGTACTTATAATTATATTTATATAATTTATATACTATATATTATTATAAGTATATAAATTTATATAATTTATACTATTTATAGTATATAAATAGTATATATACTATTATATATAATTCTATACACACTATACTATACTAATATATACTATATATACTATACTATACTAATACCATATATAATACTATATATAGTATATAGTATATATAGTATATAAATTTTATAAATTATTATATAACTTATATAATTTTACTTATATACTTATATTTATATAAGTACATAGAAATTATGTAGCACAAAGAAATTATGTAATTTATATACTTATAATTATAAGTATATAAGTAAAATTATAAGTATAATAAAATTATAAAAATTATAAGTATAAAATTAAATAAAAATTAAAAGTATAATACTAAACATAATGGATCACACAAAAGCAGCAGACCTATAGGTGTGAGGTGCAAACTAAATAAGAAATGTGCTATCTTCTTATAATAAATAACATTATAAATTTATTGATAGACATAAAAAATCTGAATAAATAGAGCCACACAGGGTATATGAATGAGAAAATTCAATTTTGTGAAGCTGTAATTTCTACCCCCCAACAAACCTCCAATAGTAGAATGGAGTTCTGGTGAGAACCCTTTTCTGGGTTACAAACTGCCAACTTCTCTATCTTCACATTGCAGACAGCAGAGAAGAAGCAATCTCTCCCCTGACTCCTATAGGGCTCTAATCCCATTCATGGGGGCTCCACCCTTTAAGTCTTGCCTAATCTAAATATCTCCTAAAGGCCCCACCTATTAATACCATCACATTGAAGACTGGGTTTCACTAGACAAATTTTGAGAGGACATGTTTAGTCCATAACACTAACTTACTGCCTAATATAATGGTGGCCTTTTCTCATTTCCTATCTTATTAGCTTCTATCCACATTCCAGCATGTTCAAATCTGTTCCTTTTTAAAACTCTTGTTTCTCTCCTTCCTCCCTCTGTCTCTGTTTTCTTTAAGCACTGTGCCTACTTGATTAGATTGTGTTCTCTCAGGTCAGACAGGGAATTATATAAACTAATATTGACCAGTTTTGGTACTTTAGGCAAGTTAATTAATTTCTCTGAGTTTCAGCATGGATTTGCTAATAGTTATTTCATCATAGGCTTTAAAGAAATTTAAGGTATTTAAAGAAGTAGCACATAGATATGACATTCATACTTATTAGCCCATACTAGATATTTGATAAATATTATTAGTTTTCACCACTAATCTTTAATCTGCTCATTTTTTTATCAATGGTAAATGCATTTACAAAAGTTATGGCTAACTCAATAACAATTAATCTAAATAAGCAAGTCCTGAATTTACTCCACTCAAAAGAAATCTTAAAATAGATATTCAAGAGATGGCCTGAAATTCAGTAATATACTCAAGACTCATGCACATTCTGCCTTTCCACTCAATCTTTTTTTTTTAATATTTTATTTATTTATTTGACAGAGAGAAAGAGATTACAAGCAGGCAGAGAGATGGCAGAGAGAGGGGGAAGCAGGCTTCTCACCGAGCAGAGAGCTCGATGTGGGGCTCGATCCCAGGACCCTGAGATCATGACCTGAGCCAAAGGCAGAGGCTTCAACCTACTGAGCCACCCAGGTGCCCCTCCACTCAATCTTTTAAATATGTAGGCCTATAGTTGCCTTCTTACATTTTCACTGGTTTCAAGATGGATACTGCATCTTCAGTATCGTGTTCCCTTCTCAATTAGGAGAAGAATGAGGGATAAAAATTCTTTCACGTGAATAAATTTTTCTTTAAACTTGGCAAGTTTCATCTGATCCATGTATTTTTATCTGAATTATATTAGAAAGTAATATATCTTATGTCCACCTCTAGCAACAGGGAATGTTGGAAGGTTTAGCTTCCCAAGAATATAGGAAGCCCAGTAAGAAGAGGGAACTGAGTGGCCTTTGCCCAACTGTACAATGGTGACTGCCATGGCTTCCATGACAGAATGGACTTAAAATCTTTATTATTTCCATGAAGACATCAGTGATTTATCATATTCATTTTCTAAAAAAAAAATTATGTGATTTTAACCTATTGGAATACTGTGTCCCAAAGTTTCCAATTTTTACATGTTTTTCCATGTTCTAGAGAAGGAAGATGTTTTATGGGCCTAAGAGGTAATAGAGAAGAAACCAAAAAAATAATATGTGGACTCTTCAAATATAAACACATTTACTCCAATATGCCAACCTCAATCATAATTATTTATTTTATCCTAGAGTACTATCACACCTGTTGAGATGCTATGTTCAATAATAAATGATGTCTGGTATGAAGACAAAAGGAAATTGTGGGTGATATGGCAATCTTTGGGACAAACCAGAAAGATAAGTGCTGTGAATTTTGAAAGAATTGTAGGAAAATGAGTTGTTTGCTCATTTTCAACCTCATCCTCATAAACACATGCAAATAACTTACTTTCTTAAAAAGCTGAAACTACAACTGATGGTTTGACGCTTTTTTTCTGACAAATTGCTATGAAAAATCAGGAAACTTACTCTGATTTTTTAATAATATGTAAAATATTGAAAATAAAAATATTTCACACTTCCTTGTTTTGTTTAATACTCCTCATCTGAAGTACTCCCCTGCTTTCCTTTTAACTAATTTTTTTTCTAGAGTTAGGAAATTAAAAACATGCTCTTCCATTGAGTATGGCAAGCTTCCCTTTGCAAGCAGTACATCCAACTCTTTCCTGATATTTGGAGTTGCACTGACCAAATCAATACCTAGTATATGCCACCTTAGATTTTTCACTGCTGTTTTGAAAGTGTTAATCTTGTCTTTTTTCATCTCAGACTCTGCGCACCATTCTGCTAAACTTATTTCCTCAAACGATCAATGTTCTCTCTTATCATTTAGAATATGTTTACATGTTCCCTTCCATCTGGAATGGACTTTTCCCTCCTGTTGGCTTGACTGACACCTGTAGTCTTTAGGCTGCAGTCAAAAGTTTACAAGTTCCAGAAGTTATTCTCTAACCTTCTATACTACTTAGGCCTCCTAAAATATGTGTCCCTAAAGCTCTCTGTATTTCCTCTATCATAACACTAATCAAAATGGTTATAAGTATGAATTTAAGCATCTATCTTTTCCAGAAGCTCTTGGAGGCAGAGACTGGATCTGTGTTACTCACTGCTTCAAATCTGCCACCTAGTACTGTGCCTGGCAGAGAGGTGATACTTAATAAATACTTACTGAACTTAAAAAAAAAAAAGGAATATTTAACAGCAGAGATTGCAGGTTCTATTTCCTCCATACTCTCTATATGGCATTGCACAAGATTCTGGAGTACTGCAATCTTATAGTAAGTTGCAGAAGCAAAGAACAAAAGACCAAAAAGCTGGTTGGTTTAATAGTCCACACTTGAGACCCAGATATTCTAATCCTTTAATAAGTATTTGGGCATTTGGGTGGATCTAATTTCAGAGTTAAAATGTATTGTGTAGCCACCAAAGGTTACTGTGATGATCATAACCAAACACCATTTGCAAGTTCTTATTTCCTTAGGGTCAGGAATAATGGTTCATATTGGACACAAAATTATGATAGAAACTCTCGTAGAGGATTGTTAGATTTCAGAAGTTTGTGAAGATTTTCTAGTCTGGCGCCATTAGTATAAGCAAAATGACTTTCGAAAATGTAGTTTCTTGTTTCTATCCTATTCCACCTAAACACATGTGCACACATGTACACATGTACAAAAACATTCTTCTACTGTTTGTCCTTCAATTTAGAAACAAAAAGTAAGACAGTAAAATTTGGACAATTTTTGAGTACATATAGTAATGGTCAATTTCCTGTAATGATAATTTATTCCCTTGGCTTTTAGTTAAATATTATGAATCATGAATTTATCCTTTGAGAGAAATAAAGGAGCTATAAAGTACTCTGTAACAGTCATCTATAAAAGTTTCTGAAAGGGTTAAGGTTTCCCTAAATGACTTACATACCAAATTGTTTAATTGGGTTCATCACATAAGGAAAAAAGATACTCATCATATACACTTTCTTTTTTCTTTAAGAATGAAACCACAGAACTTGACAAGACATTTTCTATGTTAATTAAAATTTTGAATATTTTTCCTAACTTGAAATGCTGAACTCTTTTGTAGAAGCATGGTGCAAATTCACACATTCATTTCTTATTTTATGCCTGACAAATTATATATATATATATATATATATATATATATATATATATATATATATATATATATATATATATAAATGCTAAGGATAAAACAAGTCTTTTGCTCTTTTTAACTACACTAAAAGTTGCCTATATCTGTTTGTTAATGGGTTTTTCTCATGTTTCCAAAACCGCAATTATGGTCCTACTAAGTAGTATCTATCTTTCTACTTTGAAATTAGTTCTCTGGAATACCTGATGTTAGGCATAAACCTTGTTATGGTTTATTGGTAAACTGATAAATATTACCATAAAATAAATATATGCCAACTTTAAGCGTGAAGAGTTGTTACAGGTAGAAGTAGTGATAGATTTCTTCATCCATTAGTGGGGAAATAACTCAGCTTCCACAATATCATTCTTAGGATAGCAAAGCAAGATGACAAAGTATAATTTTTGTATAATTCATAATTTTATCAGAAATTATAATTTAGGGTCGCCTGGGTGGCTCAGTTGGTTAAGCAGCTGCCTTTGGCTCAGGTCATGATCCCAGGGTCCTGGGATTGAGTCCCGCATCGGGGTCCTTGCTCGGCAGGGAGCCTGCTTCTCCCTCTGCCTCTGCCTGCCACTCTGACTGCTTGTGCTCTCTCTCTCTTTCTCTCTCTGAAAAATAAATAAATAAAGTCTAAAAAAAAAAAAAAGAAATTATAATTTAGACGTGTTTAGAACCTAAAAGTCTAACAGGTTGTTTTTACACTGCATAGCTCATGGAAATTCAAAAAAATATTGGTAGATATCTGAATTTGACATTTTATGCTGATCACATATCAAATAGCAGATCTAAATGTAACATGAATTTCTAATTGTGTGTTTGCATATGTGTGTTTGTGCATGTGTTAAAGAACTAATAAATTCTCTCCTTCCCAAACCCCAAACATCTCCATCATGAATGCATTAAATTGAAGGAAGAGAGATGAGACTTGCAACAGGAAAAATAATTGCATATTGTTTGTCTGAAAGTGTAGAGAAATTTTTAATCCTTTACTCTCATTTAATAAACTTGTGGTAGTAAGGTAGGTATAATTAGAGCTGTCAATATTGAATTCCAAATGTGCACTGCACTATGAATTTAATTTAAATTTCTCTATTCCTACTATTCCCTTCCCATCACCACTGGGAGAAATTGAAGCACTTGACCGCTGCTGTGGCAAATTGGATCCTAATAAGTATGATGCTTTACTGCTTCTTGTTTTTGCTAAGATACAACTGCACTATTTCAGAAGAACTCACCTGGGCATTAATTCAACAAGAAATGTTGGTAGGAGCTTTATACTTTCCACGTTTTGATATCTCAGTGAATGACTTGCATATAAAAAGGTTGGGCAGCTAGTTTTTATCATTCATTCATATGCTTGTCATTTCAACCTCAGGTTTGGCTGACTCACCTCTTGGGACTTAGAAATTACATTCTCTCACTGTTTCAAATTATTTGAGATTATAATTTTTCAATCTAACAGTAAAGCATAATGTAACTGCTTAATACGCTTCAATATGCAGAAGCTGATTTAAGAAGCTGTCTTAAAAGTATCAACATCCCAGGTCATATGATAGACCTTGTTTAAAATTATGATCGTGTCCTGAGAAATCAACATCTGTGCTATAAACAATTTAAAACAGATGACAATATTTTTTAAACTTAAAAATAAAAGGATTCATGAGACAAAGTCTCGTTAAATATTTTATGAATGGAAACATTCAAGAGTGATACAAAATACGTGGTGTGCTGGTGAGAACCAGAGCACCCAAAATTCTCACGCTTTTTGGGTAAGCATATTACTGGGGACAACCGCTTAGGAAGACTTGGTCGTGTCTGTGAAATCTGAGTGTGTCTGTGACTGTGCAACAGAAATACATATGGATGTGGTCCTCATATGAGCACATATACAAGAATTTCATAGCAGCTCTATTCATATAATAAGCCAAACTGGAAAAAATGTAAATTCCCATTAACAGCAGACAGGATAAATAAATTGTAAAATAAACACAGAATGCAACACCATTCAGCAATGAGAATGAACAAACAGCTGTCACATGGATTAATATTAATTAATCTCAATGCAATTTTTTTTTGTAATTCTTTTTTTTTTAATTTTTTATTAACATATAATGTATTATTTACCCCAGGGTACATGTCTGTGAATCATCAGGCTTACACATTTCACAGCATTTGCCATAGCACATACCCTCCCCCATGTCCATATCCCTACCTCCCCCCCCCCTCCCAGCAACCCTTAGTTTGTTTCGTGAGTTTAGGAGTCTCTTATGGTTTGTCTCCTTCCCCATCCCATCTTATCTCAATGCAATTTTAAATGCAATAATAAACCAGGGAAAAAAGAATCCATGCTGGTCAATTACATTATATTGCATTCAGAGAGAGTGAAATCTAATCTAAGGTAATAGAAGTCACCTTAATGGTTACCTTTGAGGGAGCTTCTGGAGTGCTGATGGCTTCTATTTCTGGAGGTGGGTGGTAGTTACATTTGAGATTTCATTTTGTCAAAACTCCCTGAACTGCATCTTTATTATTTTATCACTTTTCTATAGATATGTCATATTTCAATTTAAAAAGTTAATTTTAAAAAGAGGATATGAAAGGCAACAAAAAAATGAGAAATTCCCATATAAAACTAGGTCCTTATTTTTTCTTTTCTTTGTTCTTCGTGGTCCTTTGTATATATTTTTATTTCAGTACATAAAACACTTTCTTTGTATTTTATTTTTATTTAGATATATTGTAAATTAAGTCTGAGACAATGCATTATTATTCTTGTATACCTAGGATCTACATCACAGTGTCGTTCACATGTTACATTTATTAACAATAAAATTTTTTTAAAAACCTAACATTTGTTAAGTGTCAGTATTGTCTTGTAATTTATGTGTGCTACTTAAGTTTTAAGACAATTGTGTGATTTAGTTAACATTATCTCCATTTTCCAGATGAGAAACCTGAAGGACTTGATGGTGCAATAATTTGTTTAAGGATGTACAGCTTGCAAGTGGTAAAAACAGGTTTAAATCCAGATTCTAGAACTTAATTTCTAAATTCCTAGGATATAAAGGGCAGGAAATTAAGTATGTCATAACACAGACTTGCCACACAATGTGTTCAATAAATGTGAGCCATGGAAACAATACACAACTTACAGATTCATGTAACACAGTGATTATTCTTCCTGTGGAAGAATATAGGCTAGGTATAGGCAGATATATTTATTTACACACCACACACCATGGTAAGCACTGAAGATCCAATGGATTAAAACATCACTTGGAGGATGTAAATCCAAACTTTCAACGACTGAAGTTTAGTGGGAGAGACAGGAATTAATATCATCACATTTGTTGTAAATGTTGTTAAGGACATCTACTGGATACATAAACACAACCAACAGGGTGCCAAATGCACCACAGACACAAGCAGGAGAAAGACTGGGATGGTTGCTTTGAGAGGAAGGCAGGGCAGTACAGGGCAGTGATTATAAAGATTTAGGGGATGAGGATGCTATGTATAAAGGTCAACCAGGTGAGATCACCTAGAACAGATGAAGTTCTTAAAAAAAAACCAAAACATTATTTATTTATTTTACAGAAAGAGAGAGAGAGAGAGAGAGCATATGCATGAGCAGGAAGGGCAGAGGAGAGCAAGAGAGAATCTCAAGCAGACTGCATGCTGAGTGTAGAGCCTGATGTGGGGATCAATCCCAGGACCCAAAGATCATGATCTGAGGTGAAACCAAGAGTTGAATGCTTAACAAACTGGGCCATCCAGGCGCCCCATTAAACAGACGAAGTTCTATGTTTTTAAGAAAATGTTACCAAAGTTATTTTAATAAAAAAAATTATCTGTTGATTATCGAGGTCACAAGAGATGGGATGAAGTGAAAAATACAGGCCAAGTCACCAAGGTTAAAACTCTCATTCTGTTTTGAGTTTCTTCACTATTTGAAGCCTATCAGGTATGTTTGTTTTAGCAAGTGCAAGTATAGCGAAGTAAACAATCTTGCAGGGTTTTTTCTAAACACAAAGCGCATGATAATTCTGTCTGAGTAAGAGCTTCTCCTCTTGCTGTCTTTCAGAAAATCCTAGAAGCACAAGTTTTAGATGATTCTGTTAATCCCACTGTCCAATCAAAAGTTAGTAGGTGGTGGCTGAATAGGAACAGAACTGGTGCTGCTGGGATTCTGAAAGCATCTCTCCTGAGCCAGATGGAACAATGACATTGCCTTTGTAACATTTTGACATTCATCACTTTCTGTCATATCTCTAAAATAAAATCCCTGCTGCTTGGGGATCTGACACATCAACATCCAATCATCACTGCAGGACTTGCCAACCACCTTAGTGAATCTGGGGTGACATTCTGTGGCTAAACATCACTATGCAGAATATTAAGGTGACAAGCAAAGTTTCAATATGAAGTTTGGTTTTTAAAAATTTTGTTATCTTACACAGTAATTCAAAACCGAGTTTATGTTTATAAACATGAATTTGTCAAATAAGGCAAATATATTTCAAATTAACCTACTCTGTATCTGCTTTTTATATAGCTAGAGCAAGAAATGAAACTTGTAACTATGACAGGCAGGCAGATTTTAAGAAACAATTTTTGGAAACTGGGAGTTAGAATGGAATGCACAGTCTTGTGAAATAGTGGACATCATTGTCCTGGAGGTGTTCTAGCAGAGACTGGGAGTATATGGGAGGAGGAGGATGCCAGCAAGGGAAGTTGTAAAGAAGATATCTGCTTTGGCTAAGAGTCTATGATTACTCTATGATTATTCGTTAAAAGCCACACTCATAAGGTTTTCAAATAATAATTGTTAACAATACTTAATATATGCTTACATAATTTTAAACAATGGAAAATATGACCTTGTTCAATCATCAAGACAAACATGATATAATTATTATTCTCATGTTACAAAGAACCTAAGGTCTAATGTGGTCTAATGATTCAATGTTAACTTATAAGCAGAAATACTGGGACTGAAAACAAATGTCTTTGCCCTTTAATCTGTGACTCAAATTAGAAGTTTATGGCAATTATTGTTAAGTAATTAATTGAATAATTTGGATTGAGGAGAAACAATTGTTCAAATCTCAGTTGTTCAGTCTCTCTGGAGTTAATCATTCCTAAAGTATAGCTCTTTGTGTTGTATTTGACTATATTGCCTCTCCTCATCTGGTTCATTTTGGCTCTTTAGATTTTAAGGTTCTTGTGTTTAAATTCCAGAAAACTCAAATCAGTAAAAACAGTACTCCCTAAAGTATCCCAAACTATTATTTAAAACATTTGATTGATAATAATAAGAATGAAACTCAGTGAATATGAGATTTCCTTTCTGTAATCTTATGTGGAATAAATATAAAAATAGCCATGTCTTATTTTTAAATATTGAGCAAACAAAACAAAACAAAAACAACAACAAAAGGAAAAATAAAAGAAAGTACACTATCTACAAAAAAAAAATTTGTTATAAGGACAAAGTTTTTGTTTTTTGTCTTACTATAATTCTGATAAAGAAAGCATTTGCAGAAAAATTGACTGGTTCCAAATTAGAAGGTTTTAAAAATTATTATTAACATGATGTTCCACTATTTTGTCTATTATTAAATTTGCTTTGCCTGTCTGATTTGGTCCATGCAAAACTGCATCTATCTATCTATCATCTATCATTTATCATCTATCTATAAATATTCTTTGAGAAACCAAGTATTTTGAAAAGGCAGAGTGATACATGATAGCAATCAAGATGGTCTTAATGTTCATCACAGCTTGACCAAATTGCAGTCTTCCTACTGACGCAAGTTGCCTCACCTCTTGTTACTTAGAACATTTAATTTCAAAAACTTGAAAGTGCTTTCTCTGCCCTTTTGATATGTAAGGATTTTTGAGAGCCTCTTTCCAATTTTACAATCTAGCAATGTCTTTCTCAAGGACCTGAGAAGGATCCCTTGGTAATGTACTCATCAAGGAAGATAGTGTCCTTGTCTCCCAGTCTCTGTGGGAGGATAGAAATACAACTTCTGAGGGTGGCTTGGTCCAAATTGTAAAACTACTTCCTATCATAAAGCTATAAAAAAGTTTATATTTTCTTTGAATAAAGCCAATAAGGCAAATACAAATGGCCTACAATTCCCACAGCCCATCTTTTCAAACTCTCTAGCCCTTTGGTTTAGTGGAGTTGAGTTCAATCTCCTTTCGAATTTCATTTGTCTTTTTTTTTTTTTTTAAAGATTTTATTTATTTATTTGAGATAGAGACAGTGAGAGAGAGCATGAGAGGGGAGAAGGTCAGAGAGAGAAGCAGGCTCCTCTCAGAGCAGGGAGCCCGATGCAGGACTCGATCCCAGGACCCCGGGATCATGACCCGAGCCGAAGGCAGTTGCCTAACCAACTGAGCCACCCAGGCGCCCCTCAAATTTCATTTGTCTTAAATACAGTCCTCATTTGTTGTTTAACTTTGTGTGGTACAGTTTTTGTTTCGACCATAATCAATAACATCTCTAAGAAGAGGGATAGGGTGTTCCTAATCAATCAATCAGTGCAAAGATAATCAAGCAGACATCACTCCTGCCCTATAATACAGAATGTGAACCAAAAGAGGTTCTGCCGTATAGTGGACTGCAGTATAATATGTGTGACTTTGGAGTTAAGAGATCTAGAATTCTAATTACATGATTAAATGACCAGTCATTATGTGGTATAGTTCAGGGCTTAAGTTTATAGCTGTGACCTTTCACCCCACATGTATGTTATGGACATTCAGCAGAGATTGAGCAAGAATATATACATTTGATATATTTGATTGATGGAAATATACAATTAACTCTCTTGGCAAATTCTATATAAATAATAGAGTATAAATATCTACAGAATATAATTATTTCACTTATTAATGATATTTCATAGCCATATATTGCAGACTCCTCTTAGTAACTCTTTAGCAGCTTATGTTTATAGGTCCCACAGATGGAAATCATAAAGCCAAGGCAAGTTATTTATTCTTCGTGGTTACATTTTCATCATCCTAGACTATATGTTCCTTAAAGTCTCTTTGCACTCTATAATCTAGTATTATTAAACTTAGGTGAATGTTATCCACATCCAATTAGTAAACAAAATATTTATATTCAATCTATTGAATCTTTAGGGGTTTTTTTGGTGTCAAAAAAGTTGTATGTTAATACAGTAAACATAGCATGATGTGTTTGATTTCAGTGGCTGTGTAACATATTGCCACAAACTGAACCATTTAAGATGACACATTTATTTTCTCACAGTTTCTTTGAGCTGGACTCAGGGTGGGCTCAACTGGGTAATCTGTACCGGGTATTACAAGATGGAAATCAGTATGATTGAATGAAGCTGCTATCTGAAGGCCCTAGAAAGGCCATTTCTAAGTTTATTAAGGTTGTTGGTCGAACTTGGTTTCCTTGCAGTTGTAGGACTGAGGTCCCTGTTTGTTTGCTGGTAGTCAGTTAGCATCTGCTTTCTGCCCCTAGACTATGCTCACCTTTCTTCATACATAGCTTTTTCATCTTCGAAGCACAAGGGCACACTGAGTGCCATTCACGCTTCAATTTTTTCTCACTTCTTCTGATATTAGCCAGAGGAAGCTCTCTGCTTTTGAGCATTCCTGTGATTACATTTGGCCTGCCCAGATAATCCAAAATAATTGCCTTATCTTGAAGTCAGCTAAGCCATATAACATAACATGATCACAGAAGTGATAACTCCTGTATTTATAAATTTTGAAGATAATGTCCGTACAACTTTGAGGGGCTATTTTGGAAATTCTGCATACCACATATGGTTATAAAGCATTTTATTTATACTGAAAAACTAGTTTCAATTAAAAACGTATCACAAAAATTATATTTTAAAAATAGACACAAAGTAATGATCAAAATAATGCCTTATAATTGCTAAAAAGATTGCTATGGATTTGCTACTCTACATAGTGCTTGAAGTGAATAATTTCATCTATATCTCACAAAAAAAACCACTGTAGCGAACAGCCATCATTTTCAATTTTATAAATAAGAAAAACAAAGAAAAGAGATGTTAAGAGTGTAAACCTAGACTTAGGGAGGAATAATTCAAGCTTTCCACAAAAGAAGATAAAGTTCATCTAGTATCAATAGATCTACTAAAAGTCCTGGGAGCTCAGTAATCACTTAGCATCTCCCTAGTTTCTACGCCATATTATCTAGGTGTAATCCAAATTGGAGTCTATACTTGGTCAAAAATCCGTTTGGAAGGGTAGGAAGCTGAACTTTAAAGTTAATTTAAGTTTTTCAGAAAGATTGTGACAGCCCAAATAATTATATGTACAGTGGTATGTCCAAAATTCCTTTTTTCTCCAGGAATTATGCATGAATGATTATATCTGATCTTCTGTGGATTCACTCTTATTTGAAATAAGTTTCCTCGTGTTACATAATAATTATCCTTTCTACCAGTTTTACCCAGTGGGGCTAGCCAACCAAAATAAGATGAGGTTTTAAAAAGCAGAGGAGGGGCGCCTGGGTGGCTCAGTGGGTTGAAGCCTCTGCCTTTGGCTCAGGTCATGGTCTCAGGGTCCTGGGATCGAGCCCCGCATTGGGCTCTCTGCTCAGCAGAGAGCCTGCTTCCCCCTGTCTCTCTGCCTGCCTCTCTGCCTACTTGTGATCTCTCTCTCTGTCAAATAAATAAATGAAATATTTAAAAATAAATAAATAAAATAGAAAATAAAAAGCAGAGGAAATAAAATCAGTGCCTAGATCTGTGGCTCATTTGTTTAGGACATAATAAATTATTGACTCTTCTTCTGTGATGGTTTTCTCATTGGTGAAATAATGATTATGACCCACTTAAAATGAAGTCATGAGTGAAAAAAAAACTAATAAGGGATTGAAAACTACTTCAAAGACATCAAGTGTTCTAACAATTAATAATGATAGCAATCATAATATCCTTCTGCCAACTCGGGAATTATATTTCTCATTGCTCTACCTACTCATTTTTAGGTCATACTCTTTTAGATACTGAATTTGTGCAGTCTTTGGCATCCTAGGCTATATTTAATAACTTGATTCAAGTGATTCTTATATTGTTAATCCTATTGTTTCCTTAAAAATTACTAAATTCCCTTGGAATTGTAAAAGCCTCTCATGAAATAGAAAAACATGAGTTCTTATTCCAGGAACATTCTTTAAAACATACATTAATTTAAAACATTAAAAAAAATAGAAGCAGTAACCTAGAGCAAATGCTATGGATAATTACTTCATTACTTTGCTCTTATTGTGATTCAGACTGCAACTTTGTCTTCTATATGTAAAATATTTAGAAGAATTTTAGAATCAGCAGACCAGAAAGGAAATAAGATCTCAGATTCGGATGCTATTTGTTGAAAGAAAAAAACAAATGAATAAATGTAAGTATTCATGCAAGAATATATTCCAACTTTCATCCTAACATAAGAATCTTATTCACTCTGCATCTGGTTGAACCCTTTGTTGGCAGAGAACTCAATACTTTGTTTTACCCACATTTATTAGTAGTCTTTGCATCAAACTAAAACTTGTTCCCCTCTATTTTTCACCCATTTATGTAAGATCTCTTTTCATTTATTTAAATCTACTTTCTCTTCTTGAGATGTAAAATTATCTGATAGATTTATTAAGACCACATTCAGATGTCCCCCTCTAAAACATTTCTAAAGCCTCTCTCATTCTTTTTTTCCTCATAATGCAAAATGTTACCTCCTAGGTCACCCTCTTCTGGACAGATTATTAATATTTCTTTAAAAATATAACACCAATATAGAAAAAAAATTCAGTCAGGATGCTCTATTTTTCCTAGAACCTAGAGAAATATCCTGAGAGCATACATCACATACCTGGGTGAATCTTTTAGTCTCAGAGATCCACATTATGCCAAAATTTGGTCCTAAAAGCAATAAAGGATTGAAAAAATTATAATCATATGGTTGGGAGTGACAGTTTTCTCAACTACATCAATTTTGTCATGGAATTTAAATGGATGTGAATACGAATCATTTAAGCAGATATTTTTGGAAGCTAAAATTGTTTTTGTGAATTTCTCAGTACTTGTTTCCAAGTTGACCTTAAAAAACATACAATGTTTCCTTGTTTTTGTTTTGTTTTTTGTTTCAATCATTATGGCTCAAGTTATACAAAATAGTGGAAGGTTATTCACTTAATCCTGTTCTTAAAGTCTTATTTTCTTGACAGTTTGTGCAATTTAGCTCAATATAACTTCTTTTTCATTACTATGTCACTTTCCTTCCATTCTCTTTCTAGTCTTTATTTACTTTTATTACATACTCTGTATATTCACCTAAATGTCTATATATGCTTTATGAATATGTGATAGTTTCAAAAAATATGCTTTAGACTCTAATAGAGCAACTTCAAAATACACAACCAATTCATTATAAAAAGACTTCCAGTTTTATTCACATCATGCTTACAATATTTAGATATTTATTTTTATGTCCAAATTATTTCCCTAAACATAAACATATCTAGGTAATTTCAAAATTGAAGCATTCTTTCATTATCCTTTGGTAAATTTTATTGCCCTTTAATGCATTTCTGAGTTAGGCAGTCCAAAACAGAATTAAACATCCTGTCATACATCAGGGTTATGTGTTCTTCCTCTGAATTTCTTACCTCCAAAATACTTTTGGTTATTTTTCTTTGCCAAGTTTTCTTCTCAACTTTTGTAGCTATGTGCCTTTGCCATATTTTTGAAGATTATTCAGTACTTCATAGAACCAATCCCTAAGGAGCCATCTGTAAATAGGAGACTTGCTGAAGGTCTGAAGAAATATCTGATATGTAGCCATGTATCTGAGTAACATAGCTGATCTGACATTAAGTTTTAGACCTATGAAACAATCTCCTAAGGCAAATAGTTCTTTTGAAACAAAGCAGCTTACATTTGGGAAAAATGTTAATTTTATAACACTAGATTTCATGTACCATGACAGTTTTGGCAGAAGGAGATTAAAACAACTAAGTTACTTATATTTTAAAAACATCAAATTTCAGAAGAAGAAAGTGTGACTTGTATTTCTTTATAGTACTCTTTTGTAAGAATAAAAATATAAGATTGAAAACGTCTTTAAAATTTTAAATGTGAAATTCAAATGTTCAGATGACTAAAGAATTTTTGAAAACGTGAAATCTCAGTTAGAAAAATAGATCATAGTAAAAATTAACTCAAGCAGTTTGATATTTCTAATAATTGAGATGCCGAAAAGCATAGGAAATAAACACTAGCCAAAATATTTTACTAACGGTTTTATTTATTTATCTATTTAGCACAAGTTGGGGGAGGTGGGCAGAGGGAGAGGAAAAGAGAAAATCCCAAGCAGACTTCACACTCCACACTGAGCATGGAGCCTGACACGGGACATGATCTCTCAACCCTGGGATCATGACCGGAGCCAAAACCAAGAGTCAGACACTTAACCAACTGAGCCATCCAAGCACCCCCCCAAAACATTTTAATTAATATACAGACAACACGATAATGATGCTGTTGATGATGATAATAGCAGCAACCATAATTAGGTTGCTATTTATCTAGTGATTGATAAGTGCCAGATATTTTCTGAAGATACCTAATAGAAAAATACACAAATGAATGGATAGAGAACACATACACACAAATGTGTATGTGTTTATGTTTCTTCTCATTTAACCTATATGATAGTTACTAGTAATATTTCTAGTTAGCAGATGAGGAAATTGAGATGCAGAGAGATCACTAATTTGCTAAGGCTATATGACAAGGTGATGTTAGAAGTATATTTTGCTTAAAATCACAGCCCAAATAAGATATAGAAACTTCATACAAAACAAAATCTTCTGTGAGAAAAAATTGAAATAAAAGTTCAAAGGTGTTTTCTAAGAGATGTTTCTACCAAAAAGCTTCAGATAAATAATGAAGCACAAACTAAAACCTTCCAATATTCTTGACACACAAATGTATGACTAAACATAAGTATCATTAAAACAAATATTTTGCAACATTTCTATCAATTATAATGATAAAACTGAACATTTATAGATCTATGGAATCAATATTCTGAGCTAAAAGGGTACACAGAAAAAAATTTATAAACTTAAAAAATGAAATATGTCAACCTTCCTCAAATATTTTTTTTAAAATGAAATGAAATATGGCAAATATCCAACTCTAAAAGATAGAAAAAGAATTATAATTTGTACCAGAAGAGAACAAGAGGAAGAACTCTACAAAGATAGAAGTAGAATTTAGTCAATTGGAAAAAAATCACTAGAACAGAATAACACAAAATAACAAAAAGCTTGGTTCTTTAAAAATAATTAAAAATATTTAACATGAGTTAGCATAATCAAGAAAATTTTAATAAACAAAACATAAAGATACATAGGAAAAAGTGGTATATAATAATGTGTTCATATTATGTAACTTTATATAAATAAAATGTTAAAACACAAGGAAATTTTAATTTCAAGAAAAATAAATTTTAGCAAAACTTTTCTAATTTCCATGAAAGATATAAAAAAAGTATAAAACCCCCCAACCAATGCCACAGGCTCAGAAACTTTCATAAAAGAATTCAGCAAAACCATTGACAAATAATTAATTTAATATTTACTATCTCTAGAGCATATAAAAGAAAAAAATTCAGAAATGACTTCGGGAAGCAAGTAAAACATTGGAAAGAAAGAATAATGAAGCATCTATAAAGAAAACCAAATAAACTGATACTACTTTGTAAATATCAATGTAATGATCTGAACTAAAACATGAGTAGACAACATAAAAGCACATTCAAGAATAGTGCCAAAGGTCATTCTGAATATTTATGGTAAGATTTGTGTTGAAGGACATTTAGCATGAAACACACACAGGCACACAGGTACACAAACATATATTTATTCAGAGCTCAAAGTTCTTTATCTCAATGAAGATACAATGGAGGCATTCCCACTCAAGCCAGTTAAAATAGAAAGATGTCCACTATTTCTGGTATTTTAATAGTGTCTTGGCAATATCTGACATGTATGTATTGGACAAGAGAAAAAACATCAGATTTAGAAAGGAAGAGTTAAAACTAATACTACTTGGCAATTGATATGATTATATACTGCAAACTTAGAACGATGAAAATGACAACACAGCTGAATAAGATTCGAGAAAGCAACAGCTTTCATGAAAACAAACAGCAACTGATTAGAAGAGACAATGGTGAGAAGAACCAATTTTTAAGAGTAACCAGAGAGTTAAAACATGTAGCAAAAAAATCATAATAAAACACATATAATTATATGGTGAAAATTCTAAAACACTTTTGAGGGACAAAAAAGAAGACTTGAACAAATTCATATGCATTTGATGTTCTAGGAATGGAAAATTCAACATCATAAATACACCATCTTTATAATTTATAGCTTATATGTGATTTCAATAAAAATGTCAACAACCTTTTTCCATACCTAGACAAGGCAGCTGGAAATTCATATGGATAACATAAATGGCCAAGAATATCTATGAAAACTGAGGGGAAAAGGCCATGAACCTATTAAAACTAACTGCAAACCCTTTTTAATTAAAGCAGTATAATCCTGGTGCATGTAAAAAAAAAAAAAATCAACCAATTTAACAGAACAGAAAAACCCAAAACAGATCCAAATATGCATAGGACCTTAGTATGTTATAAAGTGACAACTCGGAGCTGTAGACTAATGTACACTAATGTAGACTTATGTAATGTGTGGTCCTAACAGAAAATTATAAAATTAGATTAATACTTCACAAAGTATACCAGGATAAATTCCAAATGTATCAAAGTTTCAAATATTAAACACATAGTTACTAGAATAAAATATTAGAGTGTTCTATTATAAACTAGGAAGCTGTTTAAATTCTGACTGCAAATCTAGTATCCAATAAAAAATTGATAAAGTTGATTACATAAAAGCATTTTAGATGCAAAGGCAAATTGTACACTGGTGCAAATATCTACATCTCAAATCATAGACAAATGGATAATCTACTTGATATGAGAGAACTATTAAAAAATTAAAGGAAGAAGCAAAAATTTAATAAAAAACAAAGGATATGAATCAATAGATCACCAAAAAAGCAATACAAATCATTTCCAAGACATATGAAAAGATATTTGTCCTCAGTCAAAATAAGGGAAATGCAAATTAAAGCATTGTTGATAAAGCATTTTTTATCCCTCAGATTGCAGCATTGCAGCATCCAAAAGTCTGTCACTCCCCTGGTTGGATATAGAAACATTCTCACATAATGTTAATGAGAGTATAAAGTGATAAACAGGGAGAGCAATTTGGCAGTATCTATCAAAATTAGAAACCATCAGTTCTTGACCCAGCAACTTCACTTCAGAAAAAAATATTCTAGAGGAATACCTACATTTTCATACAAAATGGGGTATGGTTTTATTTATTTCAGCATGATTAGTAATACTAGATATTGAAAAACACATATATATCTATAAGGGACTGGTTAAATAATCCACACAATGACATACAGTGTTATTATTTATCTAATAAAAATAAGATTAAAATTAAAAACGGACTTACCATTCAATCCAGTAATTCTGCTACTAGGTATTTACTCAAAGTAAACAAAAACACTAATTCAAAAAGATATATACAGATATAACAATTGTAAATATTTATGCCCCTAACATGGGAGCAGTGAATTATATAAGCCAATTATTAATTAAACAAACAATTAATTAAACAAAATCAAAGAAACACATCAACAATTATACAATAATAGTAGGGGCCATTAAAAACCTCCCCCCTCACTGAAATGGACAGATCATCTAAGCAAAAGATCAACAAGAAAATAAAGGCTTTAAATGACACACTGGACCATATGGGCTTTACAGATATATTCAAGACATTCCATCCCAAAGCAACAGAATACACATTCTTCTCTAGTGCACATGGAACATTCTCCAGAATAGATCACATCCTGGGACACAAATCAGGTCTCAACAGGTACCAAAAGATTGGGATCATTCCCTGCATATTTTTGGACCACAATGCTTTGAAACTATAACTCAATCACAAGAGAAAAGTTGGAAAGAACTCAAATACATAGAGGATATAGAGCATCCTACTAAAGAATGAATGAGTCAACTGGAAATTAAAGAAGGGTTAAAAAAATTCATGGAAACAAATGAAAATGAAAACACAACTGTTCAAAATCTTTGAGATACAACTAAGGTGGCCCTAAGAGGAAAGCGTACAACAATACAAGCCTTTCTCAAGAAAAAAGAAAGGTCTCAAGTACACAACCTAACCCTATACCTAAAGGAGCTAGAGAAAGAACAGCAAAGAAAGCCTAAATCCAGTAGGAGAAGAGAAATAATAAAGATCAGAGCAGACATCAGTGAAATAGAAACCAAAGAACAGTAGAACAGATCAATGAAACTAGGAGCTGGTTCTTTGAAAGAATTAATAAAATTGGGCCCCTGGGTGGCGCAGTTGGTTGAGCGACTGCCTTCGGCTCAGGTCATGATCCCGGAGTCCCGGGATCGAGTCCCACATCGGGCTCCCAGCTCCATGGGGAGTCCGCTTCTCACTCTGACCTTCTCTCTCTCTCACTCTCTCTCTTTCCTAATAAATAAATAAATAAAATCTTTAAAAAAAAAAAAAAAAAAGAATTAATAAAATTGATAAACCCCTGGCCAGACTTACCAAAAGAAAAAAAGGACCCAAATTAATAAAATTGAATGAAAGAGGAGAGATCACAACCAACACCAAAGAAATACAAACAATTATAAGAACATATTATAAACAACTATATGCCAATAAATTAGACAATCTGGAAAAAATGGATGCATTCCTAGAGACATATAAACTGCCAAAACTGAACCAGGAAGAAATAGAAAACCTGAGCAGACCCATAACCAGCGAGAAAATTGAAGCAGTAATCAAAAATCTCCCAACAAACAAAAGCCCAGGGCCAGATGGCTTCCCAGGGAAGTTCTACCATATCTTTAAAGAAGAATTAATACCCATTCTTTTGAAACTATTCCAAAAAATAGAAATGGAAGGAAAACTTCGAAACTCATTTTATGAGTCCAGCATTACCTTGATCCCAAAACCAGACAAAGACCCCATCAAAAAGGAGAATTACAGACCAATATCCCTGATGAACATGGATACAAAAATGCTCACCAAAATACTAGCCAATAGGATCCAACAGTACATTAATAGGATTATCCACTATGACCAAGTGGGATTTATTCCTGGGCTGCAAGTTTGGTTCAATATCTGCAAATCAATCAATGTGATACAATACATTAATAAAAGAAAGAACAAGAACCATATGATACTCTCAATGGATGTAGAAAAAGCATTTGGCAAATACAGAATCCTTTCTCGGTTAAAATTCTCCACAGTGTAAGGATAGAGGGTACATACCTCAGTATCATAGAAGCCATCTATCAAAAACCCACAGTGAATATCATTCTCAATGGGAAAAAACTGAAAGCTCTTCCCCTAAGGTCAGGAACACGGCAGGGATGCCCACTATCCCATTGCTATTCAACATAGTACTATAAGTCCTAGCCTCAGTAATCAGACAACAAAAAGAAATAAAGTCATCTGAATCAGCAAAGAAGTCAAACTCTCACTCTTTGCAGATGATATGATACTTTATGTGGAAAACCCATAAGACTCCACCCAAAACTGTTAGAACTTATACAGGAATTCAGTAAAGTGGCAGGATATAAACTTAATGCATAGAAATCAGTTGCATTTCTATATACCAACAAGGGGGAAGAAAGAGAAATTAAGGAGTTCTCATTTACAATTGCACCGCAAACCGTAAGATACCTAGGAATAAATCTAACCAAAGAGGCAAAGAATCTGTACTCAGAAAACTATAGAATACTCACAAAAAAAATTGAGGAAGACATTAAGAAATGGAAAAATATTCCATGCTCATGGATTGGAAGAACAAATATTGTGAAAATGATTATGCTACCTAGAACAATATACATATTTAATGCAATTCCTATCAAAATACCACCAACTTTTTTCAAATAAATGGAACAAATAATCCTAAAATTTGTATGGAAACAGAAAAGACCTCAAATAGCCAAAGGAATGTTGAAAAAGAAAACCAAAGCTGGTGGCATTACAATTCCGGACTTCAAGCTCTATTACAAAGCTGCAGTCATCAAGACAGTATGGTACTGCCACAAAAACAGACACACAGATCAATGGAACAGAATAGAGAGCCCAGAAATCGAACCTCAACTCTATGGTCAACTAATCTTCGACAAAGCAGGAAAGAATATTCAATGGCAAAAGACAGTCTCTTCAACAAATGGTGTTGGGAAAACTGGACAGCCACATGCAAAAGAATGAAACTGGACCATTTCCTTACACCACACGCAAAAATAGAGTCAAAATGGATTAAAGACCTCAATGTGAGAGGTCCACAAGGATAAAAATCCTTGAGGAGAACACAGGAAGCAACCTTTCAACCTTAGCCACAGGAGCTTCTTCCTAGACATATCGCCAAAGGCAAGGGAAGCAAAGGCAAAATGAACTACAGGAACTTCACCAAGATAAAAAGCTTTTGCACAGGAAAGGAAACAGTCAGCAAAACTAAAAGGCAACTCACAGTATGAGAGAAGATATTCACAAACGGCATATCAGATAAAGGGCTAGTATCCAAAATCTATAAAGAACTTCTCAAACTCAACACCTAAAGAACAAATAATCCAATCAAGAAATAGGCAGAAGACATGAACAAACATTTCTGCAAAGAAGACATCCAAATGGCCAACAGATACATGAAAAAGTGCTCAACATCACTCAGCATCAGGGAAATACAAATCAAAACCCGTATAAGATACCACCTCACACCAGTCAGAATGGCTAAAATTAACAAGTCAGGAAACAACAGATGTGGGAAGGATACAAAGAGGAACCCTCCTACACTGCTGGTGGGAATGCAAGCTGGTGCAGCCAGCTGGAAAACAGTATGGAGTTTCCTCAAGAAGTTGAAAATACAGCTACCCTGCAACCCAGCAGTTGCACTACTGGATATTTATCCCAAAAATACAAATACAAATGTAGTGATCCAAAGGGGCACATGCACCCCAATGTTTATAGCAGCAATGTCCACAATAGCCAAACTATGGAAAGAGCCTAGATGGCCATCAACAGATGAATGGATAAAGAAGATGTGATAAATATATATATATATATATGCAGCCATAAAAAGTGAAATCTTGCCATTTGCAATGATGTGGCTGGAAGTAGAGGCCATTATGCCAAGCAAATTAGTCAATCAGGGAAAGACATTTATCATATGATCTCACTCAAATGTGAATGTGAGAAATAAGGCAAAGGATCATAGGGGAAGGGAGGGAAAAATGAAACAAGATGAAACCAAAGAGGGAGACAAACCATAAGAGACTTTTAATCTCAGGAAACAAACTGAGGATTGCTGAAGGGGAGGGGAGGTGGGAGGGATGGAGTGGCTGGGTGATGGACATTGGCAAGGGTATATGCTATGATGAGCACTGTGAATTGTGTAAGACTGATGAATCACAGACCTGTACCCCTGAAACAAATAATAGATTATATGTTAACTAAAAAAAGATACATACATCCCTATGTTTATTGAAGCATATTTACAATAGCCAAATTATGGATACAATCCAAGTGTCCATCCATAGATGAATGGATAAAGAGGGGGCACACACACACACACACATAATTATTACACACTGGAATATTACTCTGCCATAAAAAACAAAGAGATCTTGCCATTTGCAGCAGCATGGATGGATCTAGAGGGCAGAATGCTAAATAAAATTAGTCAGAGAAGACAAATACCATATAATTTCATATGTGGAATTTAAGAAATAGACTAAACTAACAAAGTATAAAAGAGATAAAGAGCAAAAAATAGTCTCTCAAATACAGAGAACAGACTGGTAGTTGCTGGAGGGAAAGTGGGTGAGGCGATGGGTGAAACAGATAAAGGGGATTAAGTGTACATTTATGGTGATGGGCACTGAGTAATATATAGAATTGTTGAATGACTATATTGTTCACCTGAAACTAATATTGTATGTTAAATATACTTCAGTAGAAAGAATAAGAATTCTGTATATTTACAAGGAGAGATATTCAGAAATTATTGAATAGTATACATAGTATCTCACTTGTGTAAGAAAATAAGAAAAACAAGGATATATAGTTATTTTTGTACATATTGGTAGAAACACCAAATTATTCCCATAAGACTAATAAAAATGGTAATCTGTGCAAAGATAAGTGGATAGGCAGGGCCATGTAGGGAGGAAAATTCTTGACATATGTGTTCTATATCATTTTTATTTCTGAACCAATTATAAAAATAAATAAAATAATAACTAGATAGCCATACATAATATACATAAATATATAAAAATAGCTATAATATTTACAATCTATTCAAGTTATTTTCATTTATGCATTTCAACTGAATCCTCCTCATTATTTTCCCTGCATTTACTCTAATTCAGGCTTCATTACATTTTTCATGTAACAGTTAAATAAATTCAATAACTTCATAAACCTTTATGTTCCAACTGGAAACCACCTTATGTGCTTGTCATATTTTAATTCCTAAACATGTTCCAAATCTTTTTAACCTCCAAATATTGCTCCAGTATATTTTTCCAACCTCATGTCAAGCTATTCCTCCAATCTTCAGTATGATCTAGTTCTTATGTTCCTGCAAAATACTCACTCTTAACCTCTCCCCTCCTTCCTGCTGTTGGCCCTATTGCTCCACTATCTGAAAACTGCACTCCTCATGGTTAAGTCCTGTACATCATCTAAGGCAGTTTTCAATTACAACCACTGCCCTCCTTCCTGACATTCTTAATTTAACATGATAGCATTATACTTTGAACCTGGGTGTATTTGCTTTATTCTTAACATCCATCATATTCCAAAATTTAATAATACATGCATTGTCTCACTTCATCCCTCCTTACTTTTAAATACCTTCAGAACAGATGCCTGCCTCTTTCATCTTTGTCACATGAAACAGCTTGCATGTTCAACAATATACAATCAAATTGAAGTAACAGAGAACTATAAAAACACGGAACAGAGAATTAGCTGGTATGGACTCAAATCTTGTTATGTCTTGGCTCTGCGACCTACTCTCTGTTTCTCAGTTTCCTCTTCTGTAAGTGAGGGGATTTAATAAAATTCATATGAAGTTACTGTTAATAATTAAATATGTTGACTATAAATTAGAACATAAAGATAAAATGAACACAGTGGTTGGCTACTGGAGAACAAATTTCAAAATGATGCTGTCAACAAAGTTTAAGATAGAACCATCGATTTGACAGGGCACCAAATATTTATTTTCCATGGCATCTATAGTCATTATTAATATTAAACGAGTCATCATTTGACTTATCCCTAATCTGGAAGAATGACATAAAGATACTTTCCGTGTTTAGTACTGGCTTCTGTCTTCATACGTAGGAGTTTAAATATTTATTGTTTTGCTATACGTAATGCTACCACAATTATAGTTAATGGTTGTCTATGTCTATATGATGAGTACACACAACCTGAAGGAATTCTAGTACTCCACAATGGTCATAACACACTATAATTGATCAATTAAAGGTAAGATGAGACCACCTTCCTTTAATGATGGTTAAGATTTTATTAAATAATGGAATTTGTTTTGTTTTGTTTTGTTTTGTTTGTTTTTGGCCAGGAGTTATCTGTGTGACTAAATTGACCTCCTCAGTTTCAGATTCAGGTTTCTCACATCATTTATGTCAACACGTTAGTATTGTATTCACAAACTAGGGACAATTTCATGTCAACTAGCTAAATTCTAAAAATGGAGACTCCCCTCCAAAATCTAAACACAATTTAAATGTTGCTTAAATTGGGGAAACCATTTAGTTTGCTATAAAGAATAAACTTATAAATGACAGACGAGAACCATTACTTACTTAATTATCTCAAAGCATTTGTTACTGGATTTTTAATAGTTTGCAGTCACAACATTATAAAGGTAAATTTCATTATTTTTTATTTATTTGATTGTTTTCAACAAATATTTATAAGCACCAATTTTATATGCTAGACACTGTACCAGGCACTCAGGGCTCAACAGACATGTCTTTTAGCCCTAATTTCATTATCACAATAGGCTCATTTCCTACATAACTCTGAACATATCCCCTCATGTGGAAATTCTCCATCTTCGTCCTTCCATGCAAATTTCTTGAAATTCTTGCTGTGTACTTTGAAAATACAAATATTTGAAAATATTTAACTTCTTGTTTAAATAATTCCCTTACTTCCCTGAAATAAAACCTGACTATAATGGATAAAATTGCTGCCCCTGCAGCCCTCTCAGGAGAAGGGCTCATATTCTTCTCTTGCCTCACATGTGGCAGGAAAAAGAGATTTAGCATTTTCCTCCCAGCTCCCTTTTCAGACTTGCAAAGCATTTCTTCTCATTTAAAAAAACTTCCCATTAGCCCTATGATTTCTGGTTTCTTCCTTACTTTATTGGCTGACCTCTATTTACTCTTCCATTTCTTAAATATTTTAACCAATGATTTTCCTTCTTCATCCTTGTTCCTTCCACCATTCTTAATGTTGCCCCACTAGCTGATTCCTGGCTGATAGCATAGCCTCTTGGCTCATCCAACAAACTTGTCCTCCTTTTTAACTTCAGCTACCTAACCTCACAGTCACATGCTAAATAACATACAAAATATGACTGAATACAGACAGATATTTTCCCAATCATATAAAAGAAAAAAATACCAACTGGTTGGTGTATTTTAGAAAATTGAATGCTAGAAGCTTGATATCAATTGTTTGCAAATTATTCCTATAACTTAGAAACACAAACACATAAACATAATATCTTACCCAAAGTCTCTCATTTGAAAGATTGAGAAATATTTTGCTGAATTACTACATACACACAATGCTGTAACAATATCTTTACTTATAAATGTTTTAACTTCATAAAAAAATGAGGTGATGGCAAATAATTTGAATTAATGATCCACTATGCAATATAGGTCCTAGGGATCTGAGATATTAAGTCAGCCATAGGAAAAGACACAGATTAGAATAAAGACCCTCTTACATTCCTTTTTTCCCCTAACATCAAGTTTTAGGATAAAGATATGAGAAGTTAAAAAAAAAAAAAAGAAAAAGGATATGAAAAGCTGATTTGTATTTTTACCAAAATATTTTCCAATAAGATTAATCAGAAATTTTTTAATTAACATTTTTAAATAGCAGGCCATGTTTACATAATTTAGAACATAGAGTACAAGCTCAAAATAATTTCTTTTGCAGATGCAATCAACTTAAAAGCAAAGCAGATTCTTTCAGACTTAAGCTCAAGTTTTAGCCCTGTTTTCTTTTTTACTATTCATACATATTTTTTCTCAATGGTTTTTATTGAAATATAATAATGTGCAAGTATTTGGCAATTGCATATATTAGATAAAATGTATGCAAGACAGCAACATGGTCAAGAGAATTTCTGCTTTGAAATTACTCACTATTGTTAAAAATGTAATAGGAAAATAGTATTTATATACTAAAGCATAGTATATAAATATATATAGCATAAATAGTATTTATATACTATTTGAGATACTCTTTCAAAATTCTAAAGCATTTGCAATATATTAATCATTCATTTAAAATATGCACTTCATTAAGAAAAGAAATAATATCTCAGTGATGTTCACAACATATTGCAGAGTACAAAATGTCATTTAAAAGACTAACTAAAAGACATATTTAACTAATTCTGTTCTGTGCTGTTTGTAGATAAGATGAATTATGATAATAGATTTACTCTGAATGCATGCCATTATAACAAAACTAGAAGACATTTGTCATGGATAAATTAATTTCTCAATGTTATTTATACATATTTTAGATATTCTTTGCTTCCTTTGAAAGACTATGTTTTTTGCAAGAAAGATAACATTTTGTTTCCAACCATGTACATATCTCCTCTAATGGTTTTGCACTGTCTTGCTTTCCCTGGGTTCTGACTAGTTCTCATAAATGTCTTCATCCTTTCTCCTTCATCATTGAAATTCATCTGTACAATACCTAATTCCTTCCAAACCTCGCTGCCTCCTCTTAGAATGATGAAGAGTTAATGTACTTCCTAATTTAAGAGAGGGTGGCAGGGAAAAGCATAAGTGAATAAGCCTCAGATTTGGCATTAACGTGAGTATCTTTCTGGTAACAGAGTCCCTACCATGGTAGACTAACTTCCACCTAGGAAGCTAATAGGATCAATATTAGGATAGATTGTTGCATAAAGCTATACAAGAAAATGCTTATGATAACATTACTTAGAGTCATCTAAGCCAGGTGGAGATTTTTAATATAGTCTTTCAATATTAATAGATATATAAAATATAAGCCAGAATGCTGAATTCCTTGACTTTAATTTTCTTCCATAGTATCTGACTGGCAAAATACTAACCTTGGATTGCTTTTCTACAGTGTATCACTTTTACACCTGTTCTCTAAACTGCTACATTCTAGGGCAACCCTGGATAGATGTGGAACACTGTGAACTCAGGATCAGCACCAACAACTAATAATTCCAATACATTTCTTTTGCCATCCTTGCTACCTCCCGGAATCATCATTTCAAATCAACTCTGAATTCTGGACCCTTCTTCTCTTGTTTATCTCACTCACAAGTGGTGTCAAGTTACAGAGAAAATAAAAGCTATAAAATAGAACTTACATCAGCATCTAAATACTAAATTGAGAAACTTAACTATCTTTGGACCTATCTTTTTTTTTATCTTCCCTCTTTCAATACTTACTCTTCCAAGACTTACCTTTTTACTTTCCCATACAGTCAATTGTTTTTGAGAGTTCTTCTATTCTGTGGTCTTTATATGCTCAACATCCATCCATTCTTCAAAACACAGAAATCAGAATTACCTCTCTGCCTGACTGCACTAAATTTTCTCTAGTTGGAATATTGGGTCATATCTACTAAACACAATGGACACTTCTCAGTCCTTTTTACCACAACAGCATTAAGCATATTTGTCAGAAGCCCACCTCATTTAACTTCTTCACCCGCACACTATATCATTCTTCCTCTTATCTCATGGGCATCCCTTTGTGTTCCACAATTGTTACTTTTTGCTCTTCTCATTATCAACACACCCAACAGTGTGGAATATAGAAGCAAAGTACAGGTGACTATGAAGTCTAGGATGGTCCAAAATGCCACATGCTATCCACATTTTAGTAAAAGTATAGAAGGGATCAATGGATTTAATGACAAGAACGTCATTGTGAATTTGGGAGTTTCCATGGAATATTAAGGTCAGAAGCAAGATATTTCTGCATTGAGAAAAGACATGTTGGTTATTAAACTCCACTAATTAGTTATTGAACATTCACCAGGATTCCAAAACCTTAAGTCTTATTACCTTTCTGTGAAATAATATTAAAATCATTCATCACTATGGGTCTTCATACACCTAAATGTACCAGAATAAATCTGTGATCATCAGGAAAAAAAAAAAAGTTTTACAAACTGAGATGCTTTTTAGAGTGAAAAACAACACCTTAAATAGTTATGCTAAGACAACAGGTGTAAACCAGGATTGGCATGGACAATTTAAGATGGAATTAATGGTGAACCAAATTTACTGGGCCTTGTATGATTTCCTTCTTTCCTGCCTTAATTTTATGTTACTCTCTCTCAAACTTTTTCTAATCTCACTAGCTCTCTAAAGTTTCATAACCTTAATAAGGCCTTCAGACATGATCCTCCTTCTGACTTAACTGCTTTTTCTCCTTTTCCTCTCTTTCATTTTGAAAATTTATTATTATTCATGAGAAGTCCATGTTCTAAAAGTTAGAATTTACAGAAAAAATGTTGAAAATTTGCCTCCAGATTAGCATCTAGAAGAGAGTTTGGATTCTGAATCATGAAAATAGAGAAATACTTTTGTTTAATGAAAATAATTGGGAAAGAAAAAACAGAAAAGAATTCAGCAAATGAGAACACATGATTCTCCGATCTCTTAGATGCATTTAGAGATGATACTTCTCCAATTATTTGTATTATTCTGAGGTTCTCATAATTGTCAGGGAAATGAGAAGGGGATGAAATCTTATCATCACAAAATATCAACTAATCACAAAGGAAGGCACTAAGAGAGAAAAGGAAAAGAGCTATAAAACATATATAAGATAACAAAATGACAATAGTAACTTCTTCCCTATCAGTAGTTACCTTAAATATAAATGGGTTAAATTCTCCAATAAAGGCATAGAATGGCTAACTGAATAAAACAACAGGATCCAACCATAAGAAATCTTGTCTACAAGAGATTCACTTGAGATTTAAGGACACACACAGGCTAAAAATGAAAGGATAAAAAAAAAAATCCATGAAAGTAGGAACCAAAAGAGAGCAAAAGTGGCTATACTAATATCACTCCAAAATAGACTTTAACTTAAAAACTTACAAGTCAAAGAGGGACATCATATAATGATAAAAGGTAAATGATAATGATAAATGATAAAAAATATAACATTTACAAATATCTATAGACCAAATCTCAGAGTTACTAAATATATGAAACAAACTTTAATAGAATTGAGGGGAGAAATAAACAGCAACAAGATAATATTAGGATATTTTAATACTCTACTTTCAGTAATAAATAGAATAACTAGAAAGAACATCAGTAAGGAAGTAAGACTTGAGCAAAACGATAGACCAATTGGAAGTAATAGACTTATACAGAACTCTCCACCAAAAAACAGCAGAATATACATGCTTCTCAAGTGCACATGGAACATTCTCCAGGATAGATACAATGTTAGGTCACAAAGCAATTCTTGAAAAATTCAAGATTGAAATCACACTAAAAATTTTACTGATTACACTGGAATGAAACTAGAAATGAATAGCACAAGGAAAACTGGAAAATCCATAAATATGTGAAAATTAAACAACATGCTATGTAACAATCAATGAATGAAAGAAGTCACAATAAGGCATAGAATAAAAAGAACAGAAATAAACCCACATATATATGGTCAAAGGATCTTTGACAACATACCAAGACCACAGAATGGGGAAAAGACAGTTTCTTCAATAAATTATGTTAGGAAAAGTGGATATCCACATGCAAATGAACAAAGTTGGATTCTTATTTTGCATTATATACAAAAACTCAAAATAGACTGAAGATCTGAATGTAAGACCTAAAACTATAAAATCCCTAGAAGAAACATGGAAGACAAGCTTCATGACATTGCAGTTGGCAATTTATTTTTTTGAAAGACATCAAAAGAATAGGCACAAAACCAAAAATAGACAAATGGGACCACATCAAACTTAAAAATTTTGTGCACCAGAGCATGCAATCAACAGAGTGAAATGGCAACATACGGAATGGGATAACATATTTGCAAATCACATATCTAATATGTTTGTTAATATCTGGAATATATAAAAAGACTTCTACAACAACATTAAAGTCAAATGACCAAATTAGAAAATAGGCAAAGACTTGAGGAAACATTTCTCCAAAGACAATATACAAATGCCAACAAGGATATGAAAATATGCTCAACATCATTATTCATCAGACAAACGCAAATCACAACTACAAGATATCACTGAATACCCATTAGGGTGGCTATAATACAGAGAGAGAGAGAGAGAGAGAGAATATGAAGAAGTAAGGATACAGAGAAGTGAAATGTTTATGCACAATTGGCACAATTATAATAATGGTGAGACCACTATGAAAAAAATGAAAATTTCTCAAAATATTAAAAATAGAACTAGCATATGGTCCAGCATATGCTGGTTCTGGGTGTATATCCAAAAGAATTGAAATTAGGATCTCAAGACATATTTTCACACTCATCTTCATAGCACACTAATTTAAAATAGCCTCAGTCACAAACAACCCAAATGTCCACCAATGGACAAATATGTAAATAATAAATAATATGTGATATAGATATACAATGAACTATAACTCAGCCTTCAAAAGGAAGGAAACCGAGACACATGCTACATCATGGATAAACCTTGAGGACGTTATGTAAGTGAAATAAGTCACAAAAAGACAAATACTGTATGATCCTACTTACATGAGGTACTGTAAGTAGTCATAATCATAGAGATGCTAAACAGAATTATGAGAAAAGTGGAAAAAGGAAATTGTTTAATGGGTATAGAATTTCAGGTTTTCAAGATGAAAAGTTATATTGTTTCACAACTATGAATATACTTAACACTACATTTAAAAATAGTTAAGATGGCAAATTCTGTCATTCTTTTCTATAACAATAATAATCATAATACAACAGGAATGATGTTGGAGAAGCAGCCATGGCATGACCTACTGTTTCTCTTCAGAATGCTCAATCAATGCACTGGGCCTGGAACATTACCTTGCATGGAAACCTGGTGCCGAGCAGCTGCTTGGCCCTGGATTCTTTCATATTAGGAGAAAACTTTCCCTTTTTCTGAGTACACAGTTAAATTCCTTGTATGTTTTTAAATGTGAGCATCATAATATGGCACTTGGCAGCTGCATGAGCATATCTTCCTTCTTCCCACCACTACCCTCTGGGAAGGGAAAGGGGTCTTCATCTGCAGCATTAGAGGGGTGTGTGTGGTCCATCACCTTATGCCCTATGCAGGTTTTGGGGAGAAGTACAGTCTGAAACAGTTTGTGTAGCACAGAAAGCAGAGAAAATGAATATTATTGGTGTTAATTTGGTAGATAAGATAGTAGTAGCTTTTAGACTTCTCTTCTAATTATTTCTATTTTCTCATTAAGCAGAGAATAGGGATACATATTAATGTGTTGTAGGTTTGATAAAGGAGGAAAAAGTAAATAATGGATATCCTGAATTTGGGGAGAATGATTGTCATAGAGAAATATAGTATGATTGTTTCGCAACACTAAAGGCATATTTATACATTAATGACCTTTAATTTGAAATGACATTCCAAACACTATGGTTTTGTGTTTCTCTCTGACTTAGCTTCCTACTGGCAAAAACAGAATGTGCAATGAGTGAAATTAAGCCTGGTCTGGAATTTTACAAAGACAGCAGAATGATTGGGATGAAAGATACATGCAAGGATTTTGTCTAACAACAGAAAATCATGAAGGGGTTAAAGAAATAAGGGAAAACGAGTTCTAGGTATGACCATCAGAGAGCAACTGAAATGGGGAAAAGGAATGATCATTGGAAGAAAGAAGTTCCAGCAACTGAGAGGTTGTGTCAGTCTGTAGATATTTGCAACAAAATAATTTTAGGTTGATAAAGTATCTTTGTATGAGTTTCAAATCAGTTGGAAGTATTAATGGAGAAAAAAAGGTATTGTCTAAAAGATATAATGGAGAAAAGGGGGAACATTTACTTGATCCAAGTGATATAGAAAAGAAATCATCTAGCACTTGAAAGCCTGCTGGTGGTGAAACAGCATCCTCAATAAAATGCTATAATTTTGTCAGAGCAAAAATGTGAAATGGGTGCCCAGAAAATAGTTTAAAGTTATAATATATTTTAATAGGGACTTGCCATGTATTCCAGAATATGCAGTGGTTTTAAGGAGTTGGGAAGGGGTAAAAATTTTGAATCAAGAAGGGACAGATAAAAGTTGTTTACGGGAGAGACTAAGTGGAAGCATGGGAAATAATACGAATTTCCCTTTGTGCTTTACAATAAACAGAATTATAAAGAACATACTTTACAAATACTGAATATGTTACTGCAAAAATAAACTCAAGAGTACAAATGTTGATTCTACCAAATGCTATGAGGATTTTGATAAGTATGGGATGCTGGTAAAATTGACTGTCATGTCAGTGACTGTAATTTGTATCTCTAGACCATGATTTAAAAAAAAAATCAGAATGATGGGAGGATGAGATAACTTTCCCAAAGATGGAGAATAATTTTTCCTGGAACCATTGTTGTTTGAATAAGAAGCAGTGTTGATCAAATGTAGATGAAGGTACAGAAAATGTACATATGTTCCAATACCTGGCATTAAGGCAGACAGAAAATATCATCTAGGAAAAAGAGTAGAATATTGAGGGGGTCCAATACTTTGCATGAGAGAAAACTGGAGGCTAAAATAAATGATACTTACCAACTCATGTTACGGCCAGTAAATCAGTACACCTAATACTAATAACACAGGCAGATAAATATGACCTTCTAAGATATATAATGAACTCAGGCTTCAAATATGGCAATGAGATGGTAATTTCCTATTTCAAAACATCAGCCCTGGGAGAGGGACTGTGTGTGATGTGTATGTGTCTGTTATAAACTGAATAACAGTGTGGATCAAGAAAAAAAATATGTATATGCACTTTAAAGAAATAGAAGTGGTCTCATGAGAGCATTTAGAAAAAAATAAGTGGGAGTGGAGAAGAGCATTGGTGTGGAAGAATATAAAAACTTAACTAGCTTGCCTCGTTGGAGCAAATACATAAGTTGATGCAGTGTTGCAGAGATAAATTCTGTAACAGTGCTGAATAAAGATATAATACCAAAGGGGAAATATCCAGCAAGAATGTTACCTAATTCATGAGGCCCTCCAAATGCCAAGATTTTTTACAATCCTTATTTATTCTTTGCCATTCATTCTTTGTCATTTTTCCTGTATGTCAATCCCAAATGTTCTTTAAAAAAAAAAAAAAAGATTTTATTTATTTATTTATTTATTTATTTATTTATTTATTTATTTAACACAGAGAGAAAGAAAGAGATCACCAGTAGGCAGAGAGAGAGGGGGGGAAGCAGGATCCCTGCTGAGCAGAGAGCCCGATGTGGGGCTGGATCCCAGAACCCTGAGATCATGACCTGAGCTGAAGGCAGAGGCTTTAACCCACTGAGCCACCCAGCTGCCCCATTCCAAATGTTCTTAATCAGTTTTCCCTACTACCATATTCTTTGAATAAAATATATCTTGCTTAAGTAACTAAAAAAACAGTGGCCATCAGATACCAATCTTGTTCAAATCTAAACTTACCTAAAGTACAGCAATACTAGCTTTCATTCTGGAAAAAAAAAAAAAAGATTATTTTATTAACTTGAAATGTAGACTTTCCAAATTTAACTTTACTTTGGACTTTACTTGGACATTGTCCTATTGGTTAACCCTCCTTGCATTATTTCCCTCTCTCCTGTCTCTATAAATAGCATGCATAGATAGAAGTTAAAGTACCTTCTATCATTCCATGGTATTTCCTTATGTATTGTACTGTTTGTAAGTAGTAAACTTGCTGTCTCCACTCCCACAATTCTTACTCACTTGTAAACTATGATTTGTTACCCTACCACATTACTGAAAATGTTCATGCTGAAATCACCGAGGTCCTCATGCTTAAATCCACAATGCAATTTCAGTCAACATTCTATATGACATTTGCACAAAATTTGAGACTGCAAATAATTCCTATAGCTTAAAATGGTCTCCTTTATTAATATGTCTCCCTATATTTTCTTCCATAATAATTCTTGCTTTTCTGGCTCTTTTTCTTCATACTGCTTACATGTCTGTTTCCTTAGGTTATATGATTTATTTTGTTTTCTCCTTAAGATACTCCCAGGTCTACATTTGGTTATTTGTTTCCTTCTCTCTTTCTAGTTGAACATCTATTTTTCCAGGAACCAATGGACTCTATAAACCTAAATGTATTGTATGTATATTAAACATATTATTCCAAACAAAATTTATTTTCTTCCCTTTTCCTCTCTCTTCTCAATTTTTGTGCTTGTTGATATCAATTTCAATTAAGTTTAATTAGCCATCCATTTTTTTCTTTCTCCTCTTCACATTCAATTGACCACTAAGTCATGTCAGTTGTATACCAGAAATGTCTCTAAAATCTACTCCCTTCTTTTTATATTTACTTACACTTTATTTTGGATCCAGCAGTATTCCACCTAAATCACTTCAGAAATCACCTGTCTTGTCTGATTCTTAACAACTTTCCTACACTATAACCAAGGTACTTTTTCAAAAAAACAAAATAGATTGTGTCACTTTCCAGATTAAAAAAATACTTTTTTTAAATTAACATATAATGTATTATTTGCCCCAGATTTCATGTCTGTGAATCATGAGGCTTACCCATTTCACAGTACTTACCATAGCACATACCCTCCCTAATGTCCATAACCTGGCCACCCTATCCCTACTCCTCCTACCTCCCCCCAGCCACCCTCAGTTTTTTTTGTGAGTTAGGAGTCTCTTGTGGTTTGTCTCCTTCCTGATCCCATCTTGTTTCATTTGCCTCCCCCACCTCCCTAGAACCCCCCACCCTGCCTCTCAAATTCTTCGTATCAGAGAGATCATATGATAATTGTCTTTCTCTGACTGAGTTATTTCGCTCAGCATAATACCCTCTAGTTCCATCCATGTCATTGCAAATGACAAGATTTCATTCTCTTGATGGCTGCATAGTATTCCATTGTAGATATACACCACATCTTCTTTATCCATTCATCTGTTGATGGACATCTAGGTTCTTTCCATAGTTTGGCTATTATGGGTTGAGTCACCCTGCTCCCCAGTCAAGGGGCTGAGCTCTGTGGAAACCGGTTTCTCAGTCTTTCGCTCTCTGAAGGTTTTTGGCCTTTTGTAGCCTTTTCACCTTTTCAGGGAGTCCAAGCAATGAATCTGCCCAGAAGCACTCAGACCTCTGAGTTGCAGGAAGCCCGAGTCTCTGCTCCCCTCTGTGTGGTTCAGAACACACACTCCCCTCCGCGAAATTTCTGCTCACAGCGCAGCCTGTTGCCCGTGTTCTCTCCACCGGCGGGGATCGCTCAGGCTCTGCAGTGCGCCGAGAATGTCGCGGTGGTGGGCGCACACCAGGAAAAACTGCCGCTCGTGAACCACCGCAGACTCTCAAAAAAAAAAAAAAAAAAGGTGCTTGCAGGTGCGAGCCCGGCCCACAGGTTGTTGTAGAGAGCAGCGGAAATCTGCAGGTTCAGGAATCGCGGACTGGATCCCCTACCAGTTCCACTCTGGGGTGCTCCTTCCTGGGAGAGTGGGTCCAAGCGCCGGTGCCCGCCACCACCCCCTTCCACTAGTTACTCCTCCGAACTTTTTGCCCTTTTAAAGTGTTTTTAACGGGCTCTACGTTAATGCTGGTCCCCCACCACCGGGCACTTTCCTTTGGGGTATTACTGTCCTTGGTTAGCTTCTGGTGCATAGTTTGGCTATTATGGACATTGCTGCTATAAACATTCGGTTGTACATGCCTCTTCAGATCACTATATTTGTATCTTTAGGGTAAATACCCAATAGTATAATTGCTAGGTTGTAGGATAGCTCTGTTTTCAACTTTTTGAGGAACGTCCATACTGTTTTCCAGAGTGGCTGTACCGGCTTGCATTCCCATAAATGGAAGAACTTTCTTAAGGTAAAGGAGACAAATACTATTAAGGTCTTAGTCAAAAGCCTTGGGCGGGTCACATCCATGGAGGTGCTGGGGTCATTAAGTTTATGTGTTTCTAGGAATGTATCCATTTCTTCCAGATTGTCTAATTTTCTGGTGTATAGTTACTCATAATATGTTCTTATAATCATTTGTATTTCTTTGGTGTTGGTTGTGATCTCTCCTCTTTCATTCATAATTTTATTAATTTGGGTCTTTTCTCTTTTCTTTTTGATAAGTTTGGCCAGGGGGTTATCAATTTTATTCATTCTTTCAAAGAACCAGCTCTTATATTTGTTAATTGTTCTACTGTTCTTTTGGTTTCTATTTATTCTCTAATATCTTCCATGCTTTTTTTGAGCCCAGCTAGCACCTTGTTAATTGTCATTTTGAACTCTATTTCTGACATATTACTAATGTCCGTATTGATTAGGTCCCTAGCTGTCGGTACTGCCTCTTATTCTTTTTTTTTGTGTGGTGAGTTTTTCCACCCTGTCACTTTATCAAGATAAGAATAGAATAAATGAATGAGAAAGCAAAATACTAACGGGTAGCAACAAACCCAGAAAAATCAGAAGAGAGCTAAAACCAGGGGTTGAAAGAAAAAGGGGGGGAGAAAAAAGAGACAAAAAAAATTTTTAATTAAAATAAGATTAAAAAAAAGAAAAAGAAAAAATACATACATATATATATTAGACTTGTTATGAGAACAGAGCCCCACACCTGATTTTGGGTGTTTTTGGTCTGTTAGAAGAAACCAATGCCCAAAATTTTAAAGAAAGAAAAGCTTATAAATATACTAAAATAAGGGTAAACACTATGAAGGGATGGAATATGAGTATAAAGATAAAAATTTAAAAAGATTCTAAAAAAGGGATTGACAAGAGATTGGTTGAAAAAAGAGAAAAAAGAATAAAAGAGGAAAGAATGTGATCAGGTTAGAGAGAAAACCAAGATGTGCTAGATTTAGGGTATATTTTGATCTATTAGAAGAAATTATATCCCAAAATTTTAAAGTAAAAAAAACCCTAAATGTATACAAACAATAAGGTTAATAAAATGAGGGGATAAAATATGAATGTAACAGTGAAAATTAGAAAATATTTTTAAAAAGGTATTGATATTAGTTTAAAAACACCAAAAATAGGAAAGAGGAAAAATAAAATAAAAAAATAAAATAAAACAAAAAAACCCCCAAAATTTAAAAAATTCACTCTGAAAGACTAAAGGATCATGGGGGGAAAAAGCCATGAATTCTATGTGCTCCTTTTTTTTTCCCCCCTAACTCTCGAGTTCCACAGTTTTCACTGATTGATGAACTTGATCTTTACTGTATATCCTTGCTGATCTTCTGGGGGAGGGGCCTGTTGCCGTGATTGTCAAGTATCTTTGCCTGAGGCTGAATTGCACCGCCCTTGCCAGGGGCTGGGCTAGGCAATCTGCGCGGTTTTGGTCTCAGGAGCTTTTATTCCCTGAACGCTTTCCGTACCACCCTGGAGGCCGGGAATGAAAATGGCGGCCTCCCAGTCTCCAGCCTGCAGGAGCCGAGTGCTCGTGCTCTCAGAGAAAAGCAGTCAGTCCCTCCCGTCTCCCTGTTCTCTGGCCTCGCTCGGAGCTCAGCCGGCCCGCAGCCGAGCATTTCTATCTCTGGCACACGGCCCCATCTGGAGTCTCCAAACCCAGCCGATTCCTGCAGCACGCTCCCGCGCCACTCCTCCTGGAGGAGGTAGGTGAGTCTCCCAGATCTGCTCCTTGTGGGTTCCCTGTTCAAACAACAGTGACGTGACTGTGCCTCGGATCACAGTGTAAGGTAAGCCCAAGCTGATAGCCCACTGCTCAGCTCCATCTCTGCCATTAGTTTCCCCGCTCTGATACCTGGGGGCTCGGCCACCCTCAGACACCCCAGGCCCTCTGTGACCCCATGGGTCCTGAAACCACACTGTTCCCGCAAGGGCTAATCCTCCTGCTTAGCCTCTAGAGTGAAGTCCCTTAGCAGAGCACACTTCTAAAAGTTCCGATTTTGTGCTCTGCTGCTCTGTGGCTGCCGAAGCCGGCCCCTCCCCCGGCAGCCTCTCTTCCCGTTGCTTTGGATTCACTTTTCCACATGTCCTACCTTCCAGAAAGTGGTCAATTTTCTGCTCCTAGAATTGCTGTTCTTCCTCTCTTCTATCTCCTGTTGAGTTTGCAGGCATTTAGAATGGTTTGATAACTATCCAGCTGAACTTCTGGGATTTGACACTATCTCAACCTCCTTCTCCTCCACCATCTTGCTCCTCCCACCCTAAAAAATACTTTTAATTTACATTTTCCTCAGGCCACATTCTAAACTATGAAGTAGTTTTATACTTCATAGTCTGCCCTCTACCTTGTTTCACATCACTACCTTTCACTGATATATTTATATACATTTTTTAAAATTTAATTTTATTTTTTCAATGTTCCAAGGTTCATTGTTTATGTACCATACCCAGTGCTCCATGCAATACGTACCCTCTTCAATATCCACCAGCAGGCTCACCCAACCCCCTACTCCCCTCCCCTCCAAAACCCTCAGTTTGTTTCTCAGAGGCCACAGTCTCTAATGGTTCATCTCTCCCTCTAATTATAGACATGTCAATACCTCCAATAATAGCTGGACTCTGATTACTCTCAACCCTTATACATGTGATTCTTCCTAGAATTTCCTACTTTTCCTTTCTTTTGAAACTCCTTACTCATTCTTCTTGAACTAGTTCCAATAAATAATAATAAAATACCTCTCCCAAACTCTCCAGATGTTGCTAAATTAACTGTACACAGTTTTCTTAAATCAATTTAGCAAAATGCCTTCAGCAGAAATTATCATGCTAAATTTTTACTGTTGATATGATTATAAGCTTATTTATATGTGTGTGTATATCTATATAGATAGATATACAGATCAGCATATATATATGCTGGATTGAAGGGTTGAAGTAAATCTGGAAAAACTATGCTAAAGTTTCCTCAATGTTCAACAAATAACAATCCTATTAAATCCCTATTTTATTCTGCCATAACTAATTTTCTGCTAAAGAGGATGTGACCTTGATATTGGGGAAAAAGTAAGGCTAGTAAATTTTTAAGAGAATAACTGTAAATTAATTCAACTTATCTAGCCCATATATCTATCACAGTATAAAATGATACATTTTATAAAGATTACTGAACCACTGGCAGAGACCTTTGGGATATTGGGAGGAAAGTTAATCATAGTAGATTATTAGAAATGTATCAGTGTAGAAAATTTCAGGATGGAACCTGAATCATTACTTATTTATTGGGTACTTTCTATGTTCTAGTCTATGCACTAATAATTTATATTATAGAGTTGAATAAATATAATAATTATTTTAACCTAAATATTAATACATTGTGTATATGTATATATATACAAACTATATGTTACAAAGGAAAAACATATTTATTGAGAAAATTAAACAAAGAGATACTTTTGACTGGGCATTCAGTAATTTTTTTTTTAAAGTTGTATTTAATCTAAATTTCACATTTGGTATAAAGGTATAGTCACATATATCTCATACTATTTCTGAACGTAATTGTAGAATGAATGATTCAAGTGAGAGCTTATAAATAAGTGAGGATATATTGATTATTAAATTATAAAATATTTACCTTATTATATATCAAGATGACTTAATTTCTACTTACTGATGGTGCTATTATCTCAATGAAATATGATACATTTGAATCTGGAGTTCAAAAGAAATCATATAACATGTTGCTTCATGTTAGTGAAATACTGTGATCTAAATACCAAAATGATCAAGTGGATTAGTAATTTGATTAACGATTGTATTCGATTTGATTAATGGCTCAATATCAGCTTAGAGCCATGGGTGGCAATCCAATCACAATTGGATTGTGAAAGTGTTTTGATAGAGATGGTATATTTCTTCTACATATATTCCTTCTCTATGTATTTCTTCACTATATATTTCTTTTATGACACCTTCATAGTGGGAATATACTTCTCTCCATGATGTTGGACTTAGTCACATGGTAACTAAATTTTAGGCTCAACCATGTGACTTTTGGTTAATGGTTAACAGATAGAAAACAAGTAGAAGCATGAAACATGTTTCATGCAATCATGCAATTGTGCTTGCCTTTTTTGTTTCTGACATTGCTCTGAGAAGTATATGCCTAGATCATTCCACTTTTCCAACCTAGCATATATTTTTGTTTTTTCCTTTGTTATAAGTAGAACATGCCTAGTTTAGATCACTGATCTGAAAAGAGTCAGAGACATGTGGAGCAGGCTAGACCCAACATAGACTTTGAAGTTAAGCCCAGCTAAATCCAAGCTAAAGCAACAGAATCCTAGGTAATCCATGGATATATGAGCAGGAATAAGCGAAATTTGAGGGTGTTTTGTCATACAGAGCTGATTAACAAATAAGTGTAACCAAAAGTTAGTAATTTACATAACATGCAATAGAATAAAACAAAATATCTTCTGCCCATTTTTTTGACTTATTTGTTTTTTGGGTGTTGTTTGAGAAGTTCTTTATAGATCTTAGATACTAGACCTTTATCTGTAGTGTCATTTGCAAATATCTTCTCCCATTCCATGGGTTGCCTCTTTGTTTTGTTGACTGTTTTCTTTGCTGTGCAGAAGCTTTTTATCTTGATGAAGTCCCAGAAGTTCATTTTTGCTTTTGTTTCCCTGGCTTTTGGAAATGTGTCTTGAAAGAAGTTGCTGTGGCCCATGTCGAAAAGGTTACTGTCTTTGTTCTCCTCTAGGATTCTGATGGATTCTTGTCTCACAGTGAGGTCTTTAATCCATTTTGAGTTTATCTTCGTGTATGGTGTAAGAGAATGGTCGAGTTTCATTCTTCCGTATGTGGTTGTCCACTTTTCCCAGCACCATTTATTGAAAAGACGGTCTTTTTTCCACTGGATATTTTTTCCTGCTTTGTCAAAGATTAATTGACCATAGAGTTGAGGCTCTCTACTCTATTCCATTGGTCTATGTGTCTGTTTTTGTACCAGTGCTATGCTGTCTTGGTGATCACAGCTTTATAATATAGTTTGAAATCAGGCAACATGATATCCACAGCTTTGTTTTTCTTTTTCAACATTTCCTTGGTGCTTCAGGGTCTTTTCTAGTTCCATATAAATTTTAGGGTTGTTTGTTCCAGCCCTTTGAAAAATGTCATTGGTATTTTGATCAGGATGGTATTGAAAGTACAGATTTCTCTGGGCAGCATAGACAATTTAATAATGTTTAGTCTTTGATCCATGAGAATGGAATGTTTTTCCATCTTTTTGTGTCTTCTTTAATTTTCTTTATAAATGTTCTGTAGTTTCTAGAGTATAGATCCTTTAGCTCTTTGGTTAGGTTTATTCCAAGCTTTCTTAAGTTTTTTAGTGCTATTACAAATGGAATTAATTCCTTAATTTCTTTTTCTACAGTTACACTGTTAGTGTATAGGAAAGCAACTGATTTCTGTGCATCAATTTTTGTATCCTGCCACATTACTGAATTGCTCTATGATTTCTAGTAATTTGGGAGTAAAGTTTTTTGGATTTTCCACATAAAGTATCCTGTCAAGTCAAAAAATGGGCAGAAGACATGAACAGATTTCTCCAAAGAAGACATACAAATGGCTAACAGACACATGAAAAAATGTTCAACATCATTAGCCAATAGGGAAATTCAAATCAAAACCACATTGAGATACCACCTTATACCAGTTACAATAGCAAAAATTGACAAGACAAGAAACAACGAATGTTGGAGAGGTTGTGGAGAAAGGGGAACCCTCCTACACCATTGGTAAGAATGCAAGTTGGTACAGCTACTTTGGAAAACAATGTGGAGGTTCCTCAAAAAGTTAAAAAGAGAGCTACCCTATGACCCATCAATTGCACTAGTGGGTATTTACCCCAAAGATACACATGTAGTGAAAAGAAGGGCCATATGCACCCCAATGTTCATAGCAGCAATGTCCACAATAGCCAAACCGTGGAAGGAGCCAAGATGCCCTTCAACAGAAGAATGGATAAAGAAGATGTGGTTCATATATACAATGGAATATTACTTAGCTATCAGAAAGGATGAATACCCAAAGTTTGCATCAACATAGATGGAACTGGAGGAGATTATGCTAAGTGAAATAAGTCAAACAGAGAAAGATAATTATCATATGGTTTCACTTATTTGTGGAACATAAGGAATAACATGGAGGACATTAGGAGAAGGAAGGGAAAAATGAAGGGAGTGAATCAGAGGGGGAGATGAACCATGAGAGATTATGGATGCTTGGACTCAAACTGAGGATTTTAGATAGAAGAGGATTAGAGGAATGGGTGAGCCTAGAGATGAGTATTAAGGAAGGCATGTATTGCATGAAGCATTGGATATCATATGCAAACAATGGATCATGGAATGCTACATCAAAAACTAATGCTGTACTATATGGTGACTAACATAACATAAAAAAATTTAATAAAAAATTTTAAAAACTTGCACTGCAATTAAAAAAAGAATAAAACAAAATAGAACAGAAAATATTATAGTGGTTAACTCATAATAAAAACACATTTAATTATTAAACTTAATTGAGTTTAGGTATACATAAATATTTAAATATTCCCATGTATCCTGGGTCATAATATAAAATGCAATTTTCATTATGTTTCATGATTTTTTTAAAAAAGAAAATTACTGGCCCAAACAAGAGTCTTGAAGTTGCCACAGTACTCAGTTATCAATCCTGCATATTCAACATTTTAGCAACTCAAGTAAGATATAAAATAAATGCTCATCATGTCTGTAAATCACTGAAATCTGGGTGGGAGGAATAATAAACAGTTTAAATAAAAGATTCAGAATTCCAAAAAATTCTTAGTTCCCCAAGTAAAGAAGATTTAGTTATTGGCAAACTAAATATAGATCAATAAAGCAGTATGACCAGTAAAATACCCAATTGTGTCATACAATGAATCATAAGAAATATATATCAGAGATCAAGAACAGAATAGTTTAATTCTGCTCTTTTGGAAGGTGATCTATAATTCACATACTATGTTCAAGGACATGCAAAGTTTAGGACACCAAAATATCTGTATTGCTTTGAAAAATCTCTACCTAACCCTAAAAGAGAATTTAGTTGCATGTATCATTAGTGAATTGTCCTTAAGTCAGATGATATAAAAAATGTCGTGAATAACTAGAAAAGTTTTGCTTACAGTATGAGAAACTCACTAGGCAAGCAAATAAAGATAGTTTTCATGTGTAGGGTGAATAAGACTTCTTTTATATAGGAAAAGTGTAGCATGATGTAGGTTGCTTAGCACAAAGTTTAACTATGTGGAATGATAAGAGATAAGTTTAATAGGGTGTTAAATCAAAAGAGAAACATATTAGTGGTGAATCATCAGCATTTATTCATTTTGATAAAGAAACCTTTTTTGGGAGATGGGATTTCAGAAGTTATTTTAATTATAAATCTAAGAGAAACACAAAACTGTAGGAAAGGTGGAATAAGGAAAACAAAAAGGAAAGTGTGGTAAAGACACGGTGTTGACTTAAAGAGAAATAACTGTAAATTAACTAGAAGATGAAGAAGCAAAGACTTTGGGAAGTAAAGATAAATACCCCCTCAGAGAAGGTTGCTGAAAAGAGCAAAAGTCTTGAACTGGAAGAAATGGTAAGATCCTCTATGGAGAGGCAGGAAGAATATCCACATTGAATAATTGATGGACTCAGGAAGAACTAGGGACATGGTAACTGATAAAAAGTTTGCAACAGTTCAGAACACCAAAGCCTTGAAAACATTCAGAATATTTATTTACTTAATTTTTCAAATGCTCATGAACTATACATTCCTTTTTTTAAAAGATTTTATTTATTTATTTGACAGATAGAGAGAGATCACAAATAGGCAGAGAGGCAGGCAGAGAGAGAGGGGGAAGCAGGCTCTCCGCTGAGCCATCCAGGCACCCCACATATACATTCCTAAATGTAAATTCAATATTTAGAAATGTTTTAAGGGTTAATGTTTATGATGTTTGCTATCTTAGGACATTGCCAGTGACTTTGTATGACTACTTAATGAAGAGATTATAAATTTAAAATGACAAAAGATACATTTTGTTAATTTATTTGTTATAAGGACTATTTGCTATGCTGAAAACTTTTGAGGAATATGAGATATATTCTTTGGAACAGTTCCCCTCTTGCTCATCTACATTCTTGGCTACTAAGCATCCTGGAGTTAGAGAGTGGGCCTTGGAGATCATTTAGTGTAACTATCTTCCAAAGTCAGAACACTACTCATACTCATTCATGTTCATCCATCCTGTGTTTGAATAGTGTCATTGACTCAGTTGAAATTAGTACCAACTGTCACATAATTATATTGATGCAAATGATTCCTTCATTTTATAAATAACTATCATTTAAAACCAACTCACATATTTCTTTACTAAACCAATCTGCCAATTCTCTAAAATGTATCCCAAGAGGGGCAAAAAAATAGTGTATTCTACTAATAATTGAAACTTTCATTTTAGAATTTTCTTACTTGCATTCTGAATATATTTTGCTCCCAAAGAGAGTTTCTCCATTCCATTCCCTGGTAGCAAGACTCACTTTCTCAGACCAGTGGTCCTTAATCTTTTTAATGTTTTTGGACCATTATAAAATTAATTACATAAACTGAAAAATGTTGAAAGCTATGTTCCTTTATCTCAGAAAAAAAATGGTCATAAGATGAAGATTTGCATGTACTAGCAGTAGGATGGTAAGATAACTGAATCCATATGAGAATGCGGAGTTAAGAATTCCTGCTTTGGAGTTAAAATCATCCCACTGGATCAGTGTTGAGAGAAAAATTGATCTCCCTATTTAATAGACCATTTCCAATTTCTCACTTTAGGGCATCCCTTGGTTCCTATGAATTTACATTTTCAAGATAGTTATGGTCTTTATCAGTATGAACATCTGAGAGAGTACAATATTATTATGTATTCCTAGTAACTTTGTCATAAGTTTATTCATGCAAGAAAGTTTTTCTCTTATTCTTAATGTGGAAATTTGAAAATTCAAGGTGGGACAGACATGAGGCAGAAGTGAAATATTAACCAGATATAAATATAGAAATTATCTTGGCTTTTGGTTAAAAATTACCAGAAACCAAAAATCACAAAACTGATCATAAAGTAAAAGTTTTTTGCTATTCAAGCAAAAATGTAAAGTAAAAACAAAGAGTGAAATTTTGATAATGGAAAAATACACTTTTATTTTTAAAAAACAACTAACTATTGGGGCACCTGGGTGGCTCAGTCAGTTAGGCATCTGCCTTCAGCTCAGGTCACTATATCCAACGGTCCTGGGATGGAGCCCCACATCAGGCTCCCTGCTCAGTGGGGAGTCTGCTTTTCCCTTTCCCTCTGCCCCTTCCCCACCCCCTGCTTGTGCTCACTCACTCTCTTTCACTTTATCTCAAATAAATAAATAAAATCTTTGAGAAAATAAAATAAACAACCAACTATAATCATGTGTCTTTTATTTTTTTATATGTTAGTGGATAGGATGTATATTTATTCTTATTATGTTCAATTATATGTGTCTTTTACAGGGATAGTCATCAACCAGCTCTATTGTCTTCTCTTTCCTTAGCACAAATTGTGGGGAAAGAGTCAGAACTGGAGCATATCTCCCATTGCTTAGGGAACACACAATAAGCTGTTATTTTATTTTGATTTGTTTTGCTTTTAACATGCAAATAGAATCCCAAATATGGAAAATTGGTGATGAAAGAGATCATCAGGCTTACACATTTCACAGCACTTACCATAGCACATACCATCCCAATGTCCATAACCCAGTCACCCTATCTCTACCCCCTCACCACCCCCCCGCCACCCTCAGTTTGTTTCGTGAGTTTAGGAGTCTCTTATGGTTTGTCTTCTTCCTGACCCCATCTTCTGAGAATGTTTTACTTTGATTTTCATTATCTTGTTTTGTTTTTTGGAGTTCTGGCAGGTAGAGACAAAAAAAAGAGAGAAAGAGAGGCAAAAAGGGAAGAGAAAATTGAGTAATATAGAGCACAATTAAAACTAAATGGTTTATTGGCTGCTAATTTATGATATAAATAGCACTTTATAAGACCAAGGGCCAAATGGTGGAGTAATCTATCTGGATTAATAGGATGTATAGAGAAAGTAACAATTATGGGGAGTGTGATTAGGCTGAGAAGGACACCTGAAAGTTGAAGACCGAAATAATCATGAGAAAGTCAACACTGGGAAGTATACAGAAGCCTTAGAAATAACAGGAATAGAGGATCTGTACTAACAACTGGGTTATATTCACAAAAATGCCTATATGATATTAATTAATCCATCATAACTATCCCATGTTTTGAAATCATTCAAATAAATTATTATAGTTTTCCAAAATAATTTAAAAAATCAGCATCCTTCCTGAAATATTAATCTACCTGTCATGAAAGTTTGTCTATAAAAATAAGGCAGCAATTATAAAAATAGGTTATTCTTTAAACTCTACCAAGAAAGAAAGAAACATCACTCAGAGAAATATTTTATTCAGTTCACAGCATCAAAGGTAATAACTAACATTCTGACTTATAACCGAAGGGGAAAAAATAAATGAAAGTTCCTTATCTATTATCCATCAATTATCTATTTATCTATCTATCATCTATCTATATCATCTATCTAAATATGTTTCTTTTTAAAAAATATTTTATTTATTTATTTGAGAGAGAGAGAGAAGGAGCATGAATTGAAACTTTCAACTGAGCTGAGGGACAGAGAGGGAAGTGGCCTCCCTTCTGAGCCAGGAGCCCTATGCAGGGCTCCATCCAGGGACTCTGGGATCAGACCTGAGCCAAAGGCAGATGCTTAACCAACTGAGCCACCCAGGCGCCCCTAAATACATATCTTAAAATACGTTAGATCAATTCCTCTAGTCTTAAGAATTTTCATACATATAAATTTTCTCATATATGTGTATATATGTATATATATTACATATAAATATAATATAAATTTTCATATATAAATTTCATATATAACATATGTTATCTGGGATTGAAAAATAAAGACACTTTAATGGATATAGTTAAATTTTAAAAATATTTTATTTTTCAGCTACATTATATGTTCCTCATATAAAGATCATTATTTCTAATCATTCTAGCACAGACATAATTACATTTAGATTTTTTTCTGAACCAAATAATATTTTTGGTTGAATTTCCTTTTTAGTGAATAAAATTAGTGACAGAAAAATGAACATGGATATAGAGCAAAATGTGTTTTTTGGCAAGAACTAATTCGGGGGAGCCCTGGACATAAAAAGATTAGGAGACACAAAATGGGCATTCTAGTGTAAATAATTGCATTTACAAAGGTTCTGAGAAGTCATGAAGTGAGATGGATAGTTCTAAAGGGTCATTTAGGACCTTGTAGGAAAAAGTAAGTCATTTGTTTATATTTTTAACTATATTGTAAAGATATTAGACCCTTTAAAGTAGAAAGACAATGCATTTGATAAAATAATTTTCTGAAGGAAGACAAGGGTAGAAAGATTAAGACAAGTTATATTACAATGTATACATTATAATGTGATGTATAACATATTAATATTAAATATTAATATCCAACAGTCAGTACTTGGACAACTGGATACTGACACACTGCAGAATTAAGTTGGACTTCTAACATACACCATGCGCAAAATTAACTCTAAATGAATCATATAACTAAATGTGTAAGTGCTAAAACTATAAAAGCTTGTACAAGAAAATATGAAAATAAAGCTTCATGACCTTGGATTACTTAACATGCCAAAAGCAAAAGTGAAGAAAACAAAGGGAGAGAGAGGGCGAGAGAGAGCAAATTGGATTTAAAATCTTAAAAAATCATTTTTGGCTCCCAGAACACCATCAAAACAATAAAATCTATCAAAGAATGAAGGAAAATGTTTGCAAATCATCTATATGGTGAGGGATTTATATCCATTATATAAAAAAAGTTCTTACAATTCAACAATAAAAAGACAAATAACTCTATTTAGAAAATAGCCAATGGATATAAATAGACATTTCTTCAATGAAGGTATACAAATGATCAATAAGCATATGGAAATATGATCAATATCACTAGTCATTAGAAAAATGCAAAGCAATGCCAAGTGAAATAACACTATGCACCCAGGAACATGACTAAAGTTGACTATAACAAGTGTGGGAGAGGCTGTGGAAAAACTAGAATCCTTATACATTGCTGATGAAATCATAAAGTAGTGCAACTGCTTTGGAAAACAATATGGTAGTTCCTCAAAATGTTAAATATGCAATTAATACAATCTAGCAATTTCACTCCTAGGTATATACCCACAAGTTATAAAAATATATGTCTACGCCAATATTCACTTTAAGAATTAAACATTACAGATATCAAAAGCAAGGTGAAATCCTACAATCAACCAACATCAAACATTTTCATGACTGCTGATTCCATCCATAAACATTGCTGTGATTATATATATCATGCCACATGCTCACCATCAAATAAAATATTTATATTCATAACCTAACTAATAATAAATACAACAAAGTGAAAACGTTTCTGACAATGAAGAGATGAAAAACCTAAGAGATGGATATTTCTAGAGATACTTTCACTATTCTTCAGAATTGGCCTTGATAGCTGTTTAAAGGCATTTTCTTTGAAGTGCAAAGTTAATCCATGTAAACCTCAAAGAGTTCAGCATAAGACTGGCTTGTACTTCTGAACAAGTTTTTAAATGTGTAGACCTCTGGGGATATGTATGCAGGCATGCTGATCTAATTGTGCATGTTAGCTATGTACTCTACAAGATAGTTAAAATTTATACAGTGTGTGCTTAGAATGGCATTTGCAAATGGTTAGCACTTTAATAAAAAATATGTATATTTTAACTCAGGCATTTTGTCTTCAACAAAATATAACTTAAGTATTATAATTGTTGTTCTTCTGTTCTTATTTTTTATGAGTATTTTAATAGTAGGAATTACAATATTTTCTTTCAATCTGCTTCTCCATCTGTGTTTAAGTGGCCTTCTTTGTACAGTATGTAAGGATCTTGGCAGAGAAAAGAATGAACAACAAAAATACTTCTTTATTAGTTTACCTACCACAAAGCCTTAAAGGGCCCTGAAATAATGGTTGGACGAGGTTGGCAGCCAGGAGAGCAAGATGGAATTTGCATCTATTTCTAAATAACATACTTTGGATATACTTCCATTAAAAGTTTATCAGAACAATCCATTAAGAGAAGAAGATAGGAGCCAGATAATCTCATCATCAGTACAAGACAGATTTTGAAGTGGTGATTACATATGTATGGAGTTTTTATTCTTCCTGTTTCTGTCATCAATATAAAGTTTATTTGAGGTTTCAAAAGGGTTTTTTAGGGTTTTTAGGTTTTTTTAGCAGTTTTAAAAGGCTGTTAGGAACACAATCACTTTTTCCCCTTTTGCCCAAGTGATAACGGCAATATTTGGAATCAAACATTCTCCACTTTGACAGACCATAGACCTACTTTCTGAAATGAAGTAACCTAAAAGGGTAAGACATGAAATATCTCCCAAATTTTCCATATTCAAATAGTAGGAATTGTCTTTTCAAGATTATGTCAATCGTAGGTCCCATACACACCTACAAAAATACGTAATAATTTTCCACTTCAAGGTTTCTTGTACCATGAAAAATACATTATAAATAACACTTCAAATATATAACATGGCCATATATAATATAGTATTCCCCAATTTTTTTATTTCTTTATTTAGCTTTGGCATTATCAATAGTATTTTGTGTCAAGATGATAATATTTTCCTTTATCCTCAAAACCAGGCACATACACTACCTGCACACAGACTTAAGAATTATATACACCTACACATATATATAAACACAAACATATACAAACACACATCTAGAAACATACACATACACAGGCACCACTCTGGCACTTGTATCTTGAATTTTATTTATTTATTTATTTTAAAGATTTTATTTATTTATTAGAGAGAGAGACTGAGAGAGAGTATGAGAGGGGAGAAGGTCAGAGTGAAGCTGGGAGCCCAACACGGGACTCGATGCCGGGATGCCAGGATCATGACCTGAACCAAAGGCAGTTGCTTAACCAACTGAGCCGCCCAGGCGCCCTATCTTGGATTTTAAATGGATATTACCGTAAAGTCAACAGAATGATTTATTCTTCCAGGACCTTGACTTTTGAGTAGATATTCCTTTGTTTCAAGTCCAGCATTTGCTCTCTTACTAGCCTACTTCCACAAATGGAGGCTCAACATACCTTAGGTTTTTCTAGCTTTGAGAGTAATAAAACAAATAAATATTTGTCTAATATGGACTTGTGTTTATGCCTTGATTATATTACTACTCCTCTGGGCCTAGCCAAATCCTATCCACCATTCAGAACAAACTGAAGTGTGACTGTCCTGAATCCTGCCCTCGTGTCCGCATCTGGGATGTTGCCAACGGATCATAGGACACAGTCTATTATAGCTTACAATAATATGATTTTCTAAGAATTTCATGTTTATTAAATTTTTCTTCAAAAGATAATTGATCACAACTTCCAATTTATCCATTGCCCTGGCACAGACCTTGGTATGCACTAGGGACACACCACCAGACAAACAGAATCCATTATTTCAGAAATCAAGCTTCCAAATTTGCTGATATGAAGTTTATTTATTCATTTATTTTTAAAAGATTTTATTTTTTTACTTAATTGACAGAGAGAGAGAGACAGCGAGAGAAGGAACACAAGCAGGGAGAATGGCAGAGGGAGAAGCGGGCTTCCCGCTGAGCAGGGAGCCCAATGCAAGATTCGATCCCAGGACCCTGGGATCATGACCTGAGCTGAAGGCAGATGCTTAATGACTGAGTCACCCAAGCTCCCCTGATATGAAGTTTAATACAGACATCAACAGTTAGTGAGCAGAATCTAATAACTTGAATATTATAAATTATTAAAAGATGACTTTATGTCTATATATATATGGATATATTTATAGTTACATATGTATAGAGAGAGAGTTACTGATACCTTCAAAAAATATTGAAGAACACTTTAATCATCAAACGCCTGTATGTAGGTCAAAACAAAGAATTTCACAAGTAATTTTTAATTTTTTGGCAAAGGATTATGTTGTTTACTTCAATTAATTGATGCTTCCTTGCTTTAAAAAAGGTAAGGAATAGAAAAGCTATCACCACAGCATTTATCTCAGTAAATTTAAAGATTTAAATTCTGATGTTAGATGTATCATTTGGTTCAGTACCTAGATTACTGTTAAAGATTGACAATTTTTAGATATTTTACTGAACTTGTTGGAATTCTAAAGTAAAGCTTCCAAATATTTTGCTTTTATTTCATTAAGTCCATTTTTGGTTTTGAAAACAAAACAGTATAAAGCTATATGTTCCATCCCTTTTTAATTATTAAGCTAATGTAGATACTGCATTCAATGCTTTCAAATTCTAATAAATCACCTAAAATTTAGGGGGAAATGAATTAACAGTGAAATTATTTGTTTTTAGGTAGAGCAAAATAAATTTTTTTGTAAAGTCCTGATGAATGGTGTATTTATTACTAAAGACAAGCTTTCCTAGATATTACCTAAAGTAGTGAACTGTTGCTTTACTTTTTTTCCATCACTGAAATCAAAATAAAACATAATATTGTGCTTTTATTTCAGAGGTTTTTAGTATACTTGTTCACATATTGTAAAACTTTTCTATGGATACAGCAAGTCTTCCATTTGTTTTTATTATTTGATTTATTTCATTTTATCTTAAAAGTTGGTAATCTTTATAAAAATATTTTAGAAAAATCAGAAATGGAAATCCATATATTATATTTGAAAATATAGGTGTTGGCTCACTATAAAGATCTTAATATAGACTTAAATAAATAATAGGTATAATTTTTCTAATTATGTCATTATCGAAGATGCACAAAATCATATTTATCTGTTATTTCCTTATCTGCGTGTCTAGTTAGGCCATCATTCTCTCTCCCTCTCTCTTAAGATTTATTTTATTTATTTGAGAGAGAAAGAGCATGAGCAGAGGGGGCAGAGGAAGAGAGTGAGAGAATCTCAAGCAGACTGTGATGAGCATGGAGCCCCAACACAAGTCTCGGAAACCAGAGTTGGACCCTTAACCAACTGCTCCACCAAAGCATCCCCCATTACTCACTTTCAAAAATGAAAATGAAAAACAAACCCTGAATCGTATAGATAGTATTTTATTATCTTTTATGTTCCTTATCACTGATGACTCATTAGAATTTGGAAATCTAAGAAATAAAGTGTTAATTTCCCCTGTGCTATGATGGTATGCTTTATTAGAGCCATATTTTAATTATTTACCCTATTAGAGAACATGGTAGAACATAGGCAATATGTTTTGACAATTTCGTTCTTGGAAGAAAATAGTCATACAATACCTCCTCACAACACACCTTAGCTATTAAATTTTGGCTATAGAACTAGGTCAGGGAATTAAAAGTCATAGGTTAGTACAATTTTACCAGCTGACTTTGACTTTGTTTTCATTTAAACATTTTTCATGAGATTTATGGATATAATCTAACAAGAAGTCAGGAGTCTGGAGATTGTTACAGTGTATAAAAGTGCTGGATTTCCTGTATAAATCATTCTGCCACAGAGAATTTTAGATCTTAGAGCCCTTCTTTCTTCTCTAACTTACTCTTTTCCTGAGTGATCTCATCTAGAGTCTTAAATTTATTAACTTTAGGCTCATTATACACTCAGGCACATACACACAAACATATACATTTTTCAACCTTAGGATCTGGACTTCTATATCTCATTCTCTACCAGACCTGTTTATTTGAATGTTGTAGTGGATATCTGTTTTTTATTTTCTCCCTGCCGAGAATTCCTTCTCCTCTGACTTCTAATAAAAATATTCTTTTACTTTTGGAAACCCCCTAAGTAAACAGAATAACTCACATTTGCCACCACAAAGAAAAGAAGGTGATCTTAGCAAGGTTAGGATGGTTAGTCACAGTTTCTTCTTTAATATCTTCTTTAATATTCTTCTTTAATAGTTTCTTGTCTTTAATATTGATACTGTCATAGGTTGTTTTTTTTTTAAATCAATCAGTTGTATCTTGCCAATTATACCAGTATTACACCAAGGAGTGGTTACAAACAGTGGTTATGTTAGGTTAAAATAATTACAAAATGAGTCAGTAGTATTTTTCTCAGCATTCTCAACAAAATCAGCTCTTGCCAGGATTCTAAATGTTGCCATGCATTGTGGTATATATCAAGGGCCAAGCTTCAGTTTGTTGTAGAGTCCAGATCTCTAGAGGATGTATCCATATGCTTTGTTTCATACTGCAAAACTGTAAGTGCCAGTGTTCTCATTGTGTTTCATCTTTAAGTAATGCCCATCTTTTCCCCATCAGCAAAATCCTGGTAAGTTAATAGCTTTCTAACCCCAACTTACTGCACTATTTGATGTATCTGTGTTTAGCAGTGGGACTTTGGCAGTTAGAGAGCACCTGTACAAATCACACTTTTCATTTAGAAATTCCCATAGAGGGGTACTTGGGTGGCTCAGTCATTAAGCGTTTGCTTTCAGCTCAGGTCATGATCCCAGGGTCCTGGGATCAAGCCCCACATTGAGCTCCCTGCTCAGTGGAGAGCCTTCTTCTCCCTCTCCCTCTGCCTGCTGCTTCCCCTGCTTGTGCTTGCTCTCTCTCTGTCAGATAAATAAATAAAATCCCTCCCCCCGAAAAAAAAGAAAAAAGAAGGAAAAGAAAAGAAATTCCCATAGACTTCATGAGGGGGACTTTAATTCTCCCATGAGCTTATTCTTTGTGGTTCACAAGACCCTATACCATTGTTCTTGAGCAGCTTTAGTTCTCTCCTAGAGATACCGTACTTATTAAACTCTCCCAGGTCAGTGCACATCCTCTGTTCCACCTTTTTTCTTTAGATGCTGTTTAACTATTTATTGTCTGTTTAGACATTATTTTAAACTATATTTTAAACCAAAATATCTTCCAGGATCATTCTGTCTCTTTCTCCTGAAAGACTTTTCTAAGTATCCATTATCAGCCAGTAAGTCTTTTTTCTCAGAATGTCTCCATTCATTAAAGGCAAATGTGGTTTTTATGGGACATCTAGACGAGGGCCAATTTTATCCAAATCACTATTAGAGCACTTTGACCAATGTTGGTTTATTCAACAAATATGCTGCTGTCAAGGAGTGCTTATTGAGTATATTTAGGGTATAAATTTTGGACCACAAAAGTGCCATTTAAAATTCGAACTTCCCTTAGAGGGACTCTGTACTAGCTTGCCTGCATTGTTTAGAGAAGTGCAGATTGATGGCTCCTCCTGGTTTATCTGGTTACACAGCTGGCTTGCGTTACATGATCAGTTGGATATAAGAGACTCCTCAGTAAATATGTGCCAGGGTGCCTGCTCACCCGAAACTGAGATATGTCTCACAGATCTAGTTGGTTCAAAATCCAAAAACACAGAACATCCAGTGTGGCTGAGAAAGGATTCTGGTGAGCAGTGCTTGGCAGTTCGTTAGTCTGTGTGATTGCCTGCTCTCCTTTTCTTCTGTTGTGCTATCTATATCCTTTTCAGGTATTAAAGGCTTGCATATGTAACATGTGTGTCCTTTCAATTATTGTACGCTGAGTTAATGTTGGAAAATTCCGAGGAGTAACTGGTTTTAGGCAAAGCTCAAACCAAGAACTTAAATGCTTCTCTTGATTTTCCAAGTTTTGAGGCAATCTCAGAATTTTTTTTAATCTCCTCATCCTAATTCTGTCCAAAAAAGATTAGGATGATACTGAGTTCCAAGGATAGTGATATATGGTAGTAGACATCCACATACATACTTGAGCTTGAAAACGCCAAAGAGCTTCCCATAGGTATCCTCAGTAATGACCGTGACCTTGTCTGGATCATCTTTTCTCTCCAATAGATATAATAATATGCATTATTATATTCACTGTCCCAATTGGTCTTGAGGGTTATCCCAAAGTAAAAGAAAATCTTTATTCTAGAAATAAGGGGGAAGATATGCTTGGCAGGAAAAATAGGGAAAAAATGCATTTCCGCTACAACATTCAAATAAAAAGGTCAGGTAGAGAATGAGATATAAGAGTTTGGAACTATCAGTGGTAAATATGTAAGCCAATCATGTCATACATAAATTGATACTGATTTCCATTTGCCAAATGTTCCTTCTCTTTATTTTTAAGTTTTTATTTAAATCCAGTTAGTTAACATACAGTGTTATATTAGTTTCACACGAAAAATACAGTGTTTGTGAGTTCAATAAAACACTCAGTGCTCATCACAACAAATAAACTCCTTTATCCCCATCATCTGTTTAACCGACCCCACCACCCACCTCCCCTCTGGTAACCATCAGTTTGTTCTCTATAGTTAAAAGTCTGTTTCTTCTTTCTCTCTCTCTTGCTCTCTCTCTCTCTGTCCCTTTGGTTATTTGTTTTGTTTCTTAAATTCCACTTTTATCCTTACATTGAATCCACAATAGCATGGTCTATAGGAGTTAAGACATATGACATCAGAGGTCAAGAATCATGGACTCTTCTTGGAATTCTGCCTGCCACAATTATTATATCTATCTTATGGTCCTGAATATGGTCCTGAATAAGGTTTATTTTTTTCTCCTTTCTCCATATATGCCTCCTCTATATTTACCAAATCTTAGACTTCTTTTGGACAGGGATGGATGTGGGTGAAATTTCATTAGCAACCAATGTCAGATTTACAACAAGAAAGTGCCTAAAGTTTAGTGTGTTAGAGGAAAAAATGCAAAGATTGTAAATAAATCAGCAAATTCTACTAAAATATTTCAATCTTCCTTAATGTTATAATAATGCTTACCAGCCTCAACTTTGGTCTTACGTGTTATTGAAGAACGTTGTCTGCACTAGCAAGTACAACATTTTCAAGATTATTCTTATATCAGACAGATTAAAGATAGGGAGAGAGACAAGTTCCAATCTTCCTATTCTCGACTTCTGTTTCTGGGACAACCCATTTCTACTTCTGAACATTCTCCCTTCAGGAATACTGTGTCATATGTAAAACAAAATGATAATGACCTTGGATTTCAGGTCTTCTGGATCCCTCAGCTCCCTTGTAACATGTGTGTGAAGAATAGGGGACTTGGAGAAGAATGCTCAGAGCAGTCTCTTGCATCTTCTGCACATAATGAATATAATTCTAACTGGGGTTTTTTAAAAAAGCTACCCTGTGTCCCCTGTGTGTCAGAGCAAGGCCAGTTTTCTATTTGTATACGTCACCACATGTTGCATGAGAAGTTGAAATTTATTCTATACATATATATAATAATGTTTATATATTTATATTACATATTATATTATATTATGGTACTGCATATTATAAACACATGTCATACATAAATATAGAAATAAATTACATATTACTTATATTACATATATCATATTGTATTATGGTCTATACTATATGTATTGTGTATACATATTTCCTTGAGCTCAGTGAAAGATTCCAGTTGAAATTCATTGTGATTTTCTTTTTACAATTTAGATACTATTCAGACTAAAGAATTTATATGGAAGTATGAATATTTTTTTGATTTTTCTATTTAACCAACTCATGACTTTAAATACTAGATCTTCCATCTTTTATTTATTATACCCTCTACTCCTTCTTACACATTGGTTAATTCTTTATGACTTCAATCATTCACTTTTTTGTTTCACCTTTCTTATTACAGTGTTTCCTTTAACTTATTACCTTTTATTACCAACATCCTATCTGATGAATATACCTTTTTTCCCTCTGGTTTAGACTTTTTAGTGGAGAAGATGTACATTAAGAAATGTCTCTCTTGGGACGCCTGGGTGGCTCAGTTGGTTAAGCAGCTGCCTTCAGCTCAGGTCATGATCCCAGTGTCTTGGGATCGAGTCCCGCATCGGGCTCCTTGCTCCGCGGGGAGCCTGCTCCTCTCTCTGCCTCTGCCTGCCTCTCTGCCTGTTTGTGTTCTCTCTCTGTTAAATAAATAAATGAAATCTTTAAAAAAAAAGATATTAAAAAAAAAGAAATGTCTCTCTTAAGACAAAGATATACTTTGAATGAGATGAATGCAAGTTCTTTTCAAGCTTTTTTACAACACTCACCCAAATTTCTGCTGATCCAAGTCAAAGGTAGACCTCACACATATATCATAAAAATTCATGATCCAAATCTTATCATTGGAGTCAGTACTTATTAGGCACAGTATTTTGTGCCTAATACCAAAATTTTAAGCCTAAAATACTTGAAAAACAAAACAAAAAGGAATAAGAGATTTTCTCTCTTTTCATGAAATTTGTTATTTGAGAGAAATTAGGAAAACTAGTCTTACAGCAAAACGATTTGAGATTCATTTAGGTGTTTAGCTAGGTGATTACTATAGAGATTATAGGTCACAAAAATATTTATAAAAAAAGAAAATAGCTGTGTGTCATAAAATGGAAATATCACAACCAGAATCAACTAAATAAATGGTCCAGTGCAATTAAAACAATGGGAAAAGAAAAGCATCAAACAAAACATGTAGCGACATTGCTTACTTGAAGCTTGGGAATAGGCTGAAAATAAACATGAGGATTTTTCAGAAATTTGGTTTTCTAAAAGCTGTTTGATTTGTTCTAAATCTTTACATCATTTCCTTTGATTCGATTTATTTCCAAAAAGAATCCAGATACTGAAGAATAAAGGAAGACAAAGAAATCAGAAATCCTTGTCTGTGCCAAAGAGACAGGTGGACATTTTGTAAGTACCTGGGGTATCTATTAATATCAAAAGGACACCAGATGTAGCACGGTATTCCTCCTGAGAGTGCTACAAGAAAAGACTGCCCAAAACCCTTTACTAAAAATATGGAGATAACACACACACACACACACACACACACACACACACACACACACACACACAGAGTTATCACTATCTATACACCGCACACACATAGACACACATACACTAAACCTACACTAGAAGCCAAGCATTACACACATGCCCCTATATTCCAAAGAGGTCAAATAACTAAGCTTAAAACATACATTTCCTCCTAGTTTTAAGTGGATCTATAACTGAAGTATCTGGATCAATAGAAAAAGGACACTTTAAAATAAATGGCACCAGCAAGTATTCAATCAGAAGAAGAAGTCTTATTAAAGAGATAAATATTATATATACTGTGCTCTCATGGCTGAAGGATTTAAAAAGCTGTTAGGTCAGGAGGGAATTTACAAGCTATAACTCTGACATAGAAAGTTATTTCTTCACTGTGTTTTAAAGGCCAAAGTCCCAGGGAGTTGCTTAAGCACTGAAAGAAGTTCAGGTCAAGAATTCCTAGGTGCCAGGCAAAGGGCAACTCTTTTAGTCTCTCTAACAGTGGTATCCTAGTTATGGCAGCCTTACCAAGAGACTGACTTTTCTCATTGGCCACTTAGGTTAACTGACTGCAACTGAGGATCTAATGTCAACAAACAGGATCTAAATTCCAGACTTTCACAAGCTAATCTGAGCATAAGAATCATCTTAAACATTTTAAACATGTTAAAGCCTAAGAGTCTCTGATTCATTTCATCTGGCTTGATCCTAGAAATCTTTATTTATAACAAGTCACTAAGGTGATTATTAAAACTGGGCAAGTGTGATCACACATGAAATCGGAGTGCCTGAGTGGCTCAGTGCGTTAAAGCCTCTGCCTTTGGCTCAGGTCATGATCTCAGGGTCCTGAGATTGAGCCCCGCATCGGGCTCTCTGCTCAGAGGGGAGCCTGCTTCCCTCTCTCTCTCTGCCTGCCTCTGCCTTCTTGTGATCTCTTTCTCTATGTCAAATAAATAAATAAATAAAATCTTAAAAAAAAAGAAATAGCTTTTTATCATGTGTTTAGCAAAAGGATGATGAAATTAGTGCCTTTACCTAAAATTTCAGCCCTGGTTCTTTTCTCCTTGTTCATTTCTACTTTAGTCTACACCTTACTCAATTTTTTACTTCTTTCAATCTTGGTGTGACTTGATCTGATAGATTATCAATAGCCTCTCAGACTCATAAAATTATTATCAATCTACCCTTAAGAAAATAACTAATGTTTGATAATGCTGCCTTACGAATGCAGTAACTCCCACCAGATTGTTACAAAGATGTAAGGAAAAAGTAATGCTGTCAAGACTACTGGAGATTGGAAGATGTAGGACATTTATCATTATTTTTGTCTGTCCAGCCTCTGAATCCCCATCCCCTATTTCAGAAATCCCTCACCTTTTCAGGTAGAGCCTGGCTTCCAACAAAGATACAGAGAGCTACTTTCTAGCCAATTTATAATGAGGGCCTAGGCACATGAATAAGGACTCTCCAGTCAGGTCCACCACTGCAGTGCAGATGGTAGTACAGAGGTGATGGCTACGTCCAGCTTCCAGAAGTATCAGGGACTGTGGTCCTGGAAGCATCCATGTGGTATGTGTGCTGGTTTTCATTTCTCGGCCTCTAAGGGTGCTCTTGCTAGGGTGCTAATGGAAACAAATATACTGCTCAAACTTCAGAAGCAAAGATGTAGATTAGTACTTTCCTCTCAATTTAATTTCTCTCTTTCTCCTAGAACCCATACTTTTCTGAGATGTGGAATCTTTGTCTTTTGCCTTCTGTTAACTCCCTAAATTGGTATTGGTTGCCCCAATGTCAGTTAAGCCTCAAATCACAGTATGAAACAAATCATAAAGGTAAATAAGTGCTCAGTTTAAAATGAAATTCATAAAATAACTTACAGGTATTTCCCTCAGTGGTTGGTTTATAAAAACTCTTTAAATGGTTGCATTTTATTTTTATTATTATCAATAATATTTGGACTATTATTAATAAGGGAAAAGAAACACTTATCTTCAGATAAAAAGTATTGTTTTGTTTATAAGTCAGATTTCTTCTACATGGTTTCCAGTGTTACCTTTTGTTATTACTTTGGTAGGCTTACTTGTCTTATAGTTGTCCTGGTAGTAACAGATGATGATCCTATTTAGCAATGTTTTCTCTTCCTTTTTAAAATTTTCTTCTTCTTTACTTCATCATTGTGCTATTAATGGGTCAGATTCTGAGCAGCAAACAAAGATCGGACCCAATTTCTACTTAGTCAGTAGACTTGGTAACACTTGGACATTGTGTTTTCTGGGTGATAGAGATAATTTAGATTATTTAAATCTAAGTGATTAATGAGTTAGTCAAGCTGTGTAATATTTTCTTTGTCTCCCAGTCCACATACAAGGGACTGTTTAGAATGTTCCCATCTCAGAGGGCTGAGGGAAATTCTTGGTCATTTGCCATGAGAAAAGGATTTATACATTTATGAACCTGTACAATTTATAAGCTGCCATTAGGGGAGCATGATGCATCAAACCTGAGATAATTTATATATTTTAATAAGAAAAAATGAGTTTATATAATATAATCTTTAGTTTGTATAACTTGGACCCATCCGGGAGAATGTTTGCATGTTTATTGCTTTGTAATATCTTCATTAAAGAATATAGAAAACTTCTGAGTGAAATGAGGAAGGAAATGTTGGGTGCTACCGATGCCAAATAATCATGGGCACAGAATAGAATCTACAGAAGTAGGCAAAGTGGTGACCAAGTCTAATTTGTGGAGCTCAGCAGAACAGATATCCCTGCTGGGACGAAGGACAGGAGTGTTTTCCTACACTTCTTAGAAATTTGGAGCCATTTGAGTAGAGAAAACTACCATCGAGACTTGTAAAACTACTACAAATTAATATCTGATTTTTATTTAATTAAACTTGAATAAGAAAATAAGGAGATTTATTGAAAATGCCTTTCAATTCTTGTCTATATTCTGGAGTTTTAAAACTTTGATCCACTACTTTTAATCAAGTTAGTGTCTGACTAGGAAAATAGTAGTCTATCTTGATCTTTGGCCCCAAATATACCTACATTTGCTTTTTGTTTCTGAATAGCTAGGGATTTCCTGAAAGTAGGAAATATTAAGAAGGGGGAAAAAGATATTTTAATTTTTTAGAAGAAAGAAAGGAAGGTGTTTTATGACAATATTTGAATAGTTTGATCCTATGATATAACTGGAGAGGTCTCCATTATTGTGTTCTTTTAACATACCTTATTCACCCATTATGTCTCTTATTTCCTTCTCATTAGATACAAAATTTCTTCCTGCATGTTGTGGTTCCAAAAATTTTTGTGTCATAGTATATAAATATAAATGTCAGATATATTCATGAGTCCCCTGCCAAATTGTGCATGTGTGTTAGTATTAATATATTGTCTCTCTTTAAACTATATATACACATATACATACATTTTTGTTTATGTAAAATTTCCTAGGAAGAGTTTCAATATTTTTCATCAGATTTTAAATGTGTTCAGAAACAAAAATGAAATTTAAATTAAGACCTATAGATATTGTGGAGAATCAATGTGTATAACTTAGAAGTGATACCTGCACTTGAAAGCTAAGCTAGAAGAACAGTATAAAATGAACATATTTGGAAACATGTAATCTTAAAGAAATAGAAAATTTCCTAGGCTGCAATATAACTTAATGAAACTTTTACAGATGTAGGAAAAGAATATGTCTTTTGAAACATACTTGATCAAATAGGCAAGCATTAGCATATGCATTCCACTATCCACTACCCAAGAGAGAGCCCAAGACCTTGGATGGAAGAATTTCATCTGCTAGATACTGATGTAGAAATTGATGTGAACAGAAGCTATAGACTGGATTTAGTAATTAAACACTTTACTCATGAAACAACTTCACTTTGGAAAAAAAAAGTCTTTGTAGCTAAAAAATTTCACCAATGTTCAATCTTTTTGTAGTCATTAGTTTTCTAAATACTAATTTTTAAAACCTATAGAAGCTGAGGACTATTTCTACCAAGAACTCACAAAGGTTAATCTCACATTTAGGAAACCAAAGATAACCAGCCACTCTAGACAAAGACCTGGCATTTGGGGAGTTCATTTCAACCAGCAAGACTCTCCTGGAGAATAAGCTCTTTAAATTAGTTTCACATGATTTAGCCAAAATCACTTGCTCATGTAAATTGTTCACTTAAACATACAAGAAGTATTTTTTAAGCATCTATCACTATGAATAGGTGTTGGGGATACAGAAATAAAATGTAACTGGTCCATGGATATGGCACTTAGAATCTTTCTTTATCCATTTCTTACTGTCCCAGTTAAAGAAAAAAGGTATGATTATTGTTAAGTGGTGTGCTCTGGTTATTTTTAATCTAAAAGGGGCAAAGAAATAATTACATCCATTTTATTTATATTGAATAGTATCTACCCAAATACAATTTTAACAAAGAAACTAAAATAATACTTTTAATTACTAATTTTTATGGGCTTTCTAAAATGTAAGAGTCATTTATGGCTGTTCAGAATAAACAACTGACAAAGCACAGAAACCCCAAAATGTAGTTTTGGAGATATGTAATGAAATCCTTCTTTCATACAAATAGTTCCTAAACTACTGGATTGAAAAGTGAAACAAGTATGAGCAATAATTGGTCAAAGTGAGTTCAGTTAACAAAAAAAAGTAATTTTATATTTCAGTTGTTTAATGCATGATAAGCATTATTTAGCTAGGCAATTTTTATATTTATAAAATTTTCTTTATAATCTTTGAATCTAAAGTTCAAAGAGAAAGATGGCTATTGAAAGAGTGAATAATAAAACTAATGCCTTTCCCTTGATTATTCCACTTCTTGGTTATTAAGATCATTATTATTTTAAATAGCTTCTATAATTTACTCATTGAACTACTAGATATATAAGATAATATTACAGATCAGATTCCACTGAAGAATTATTCTGTAATAATATAAATATTTACAGCAGCACTTACAATTTACCTTGCTCTCTATATAACATAAGACTCACCATTGGGGCACCTGGGTGGCTCAGTGGTTAAGCGTCTGCCTTCAGCTCAGGTCATGATCCAGGGTCCTGGAATCGATCACATCGGGCTCCCTGCTCCACGGAAAGCCTACTTCTTTCTCTCCCACTCCCCCTACTTCTGTTCCCTCTCTAGCTGTGTCTCTCTCTGTCAAATAAATAAATAAAATCTTAAAAAAAAGAAAAGACTCCCATTAACTTAGATTCTATTCTACCCTTTCTACTGGGCTTCTTGAGCAAATAATTTTAAATATTTGTATCTCATGATATTTAAAGGTTATTTTACTTTTTATTTTAACAATGAATTGACATTAATTATGTGATATAATATTTGAAATGTACCATTTGGATATCCCTAAGCATTTCCACTGAGTTCATTCTGGAGAAGATATGTTTATATTATTGTACAAATTCCCAGTTAGCCTAGTACAAGTCACTGAAAGTCACCATTTTGAAAATAAAATTCTATACATTCTCTCTTTGTGTTCTCACTAAACTCTTTAAAATTCTCTCTTTCTAAAGGATTATTGACAAAAAGAAGTTATCGGGTGAGGGTTTGTGAGTATTATGCATTCATTGTTCTTTCTGCACAGCTCCTTGATTACCAGATAAATATTGGTTCCTGTTTTCTTTGAGCACCTTTCATCCTCTGCAGTATAATTTTATGTTAAGGTTTAGAGACACCACAATTGAATAGCATAAATCTACTCATTATATCATTTAAGCTTTGACTTTCTATTGTAGCCTGTGGGAAAGAAGGCCTTTCCCTATTCTGCAGTCTAAATTTAAAATCTAGAAATATGACCAGATGTTCTCATTAAGGATTAAATGAATACCATACATGTATATCATTTCTTTCTTACACATAATATGCCGTGAAATTTTAGTTTTAATTAAATATGGATTTTGTTACTTAGCTCATTCTCCAGATAGCTACACTAACTGTAATAGTATTCTTAGTATTCTCCAATGCCACTGAATTTTTATAGAGTCACTGTCTTGCTGTGAAACCTTGACGAGAAATGTATGACATTTATGATCTCTTCATGCAATGTGAGAGTTCCTAAAATAAAATATTCCCTGCAAAATGAAACCCTCTAAGTATAAGCAGCATGGGAAAAATACATAAGATTTATAAAATGTATATATTATGATTGAGACAAAGGAGAATATTTGTCCATCTTTTCACAGGTATTCTAAAATATGTTCTAGAATGAATATAATGACATAAAACTTGCTCAGGCTCCAGTGTAAGGTCCAGAATGAAGTAAACCCGGGTTCACTGAGACACCGCTAGTCACTTATTGTTTTTCATAAAGTCATTACAGAGCATCAGTCATGTGCCTGGCATTGTGTTGAGGCATGGGTTATCAAATTAGAAGACATGTGTATGCCCTCTAGTGTGCAAACAGGCAAAACAAATAAGCAAAGGATATTATCATTATTAAAGTAGATGCATGTACAAAATACTAACGAAGTTTCACAGAAGAGTACTAACTGAGCTGGTATTGGAAAAACATTTGGCCTTTTGCCATATGGATGAGCCAATAGGGAGGAAAACGTATTTACCCAGAGAAAAGAGACATTTTAGCAGCCAGTTAATGTTTAGAAGCAGGAACTTTGAGATCACATTTTCTAGGTTCAAATACAACCTCACAACTTACCGAAAACTTGGTCAAAGTTACGTAAATTCTCTATGCCTCAGTTTCTTCATTTGTTAAATAGAAACTACATCGAAGAGTTATTAGAGACGATATCATGAGTCAACATATGCCAAGTGCTTAGGATAGTTCCTTTTTAAGTGTGTGCTAAAGTTGGAAAACCTAGTTTTCATAGGGTTCCTGTCTGGCTCAGTCAGTACAGCGTGCAACCCTTGATCGTGGGGTTGTAAGCTCAAGCCCCATGTTGGGTGTAGAAATTACTTAGAAATAAAATCTTTAAAAAAAAAGAAGGAAAACTTCAAGTTTTCTGAAATCTAAAACTTAAACAATGAATTGATGAGACAGAGTGGCCAGATAGTAATCATTTTAAATGCCTTTAAAAAGATATATAGAGAAGATATTTCGACCAGAGGAGTAATGTGGTAGATTAGAGATGGTTCGAATTCTTTGTCACATCTCCCATTTGAGAAGTAAAGTTGACTCATTTTACCCCTTTTATAACTAGGTTAGTCTTAGTAACAACATTGATGAAAAGAATAAGCAGAAGCGATATGCCAGTTACCAGTCCCATGCACTAAGAGACTACTAGAATCCACTTCAAATTCCTTGAAACACATTCTCTCGGAATCCTGAGCTTTCCTGTGTGAAGTCTGACTATGCAACTAGGCCCCTCACAGATACTCTGCTTCTCTGAACTGGGCCCCATCTTTCAATTGTCCCTATTGAGGCACCAGATGTCTGAGTAAGGCTGCCTTGGATCCCATAGACCAGAACACCTGTCCCTGAACACCTCAAAATGAACTCCATCAATGTTACCTGTAAAAGAGGAATCATTCATCTCATCACTGCCTGGAATTCTGGACCAATAAAATCATGAGACATTATAAAAACGGCTGTTTTAGGGGCGCCTGGGTGGCTCAGTTGGTTAAGCCACTGCCTTCGGCTCCGGTCATGATCTTGGAGTCCTGGGATCGAGCCCCACATCGGGCTCTCTGCTCAGCAGGGAGCCTGCTTCCTCCTCTCTCTCTCCACCTGCCTCTCTGCCTACTTGTGATCTCTCTCTCTGTATCAGATAAATAAGTGAAATCTTTAAAAAAAATGTTTAAAAAAAAAAACCAAAAAAAACGGCTGTTTTAGGTCACTGGGTTTTGGAATAGTTTGTTACTCAGCAACAAATAATCTAACAGGAACAGGGTGCCTGGGTGGCTCAGTGGGTTGAAGCCTCTGCCTTAGGCTCAGGTTATGATCTCAGGGTTCTGGGATCGAGCCCCGCATCGGGCTCCCTGCTCAGCAGGCTGTCTGCTTCCTCCTCTCTCTCTCTGCCTGCTTGCCTCTCTGCCTACTTGTGATCTCTTTCTGTCAAATAAATAAAATCTTTAAAAAATAATAACAATCTAACAAGAACAAGTGAGAAAGTCAGATTTTTATATTTCAAAGATCCCTTGGCCTTTGTGATAGTAGGAGGGTATGATAACTAGGATTGAATCCAGAAACTGTAGAATGTAGGATTTTCAGAAGAATCCAAAACAGAGATTGCAAGGGCTAAACTAGATCAGTGTTATAGATATGAAGAGAAAGGGGCATCACTAAACCAAAAATTAAAGTTTTTCTTTTCTGCTTTTTTTTCCTTTTGTCTTTAGGCTTTCCTTCTATTGAGTAGATACAGGTTAGGAAAAGTGATTTGAGTGGCTGAAATGGAATTCAAGACAGTAAGCGAGAAAGTCAAAGTTCATTTCTTGTGCTCTAAGACAATTCTTGAAGATAAACATTATTTTGGTATTTGTTGATTTGTTGATTTTATAGAGATATGGACATAGATTACATAGATGCAGATATTGATATAAAGATAGAGATATAGATGTGGATGTGAATATGGACATACCAAGGATCTTGGAAGAGTCAGACTATAACATTTACATCACGAACCACTGAGCAGGGAAGGATGAAAAATGATTTAAGGTCTTGTGGCTATGGACTTCTAGTTGAGAGGGGAAAGGATAAACCAATGAGAGTAATATGGGAGAAGAATGAGGGGGTGAGTATTCCTGGGTAAGCCCAATAATATGCCTATTACTAGAATTAAACTTGAAAGTAGGAAGTGGTCTATTTCATCTTTTTTTCCCTCAAATTATTTGGCCAACACCAATAGTTACAATTCATTTAATATTTTAACCCAATATAAAGACACTCATGCTCAAACTAAAACAATCATTTCAAAAAGCACTTCAATAGATTGATGTCCCTAACCACAACTTTCAGGTTGAAAAGTACTGCCATCAGAAAAAAAATAAATAAATCAAATATATTTAAGAATTCCAAAAAGAAACAGCATTTCCATGAATATAGCCCAGGGAGAGTTGAAAGCCTCTTGAAGAATGTCTGCATACAGCCTAGCATTGGTGCCATTGAATATTTGTTTCTAAAAGATACGCCAAGGTCAATGGGAGAACTTCCCAACTTGTAGTGGCAGAAGTGCCACAACTTCCTAGAGCCCCCTCTGAAAGGGATGAAAACATCTTACAGAATCAGTAAAGAGATGTAAGTGTCTGGGCCCTGGATGAGGAGGATGTAGACTGCCGATGTGGGCTATGACCAAACATCATGTTAGGACCCAGTCACTCATGTGAGTGCTGGGAAACCATGCTCAAGGACCAGCAGCATCTCAGCTGAGGGCAAATAGGAAAGGAAAAGTGACATACTCTTTCTCCATAATGTCAGATTGCTTTAAAAAAAAGTCCTTACTCCCTGTTCTAGAACTTTATATTAGTTTGTGAGTATGGGGATCTTATATATAAATCTTTCTTTCCCAGCCAGATTTGGAATCATTTATGAAATAGACAAAGGAGTCCTACTCAGAGATAAAAATATTTTTATCATAAATAAAGCCTTAGAAAAATATTATCTTAGGTCTGTTGTACAAATGTACTTTGCTTATCAATTAGTCTTATCCATCTACTTGCAGTCAATATTATAAAACCTAAGGGGGACCCCTAAAGAGGTGCTACATGGAGAAAGAGAGGATCTATGCTTCCTGAAGGCAGGTTGTGTATGCGTGCATGTGTGTGTATGTGTGTATGTGAAAGAGAGAAAGAGAGCATACAAGTATGAGCAGATAATGCATAATTCTTTTACAGAACACATCAAGTAAATAAGTTATTCCTCCTTCCACAAATGGACATTGAAAGAGACACAAATCGTTCTTGTATATATGAAAATATTAGGGATGTGGAAATAGTTTTCCACCCTACAAATAGTCATAGTTAACATTTACTGAGTTCTTACGATAAACCAAACACTGTTCTATAATGTGCTCAAGTATCTTGTACTTTTAAATACTCTACTATGATGCCATATTCCCTTGTGTATTTTACTCACAGGCAAACTGCTGTAAAGAGTAATCTTTCATCAGTTTGTTCACTCCGAAATATTCTACCTCTGCAACTTGGTACACTCCATAGAACAGCTCTCACTAAAGTCACCAATAACCTCCTCATTGCCAAATATAATGGGCAATATTAGGTTTTTTGTTTTTTATTTTCCTTTTCTTCATTTTTGAGTACTCTGTAGAATATATCACTATTAATTCTTCTTTAACACTTTATCCTTGGTTTTCATGATGTCAGCATTTTTGCCCCTTTTCCATGTACTGGGATACCAATGTTCTTTATGGAGTGCACCCTTCTAGAATGTTGGAAGAACCCTGTAATTCATTGTCAGACTTAATGTAGGGCTAACTATTACCTGTATGCTATGATGATTCTCAAGTCTGTATATCTAAGTAAGATCTTTTACATGGTCTTTAATCCAAATACATAAAAACTATGTAATGTCACTACTTGAATTCAGAGTCACCTCAAAAACAAAATATCACCAATAACCCATTATTATACTTTGAAACCTGCTTCCCCTGTCCCTAGTTTATACACCTATCTTAGAGAATGGAAACCCTATCCAAGCACTTGCCCAAACAAGATTTATGAAGGAAAGCACAAATTCCTGATTTCCCTTACCAAACATCTCCTGTATGTCTTGATGTCTGGCCTCTCAGTGTTCACCTAAGGCATTGCTAACACTATGCCACTTCCACCCTAAAGCCCTTCTAGAAAATTCTTCAAAGAAAGGCAAAAGTTGAATATTTGTAAGTGTGTGACAGTGTGTTGTTGCTTTCTAGACAATTTCTACCCAAAAAAATCATCTAGTGGAAGTAATTTTGAAAGGGAATTTGCGTTAAACTAAATGTAAGAGTCTACATTAATGTATATGTACATGGAGACATGAAACAGAGAATGATGTGGACCTTTTTTTCGAAATAAACAAACAAAAAAATAAAACATCTCCAACTTACTGGGAAATTACCAGAATACTAGTATTGAAGAAAGAGCTGAGTTTATAGGAAATGAAGCAAAAATCCAAACAAAGTAACAAAAAGTTAAAAATAAGTCTTTCCTTGACACTGAAACAGGTTTTCAAATCAAGAAATTAAGGTAAATGTAAAAAGCTTAAGAATTATTAAGGAAAGATCTATGTAGCATAGGCTCTAGCTTTAAAAAGTTGTTTTTAAAATCACCTTTGAGTATATTTACTGAAATTTAATATGAACTGTTTTTAAAAGATATATAATGCTTTGGATATAAAGTTACATTTTATTATCTAATACCTTAGGATTTACTCACTGCCATCTGGTGTCACTGTAATCAAATTGCAATGGCAGCTCCTTGGACTAACACATTTTACCTCCTATGAGTTGAAATTGCTGAAATAAATATGCAAAGAGACAAGTTTGACATTAAACATTCTACCACATTCAAAAGTATTATGAGTTGAAGCAAAGACAGACAATTAAATTATTTTCTTGTAGTGCTTTACAATGAGGCACCAGCTCAATGAAGTAACATTTATGTTACTGAAAGGTGGTGGCACAGTAAATCCTGCTTCATTGCCAATAAACTGAAGATCAAAACAATCAACCAAGCTCCACTGGTAATAAATTGAAAGTCAGTGGAGCACAAAATGTATTACTGTTAGAATTAATTTTGGCACAAAATGGGTTGTTGAGTTTTCCCCTTTTCTTAAGGCAAATCAACCCCAAGCAAACAGTTAATAGACTGTTGAAAGGTAAACTCAATGCACTCATTGTATTCTGATGAAATTTGAATTTTGTATTTGATTTTTGAGAACAAATAGTCATTTGGATTCTATTTTACATGTATTTTGGAGGAATTTTTACAATGGTTTCATGATTAAATTTCATCTTAAAATGTCTATTGGATTACAAATGGAATTTTTTTCACGTATTTACTAAAAAGCTCTTAGGGACAAGCAGTCAATCCAATCATTGATTATAATAAGTTGGACTGATATTTCATGGACTTCCATGATTTAAAACTAACTAACAAAATTGCAGTATGTCATTGGAAGTAGTTTAGATACTGAGAGAATTTAAAGCACACAATATGATACCAAATGAAGGAAGCTGAAATATTTTAAGGGTACTCTGAAATGTGTAGGAATAAGAGAGCTAAGCTCACACATGGTGCTGAACCTAAAGATTCTGGATGGGAATTGCAGAGGTGAGGCAAGTTCATGACTTCCCTGCTGCAGGTTATCACCAGAAATCATTTCTATAGTTTGTCACCAGACAAGGAAAAGATTTCTATTTAATACTTCCACTCAGAATGAGGTAACTAAATTGTTCAAGATTGTCTGGTGGCAGAATCAGAATTTTGCCTCAAATTTCCTAACTCACACAAAGGTTTCTTTTAACTACAAAGCATCTTTTATGTAGACCTTCAACCTGAGGATATCTTAAGCCTTTAGTAGTACTTGGTTTTTCTTAGTGAAGATTCATAATAGATATAAGTTGACTTCAAACTAATTTTTCTCATCATCTAAAGATGAATTTCTTTCTTGTGAATCTTCATAAAGCACAGAAGAGATTACTATTATTATTGCATAAATCCATTTGAAAGCATTTATGGTTTTCTTTCCTTCTATCTGCCAAGTTAAAGCTTCTCTTTAATCCATATGGGCGTTGACTTCTATAGTTATATAAGGAGGCAATTTCATAACAAAATAATTACCCTTGTTAGTTCTAGAAAATAAGGTTTATTCACCTACTGATAATGGGTACACAGTGAGTCATTAATAACCCTTACCAAGATTATTCTATAAAGGAAATAGTATTCCTGGTTTCCTCAGAATCTGAATGCTATGGTGTAATAAAATATACAAAATACATTCTGTACCTGCAAGGCAGAAATCATTACTCAGGGGCTTTTTGACTTGGTAAAATTACTTTTTAAGAATAAATCCATACTCTTGTGTTGGTAATGATGATGATGACAATAATACAACCATGAATGGCTGAACTTATACTGCTAACATGTAGATGAGTTTCTCTATGTTCAGTTTGATATAATTTTCAAGCGATCAATTTAAACAATCAATAAGCAAATTCCAAAAACCATATAAAAATATATTCCTACCCCCTGGGGCACCTGGGTGGCTCAGTTGGTTGGGCAACTGCCTTCGGCTCAGGTCATGATCCCGGAGTCCTGGGATCGAGTCCCACATCGGGCTCCCAGCTCCATGGGGAGTCTGCTGCTCCCTCTGACCTTCTCCCCTCTCATGCTCTCTCTCACTGTCTCTATCTCAAATAAATAAATAAAATCTTTTAATAAAAAATATTCCTACCCCTACTAATGAATAAATACTAACAAATATTGGTAGGTATAATTGTTTATAAGAACTGAAGGCATCTTACATAATTTTTGAATCATCTATTTTGAAGAAAAAGAAATATTAAAATGTATATAAAATGTTATGCTTTTTAGTATTCAATACTTTTTTTGCCTTCTTAACCTTTATTTACATAATCCAACTGTAAATGTTTTAAGGGGAGTGAAAATAGTTAAAATGAACATGAGAATTCTGAGAAATCATACAAGAAATGCTAACAGGGCATTAAAAAGCAAATTGACTACTATTGAAATGAAAGCCTAAAATGAACGAAATTGAACAAAGAAAATGAAAAATGAGTAAGGAGATTAGAAATGAGATAAAGAGCAAAATGTAAAAAAGTTAATCAAATGAAATACTTGATTTGAATAACCAAGAAGTTGTAATCAATGTAGAAGGGCACAACTTAGAAAAACAGTGTTATAACTGTGGATATTGCAATAAACTTACATCTTGTTCTCGTAAGACATCTATTTGGTATTTCCATCTGACAAAAAAAAATGTGTATTATATTCCAGAGGCCAAAACCAAATCACTTTGACCCACTTTACTTGCACATTCCTAGGCCTGTATTTGATCACTTTGCTCTCTTAGGAGTGTGAACATTATACTCTGTTATGCTTGAACAACAAATTGATGTGCTTGCATAGAAAATCTAAATTAATTAGATTCTTAAAATTTTGTACGTAGCCATTCAAATCTGTTGGCATGACATTTGTTATTCTGGGTACAGTTGATTACACACATCTTATATTAATTACAAGTATAAATGTAAAGAATTACAAATACTACTCTTTGGCATTCTGATTACACATTTCAATTCCTCCCCACCTAAGACCTGTTGATAGGATATGATAGCTTACCTCAACAAAAGATAGTTATGGAAAAATTCTCCTTTCACCAAATGCCTTTCTCCGAGGTTTGGTATAGTGTGCTTATTACATTTTTAATACAGAATAGGCCCAAGAATGAGATGTATCTTTTATTTAATGTCATGATTTGTGGGGTGCCTGGGTGGCTCAGTTGGCTACGCATCTAATTCTTGATTTGGCTGAGGTCATGATATCAGGGTCCTGGGATGAAGCCCCATGTCAGGCTCTGTGCACAATGAGAAGTCTGCTTGAGAATTCTCCCTCTCACTTCCTCTGCCTCTCCCTCTCTTTCTCTCCCTCTCAAATAGATAAATAAATCTTTAAAAAATAAAATAATCTCATTATTTTCAAGAACCAAACCATTATTTAGTCACATCATTTGCCATTGCTGTATGCAACAAGTTAGATTTAGACAAGAAACAAGTTTTCGCCTATAAATTTCTTTTAAGTTTTGCTCATATCCAATGAGTGGTAAAAATGTTGACTTTCTTTATTAACCACTAAGGCATTAATTATTTCTCTCTTTCCATAACATTTTAAGAGTTTAAGAGTTAACATTTTAAGAGTCTATGTGTTATTTCTGTGCTATCATCAATGTTCCTGTCTGATGAACACTTATCAACTGTTTCCTATCTTGAAATCACAAAATGCAGTCTTATTACCCGCTCCTCTTTCTAGAGTCACATCCTAAGATCTCAGCTAAAAACAGACTCCTGAGTTATTAACTGACATGAAATTTTATAATAGAACATAATTATATTATGATATAATAATTCACTAGTAACAGTATTTCAGAGTTATTATTATTGCATTTTTTCATTCCTAATATCATGTGGCCCCCATTTGAATAAGTCTCCCTCACTCAACAATTTTAATAGAGTCTCTTTTAGCTTGGTTAAATATGGTTCATATTCCAGTAGCCTCAAGATTTCTTGGAAGTATACAGAACACATATCTTAAGTAAAATAAAATCAATCACTCTGTCATTATGTATTCCATCTACTGGACACACACACACAAGTATTTACACATATACACACACTTATCTACAATTTAGAGGAAAATAAGTAATATATAAATAAATGAAAACTGAGCAATTTCATCTTAAATGGTAAATTCAATGAAAACACTAAAACCAAGTGATAGTGATTGGGAAGAAAGTAATTTAAATAAAATGGTAAAGATTTTTTTGGAGGAAGGTGTCATTTTGTTAAAACTGATACCCTACACAGAGGTCATTAAGATAAAAATCTGATGACAAAGCATTTCAGATTAAACAAGTTAAAAATGAATATATACATGATAAATACTACACAAGTAATTTAATAAAAATAACATAAACAATTCAAAGTAGGAGTTCTAGCCTCTTGGGCACTAGTAATAAAATTACTGGACTTTAAAGAAATATTTTATAAAATAAAATATTTGTGTGTCTAGGAAAAAATAGTATATGACTTATGATGCAAAGAAATTATTTTGTCATTAGACTTTGTGAACACAATTTAATACTAAAAGAAAGTTGATTGACATATTTGAAATAGAAGGGATTAAAAATGTAAGTGCAAGAGTTTACATTCAGTAAAACTGATTTACAGTGATAAAGGCCAAGTCATATTGCTATTAACAGTTGACCTAGAGAATACTGCTCCCATAAGCTCCTCTTAAGAATTTCACTAGAGTGTGAAATTTAGATGACATAACTTTATGATAAGCATTAAACTAACAGTTATTTGTAGACTAAATTAAGACTAAATGAAGGTATTTAAAAATCATAACAATATGTTCTGATAATGTAGATATAGTACAACTATGAAAAATAAGTGTATGAGTATATGAAAGAGTATATGAAAATAATATTTTTTAGCTCTTCTCAGTATTTCTACTGGGGAAGTAATGTTAACTTTATAATTCTAAAACCTGTGTGTGATGTGAGATTAAACAAACGAGTAATTACAGGACTAACTTCTTATGCCATCACTTCTGTCCCTTGAATCAGAATTCTTAGTATAAAATAATGATGAAATAGATGGAATAGTAAGGTGTTTATATAAAAATGCTTTAGTCCTGTGCAGGGGAGGTTGCCAACTGAACTAATGAGATAGACATATAAGATACATCTTATACATATATTAATTTATCTATAGATCTATGTATTGATTCATAATATATAAGATATATTATAGATCGTAACTATCTTTAAGTAAGGCTATAACTGAGATGGAACACATGGAAGGGGTTCTAGAAATGCCAGCAAATTCCTCTTTATCTGGTTACAAGGGTGTTTGCCTTATAGTAACTCATAAAACTGTACACTTGTTTTGACTGGTTTATTATTTTCTTCTATCTGTTATTTTTCAATAGAAGGGCTAAAATGACGAAGGTATTTCTACTATAAAGAACTAGTCATAGGGGCACCTTGGTGGCTCAGTCGGTTAAGCATCTGCCTTCAGCTCAGGTCCTTCCATGGAGCCCTGAGTCAGGCTCCCTGCTCAGTGGGGAGTCTGCTTCTCCCCCTCCCTCTACTCCTCCCCCTGCTTGTGATCTCTTTCTCTCTCTCAAATAAATAAAATCTTTTAAAAAATAATTAGTCATAATAATAATTATAACCCTCCAATACTTTGATTATCCTATTATCCATTCTGGCTCCATATGAACATAATTCATAAGATTGAGTGCTGAGCCCCACATTACAACATATTCTGGCATCATATCTACTTGAAAGGAATCCACTTAATAGGATTACTGGCTATTTCAGCAAAATGTCACACTGAAACTAACTAGTGACAAGCCAAAAGAACACCAAAATTTCTAAGCATAAATTTCTTCGTATATTGGAAAATAAATATTTATCTTTTTAAATAATAACTGAATACCTATATTAATTTTGGCTGCTTAATTCTTTTTCTGTGAATCCTAAGAAAATTAAAATACCATTGTTTTTCTTTCAATAGTCTAATATTCACTGAATGTTATATTAGTCAACAAATAAATTAAAAAATTAGAAAATTGCCCAACTCAAAAATAAAGTAAAATCAAAGAAAAAATTTACTGTGCCTAACAATGCTAAGTCTTTACTGAGACCCCATAATGAAAACTAGTTTTGGTTACAAGCCCGTTTAAATAGACACGATAGTACATGTAATCGTGTACCAAAACTCCTTTTAAATTTATTTTTGCTTTAAATGTAATGGGCTTTACTACAGACTACACAAGCCAATGAGCTCAAAATGAAAGCACTATTTTACAGTGATATGTACCTATAATAATATTCAGTATAAAATATGTATGGTATTCAATGCTGTGATTTGTGTTGATAATGGTAAACACTCTTTTATAGTAATAAAATGTAGGTCTATAGTGAACAATTCTAGTTATTTGCATTCCAGATTTACAGATACTGGAAAACATTCCCTGCTGTAATAAGTCTTGCAAATATTGTGTGTGTGTGTGTGTGTGTGTGTGTGTGTGTGTGTGAGAGAGACAGAGAGAGAGACAGACAGAGACAGAGACAAAGGCAGAGACAGAGAGAGAGGCCTCTTGATTCAGAATAAAAATTGTCTTAAGTTCTTGCATTATAACCAATAGTGTAATATATCAAATAGGTATATCATTCAATTCATAAAATATCTCTGAGTAAAATATCACAATAGACTGAATTGTGGAGAATAAATTTTAAAATATACTTCAAATTACAACACCAAAATGTGTATTTCTTGCCCCAAACTACTTTTATTCTAAACTAGTAACTCATTAAAAAGAGAAGAAAAGAGCTGTCAGTGTTTTGTAGCTGCCATGTCCTTAAGGGATTAAATTTAGTGCTAAAAAGCTGGTTTGGTAAAATTTCCAATTTAAACATTTGGACAAGCATGTAGTTGTTCACGTAACTTTGCCTTTTACTATTTCTATCTGCAATATTAATCATAATTCTGGGACCCCTAACAGTTTAACATGCCAATTTCTATCAGTTTGTGAAGTAATTGATGATGGCAGCAAGAAGATGTTCTTAGAAAGTACTTAGTGATGAATTGAAATTTTCTAAAATCTCATCAAACTTAACATGTATCTCTCCTGAAATATCTGCATATATACCGAAGATGCAGACATATATGATATTTAGATTTAATGACATAATAACATGAAAAGCACTGTTTTAATATATTCACTCATAATCGAATCAATCAACAGCAACTATAAAATAAAGTGTTCTCTCTGTAGGAATAATGAACAATGTAAATCCTCAATTTTGGCACCTTTGTGTTTTCTAAATACCAAAACACCTTTATATAGTTTCAAAGAAAGGTAAAAGATTTATTTGTGGTTTTTATCTATACATAATTCTCTTTGAACATATCCTAAAATTGAATATATCTTTTTACTGAATTTTATGATTTCATCATTCCTTGATGGAATTTAATTACCACTTTATAATAAAAGTTCATATATAGGGCTCCATGATCTAACGTTCTGATCCAGCATTCAAAGACAATATCTATAAGCTATGAGATCCATCAGAAAAACTGAGGAACACATTGAAGTGGGAATTGGAGAAGCAGATTTCTCTAGACAGTATCCATATTTCAAAATATAAAATCCCAATGGATGGGAGCACCAGTAAGCACTGTAAATCAGTTAAGAAAATGATGAGTTAAAGAAAAGTTTGAATGAAGAAATGTACATAGATTATTGTTTTTACCAATGTTAAGGATTCTTTCAACCTTTGACTCTTAAAAATACCAGTATTTTGGAAAAATGTTTTGCATTTTGGGAAAAAAAACTCAGTTTGGCAAATAAAGGAGACAATAAACTAAAAAATTCATATCTAAATGCCCTGAAGTCTTGCTATAACATGACCTACTATAAGATGAATTTCTGTCTGAGGTATTTCTCTCTCCTACTTCCTCCAAGGGAATTCATTAGAGTAAGAAGAAAAAGAACCTAGTGGTAACATTTTTTAACCTATAACAGAGTAATTTGGTGTTGACCATGTTGTAAACTCCAGCATCCTTTTTTAGAAAGAGAATAAGATCAGGGGACTTTTTTTTACATTATAGTCAAAAAAAGTATAAGATCACCACATAAGATTTATTTGTTCATTTATTTGTTCCTTATCTGTTATCGCATCATACATTTTAGTCACTACAGAGGATTTACAAAACATAAAAAATAAAATTCTATGAAAATCCCAATAAAGCCATCTTTATTAACAAAGAAAATAGAAAATGAAGAAAATAGTCCACCTTTTATGGGCATAATATTCTCAATTATGCTCAAATCTTCAATGAATGAGGTGAATTCAGCATGTGTAGGTGGGCTGTTATCCCAGCAATACGTGGAATGAAAAAAAAATCTTCCCTTAAAGAAAAATCCCAATATTGAACACTTAATACCTGAAATAGTTATAAGAATAGAACACAGGGAGAAAGTATCATCATCACAAAGGATTAGGCTTTCCCTTCTGTGAAGAAAAATAAGTAAATACCTATTTACGTTGTTAAATAACAAAAAGACAAAGGCACACGCAGATTATGTAGGTGACCTGCCTAAATCCATAAACAAATACACTAAATAATTTAGTAGGAAAAATGTTATTTTTCCATTGTCTTATTATGTAACTGAAATCCAAGATCATGAGTTCTTTCCTGATGACGTTTTTTTTTTTAAGATTTTATTTATTTATTTGACAGAGAGAAAGAGATCACAAGTAGGCAGAGAGGGGGAAGCAGCCTCCCTGCAGAGCAGAGAACCCAATGCAGGGCTCAATCCAAGGACCCTGAGATCATGACCTGAGCTGAAGGCACAGGCTTTATTTAACCCACGGAGCCATCCAGGTGCCCCCTGATGACAATTTCTTAGATTCGTCATAATCCTGGCCGAGTGGTGCCCTCCTCTCTTTTACTACACTCTTCTTACATGTGTAACTCATGCAAGTTATCCCTGTATCTGAAATTGTGTGATTATTTTCAAATTTCTCACTTCGTGAAAGACGTCATTTTTCTGTAGCTGTTCCTAGTTTTTATATTTTTTTCATTCTTCTACAAAAATCGAGTGAAATGTTACCTACTTCCTTTATTTGCAAAAGGCTCCATTACTGAAAAAAATGTCATATTGTGGTTTGTATTATTATGCTTTCAGGATGAAATGCATAAATTGGGAGATTTTTTTTTTTTATGTATTTCCTACCTGAGACACTACCAGATGGTACTGTGCTAGTCTCAGGTTGATCATTATGTGAGAGACCTGGGCTCACCGCCAGACCAACACACCATTGACTGAGAGAAAACAATGTAACGCTGAACTGTACATAAAAATCACAAGTGGTGCTTTTGTAATTTAAACAGACATCTGCTTTCACGTGTCATGTTTATCTGAAATATATACACATTCCTGATTTGATCTAGTTATGAAACTGAACTTAAGAGGGTAATTAATAATATATGTACTTGAGACACAGATACATCAGATATATGTGTATACACCTGTAGGATACAGACATCTGTCAGTGTAGATAGAGATCAGCTATCCCTATGTATGTGTGTACTTCTCATGCAAGTATACATATGCACATACATATACAGACACGGTAGAATACTAACAATGCATACATTTCTCTGAGGACTCCCTGTTTGTGCATTTGTTTCCTAAGCCTTCCCTGATACTACATGAGAGTGAGGTTATTGAATCTACCTAGTAAGATTCCTATGTAACAAAGTCATCAACTAGACAAAGAGCATGGGTGAATACTCTTGTTTTCTGATTAGGAAGTGCTTTTATTTGCTTTGGCAACACATTTTCCACGGAAACTCTTCATTTGAAATTTTATAAAAGTGCAAATGTTTGTATTTTAGTAAGCAAAAGAAAAACTTGTTTTTTCCTTTTTATTTTTCTTTCTGTTTGAAAATATCCTCAATAGCATCTCTGATTCTTCACTTGTACATGTAGTTGTGTGATTACCCCATTCATCATAATTGCTATCCAAACCTCAAGAAGTAAAGCCTTGGGGATTTGGGGTTATATCTTCCTCTTCTTCCATCCCTTCATTTTCCAGACTCTTTTGAATTTTTGACCATCGGTAGTATAGCTATGAGAAGACTATTGATGTTTTACATAACAACCGTTTGGCAGATTTAATAGCTCATGGAAGACATCTAAAAAGAACAAAAGCATCACAAGAGAATTTTAGCTTTATGTTGACTAGCTCATTATGTAGAGTTCCTTTACTTTGCAAATTACTACATAAATGATTTGGTTAACCTGGTAGAACTTAAATCTTTCAAGTACACATATTTTTAATTACTTTCTTAAGTTCAGTTTCATAACTAGATCAAATCAGGAAAAAATATATTATTGAAGCTTTGCAGAGGGCAGAAAAATCATTTGCAGTAATAATAACTTAATATTTACATGGTAATATAAATACAACTTAACAAGGTAATTAATCTTTAGGTAAGCATAATCCATTCCATAGACGTTTAGCTTACAATAGCTGATTGCAAGAGCAAATAAGCTGGGCTTCTTTTTTAGAAATGCTTCCATTACTAGTTCTAGCTTGTGGTGGTTTAAATTAATAGGTGTTTTATATATAAATGCTTTTATCACATTATACATATTGTATACACTGAATTGCCTATGTATCTATATGTGTGTGTATATTTATGTGTGAGGTATATATGTGTAAGCCACAGCTCCCAGTCAGCCACATGATCATGAGTATTAAAAAAAACAATGCTCTTACAAGCATTCTGTACCCATACCATACAACCATTCTGTTCTTCACTTTCGGTACACTATTCAATAAATTACAAGAGATATTCAACACTTAACTATAAAATAAACCTTGTGTTAGATTATTTTGCCCAAACGTAGGCTAATGTCAGTATTCTGAGCATGTTTAAATTAGGCTAAGCTGTGATGCTTCATAGGTTAGATGTATGCATTTTTAAATTATGTATGCATTTTTAAATTCAACTTACAATCGGGCGCCTGGGTGGCTCAGTTGGTTAAGCGACTGCCTTTGGCTCAGGTCATGATCCTGGAGTCCCGGGATCGAGTCCCATATCGGACTCCCGGCTCTGCGGGAAGTCTGCTTCTCCCTCTGACCTTCTCCCCTCTCATTCTCAGTCTCTGTCTCTAATAAATAAATAAAAAAAATCTTAAAAAAAAAAAAATAAATAAATTCAACTTACAATCAGATGTAGCCCCATTATAAGTCAAAGAAGATCTGTCTATATCAACTCGCTTCTTACTTTGCTCCAATTCCTTAAAGTTTGAGGTTATATGATAGAAAGAAAGCATAGTTTTAATATTTAAGTATCATTATACTTATAGATAACTTTTTTTTTTTTACTTATAGATAACTTTTATCTGAGTCATATTTTTAAAAAATCTTTAAAAAGTACACATTGTCTAAAGAACATTCATGGATTATAGTTAAAGTTTAAGGTTATGTAATAAACTAATGAGTTTCTTTCCAGTAAATGAAAAATTATGACTTTTAGGATATAAAATTGGAATAGTAAACCCTAAAATACAGAGACAAAATGAAACATACCTTTATTTTTGTTAAATTTTAGTTAATAGCTTCATTGTCTGCTACTTGAGAGACCCAGTATGCATTTTCTAGTATTATTGTTTCCATGTATTCTTTTAAAAGCATGCATTACTTTAAAAGCAGAAAAAGTTATGTTAGAAATATTATTTTAACATATTGAAACTGATTAATAGGAAACTGAGAAATGGTGAGAAATTACTATGGTCTTTCATTTCTGTTTAAGAGAAAAACAAAGCCCAAGCATAGTTGTTGAATAAATATTCCACGCAGACAAATAAATAGAAAAATCCAGCGTTTTTATCTTACACAAAGCCACTAAGGTATGTTCACTCTTATTTATGTTAATTTATGCAAAAAAAACCCCACAAAGGCTACAAAACACTGTGGAAGAAGAACATTAAAAAAAAAAACTTGGGGCCTTTAGAAAAGTTAGAAGAACATCATGTTAACTTTTACTATGACAAATCTCTTTAATGGTTTCTCTTGCTTGGGTAACTGATACATAAATATAACTAGTATCTCAAAGTTAAATACTGTGTGCTTGATAGTGTTATTGTTGTCATAACTTAGTAGATAAGAAAACCTGAAATTGAAAAGTCATAAGTCTCAGAATCCTTTAACTAGGTAAGTGAAGTAGCCATAATGAGAACATTATTTTTTCTTTATTCAAAATCCAACATTCTTTCACCCTTCCATAAGGCATTTACAGCTCTCACTTGAATTTATAATCTTCTTAAATATTTATTTATTTTTTAAAACAGCATGGCATATACATTTTATAAATGAAAATCAACCACTCAAGTATTGGCTTATTTCTAAATAAGTTTTATTTTGGAAGCTCCTAAATATTTCCTATGGATGTTCAATCTTTGCATGACCAATTCTTTATATGATGCTATTTTATTTGACTAAAATCTCCATGAGGGAAATTATTAGGTATAATCTTTATTAGATATTCTTAAGTTCTTAAAATATTTACTTTTTAATAGTATCTAATAAATATATTTGACTAAATATGCATAGTAAAGATCATAAAACATTTTATTATAGGCCCCTTTTATCCGTGAGAATTGACAATGTAACAATACTTAATAGCATATATGTGTATATGTTGACTTCCCAGAGTATAGGTACTATTTTTTTTTAAAGATTTTATTTATTTATCTGAGAGAAGCAGACTCCCAGCTGAGCAAGGAGCCCAATGTGGGACTTGATCAAGACCTGAGCTAGAAAGAGGCTTAACTGACTGAGCCACCCTGGTGCCCAACGTACTATTTCATAAAAATGTCCAAGCCAAAGAAAGAAAATAAACAACAACAAAAAATCTTAAATTTATTGTTGACTAAAAAGACAAAGGGAAAAGTAAAACAAGTTTCACCACAGCTTTCATAGAACTATGAGCTTTTTAACTGTGCAGAAATTTGGCCTTCAGTGAGAGATTTTGTGATAGAATTGATCATCATTGCCAGACCTCATTTACTGTTCTTTCTACAAAATCTGAGCAGTACTTCCTAATTCCTCAGATCGGGAAGTGAAGGAATAAGAGTAGAACTGTAGAACTAAACATAAGCAATAATAAAAGCAATATGTTGCATTTCCTCAAGAGGACTACAAATCTCCCCAAAGTAACATAATATCCTCACCACCTACCAGAGCACTCAGAATGACAGGGGTCCATTGACCAGAACCAGACATGCACAATTCTATCCAGGACAACTTTCCTCCATAGATTAATAGTTCTTTTGATTCTAAGTCACTCATCCCTTCCCCACTTTTCTTAGTTTCAGCTGAATTTTCCCTGCCTTTTGCATAGCTGTTTTTTCTCCTCACTTCCTTTCTTCCTTAAACTAATAAATGAGGTTACTACTGCTGGACTCTACCTATGTCCATCATGTATTTGGGTTAGTACTTATACTCAGTTGATCTACATATGGTTGTTTCTACAACAATAACTCATCTCTTAAACAATCATTGAACTGGATGTTTCCAGCATAGTTGTTTTTGAGGAAACACACAAAAATTCAAATTCAGGTACATCTTGACTACTGAAAAAAAATGGATGTATATGTGTTAATAAGTTTCAACATCAAATTATGGCAAAGGAAAATGACATATTGTCCTCAAAAGCTCTTTTAGAAATAGGATCAATTCTCAGAAATCATGTGAAAACAGTTCAAGGAAATAGTTTCTATTAAATGCCAATTTTTTTCACTAGGAAGAAATAAGTATTGAAGCTATCTTCTTAGATTGCTAATAATAATGGAAATTATATGTAGCCATACAGAAATTAGTAGCAAGTCATACTTCCTTATTTTATTCTATGGGATTGGAATGAGAAAAGATATGAGATCAAGGGGCATATATTAAAAGATAAAATGACAGAAAAGAGGAAGAAACAATAAAAAAGCAAGATCATCCAATGGGCAGGCCTAGATAAACTCATCTAAAAATTCACATATTCTGTGCTTTTATGTTCATTCTTTTCCCAAATGTCATTACAGCATGAGTACAATAGTCTTTAGGATCATGGAAAGAACAACAATTTAGACCTTAGATAATATGTGAAATATTTTACAGACAAATAAAATAAAATTTTGAGAAGTCCCCAGGGTTACCATGCTAGTTACTGACAAAACCCGCCAAGTTAGGCACAGAATCCAAGTTTAAGGTCCTTTTCATTATGACAGAGTAATAATGAATTCCATATAATTCAAACTATTCAATTTAAAAACCCACTATTTTAATGAATAATTACCTTGGTTTCATTCTATCTGTAAGAGGTAGAATATTTCATGGAAGAAATATGAAATTAGTTTTAGGTATCTTCTTCATAAGAATTCTTTGCAGAAATACTAAATAAGAATTTGAATAGATCACTTTAATTTTAGAATGGAGATCTATCCTCAAAATCCTAAGCATGTACATGACTTTGGAAGCCATAGACACTAATGAGAATGTCTGAGGATAAAATAAGGATAAAGAGAGGGACTAGAAGAGAGTCCTAAGGAACTCTTTTAATTATTATTTTGTGCTCTAAGTTCTTAGGACCTAGAAGAGTGTTTGATAAAATGTTGAACCAATAGATGAAATAATTATAATCCCTTAGAAGCAGAAGAACCAGAAAATGAAGATGAGTAGGAAGACACATCGGAAAAGAAACATCAGAAAAGTTTAGTGCCATAGAATCTAAAGGAAGAAAGAAATTTGAGGGAAAATGCTGCTGAACTAAGCATGGAACTTGAACAAATCATACTGAACACATGCATGCCCCAGAATCTTTAGTCACATGAGTTCGGGTAAAATGGAGGGGGAAAAACAAGATTTTAGAAATAAGTCATAATCCTGCTCTCAACGTATTCATAGCCTAATGGGGATAAGAAAAGGGACAGATAAGTAAATGAGTTCCTACAATAGATTGAGACAATGTCACAACAGAAACAACAATAACAACAACAAACATGGGGGTTCTATAGAAACCCATAAGTCTTAATAGGGCTTCTTGGAAAAAGTGATGGCTGAGTTGAGTCTTAAGGACCACAGGGATAAACCACACAGAGTAGCAGTTATAGATGAGCAATGGGGATGCTTACTACTGCATCTCAGGTAGTAAAATACACATACAAAAACAGGAATATGAAGGTATACCTAATGAACTCAAGTTGTTCAGTGAGGTACTAGGGTGTGTAATCAATCATAGTACTGAGAATTTCCTAACTTCCTGCCTTGTCCCTCACTATTTCAGTCTAATCCAATATATTTTAATTGAAAATTTAAAAATGCAACTTCACTCCTAAAGTTTCTGACTAACTTTGAGCAGTAGCATTAATTCATTTAATGGATCTAAATTAACATTTCCTTTACATAGAAAGGAAATGACAAGAGAATCAGTGTCTTCCCAAATTATAAAAATAATTGAAAAGAAAGACGTACTCTTTTCAGGCTCTTAATATATAGATATATAAAATCCAAGCAAAGAACATGGTCAGAATGGTAGAAAGAAATGCATACAGAAGTATCAGTTACACATTTTAGGAATTAGTTTTCCTGAAAATTATCTTTTACAGTTTGTGGTAAATTGTTTTCTCATCAGTTTGTAGTAACTGGCTGAAAAAGAATATTTGAGAGTGACTCATAGTTATGAGAAAGGGAGCTATCTTAGTAATTCTATCATTATTATATAATTGTGGGGATACAACCGTGAAATTATTTTGCATGTATTTTGTGGTGAGGTAGTGAAGAAAATTCATGTAGAATCATAAGTGTTAATGGGTACAGGAAAATGGGCAAATAGATCTCTAATGGGAAATAACAGAAATGTATGGGCAACTTGGGAATCTAATCAGTAAATATCACTGAAGAAAGGTACTTCCAAAAATACATAGCTCTGAAAAAAAAGTACTATCCAGCTGGATCTCTTGGGTATATAATTATGTTTTTCTTAATATATTGAATTTGATATCAGAATTACTTATAACTGAGACTTTGAAGATGGTATATTTATCTAATTTTTCTGTTCATCATCTGTACATTATTTAAGGAGGGTAAATATTCACCTGCATTTACAATGAAAAGATTTGTGTGAAATTTTAAAAGATAAACCAGAAAAGCTTATCTTTAAGTACCTAAGCACAGAAATGAGAAATTATGCCTGCCACCCATATCCCAAATCAGTCACAAATTACTATATTATTTTCCATTCCGATCTGATATTTACCAAGAATCTAATATTCTAACATCAAACATTTATTTTAGGATACCTGAGGTATATAGCACTTTACAAAGCAATATCACAAAAGTTCATCTATGCTAAAAGAAACTTACATGTGCCCATACTAGAGAATACTCATCACTTGAGTATTCTCTACTCAATACTCATCTCATATGAGTATAAGAATACTCATATTAGAGAATACTCATCTCTAATGGATATGGTTGTCTGTAGGTAATAAGTTTGAGTTTCAACTTTTGGAAGGTAAATGGAAGACTTAAAACTTAGAAATACTTGGGGCACCTGGGTGGCTCACTTGGTTGAGTGGCTGCCTTCGGCTCAGGTCATGATCCCAGGGTCCTGGGATGGAGCCCTGCATCAGGCTCCCTTCTCAGCTGGGAGTTTGCTTCTCCTTCTTCAACTCCCCCTGCTTGTGTTCCCTCTCTTGCTGTGTCTCTGTCAAATAAATAAATAAAATCTTTAAAAAAAAACCTTAGAAATACTTGATGGAAAATAAAAGCAAATAAAACATTGAAGGAGCAGAGCAGGGCTGGTTCCTTTTGCTTACACCTGCCTTCTTGTGTGTGGCCCCCCGCAGGACCTGCCTCTGGGAGGGCCTGAGTGTGGCTCAGCCCTCCCTTGAGCTAAGTAGCCCAGAGGACCTATGGGTTGGGTTTGGGTTAGTCAATAGGAACGCGGAACCCCTGCCCGGGAAAGAATATAAACCCCGCCTTTTGCCCGCCAAACTTGTGCGCCAATTCTGGCCAGGGTGATAGGCTAGTTCAAACAGTTACTAAGCAACATTCTGTGTGTTACAATCTCATTGGCCACCGGCCCCTCTAAAACTGTTGTGCTTTTTGAAACTCGCTCTCTTTCTCTACACCACGCCGCTGTGTCGGTGAGTGTGAGGGAGAGCTCAAGCTAGCTTGAATAAAGGGCTCTTTTGCTTTTGCATCGGACTCGGCTCCCTGGTGGTATTTGGGGATCTCAAAATTTGGGCATAACAACATTAGTTATCTTACTCTAAATACCAAGGAATAAATTTACAGAGGAATGAATGGGTGGTATTAAATATAATTTACAGGAAGTTGAGTAACATATGATGAAAAGACATGAAAAAATCTCATGAAAATAAAATCTGAGAATTTTAGTTAACTGTGAATAGTGTAAAGTGAAATAAAAAATATTAAAATGGTAGGTGGGTTAGAATATGACAGAGTAATAAGAGGACTGTATGCTTGTTTTGTCCCTCAGTCAGGGAACTATCAAATCATTCTGAATGCCCAAGAAATCGATCTGAGGACTGAAAGCATAAACTCTACAACCAGCGGGAGAGAAGAGGCCAAATAGTGGAAGGTAGGAGATGCAGAGACATGCTTTGGTGGTGGAAAGGATCATGAGTGCTGCAGAGGGGAGGGAGTCTGGATCATGGACAGAGGAGAAGGAGAGAGCCACACACCGGGGATCGCACAAGAAAAACACTTCCCCCAAATTATTGACTGGGTAAGTGAGAAGGGATGATTATCATGAGTATTTACAACCAGCACAGCTCAAAGACTGAAGTTTTAGAAGTCCATGCAGTCACCTGTGTGAAGCCTGCCATAGCAGTGCTCCTATGGAGGAGGGCAGAGGCCCAGGAGCACATGGTGCGATTTGAGGATCCCCTGAGATGCATGGGCAGAGACCTCTCCCTCTTCTTAAAGTGCATCTGGAAGAGGTGGCTTTGTCCCTCAGGGGACAAAAGAGCCAGTAGGTGCCATTACACTCCCCTGTCCCATAAGCATAGGGCAGAGATATCTGCTGAGGGGGGCTAACCTGCACCCGGGCTTTTGCTATGCTATACTCTAAACCCCAAGCTCCTGTGCATTGGCGTAACTGACCTGGGAAAAACCAGCATCAGCCCCAGTGCAGTAAGACCCTCCACCAGAGGACCAGCACAGGTCCATGTCACTCCAGGTCCCTAAAGTTTGGAGTTTTGAAACTCAGCCAGTGTGCCTGAGATAAAACAAAGGTGCACTGCACTGCTGGGCAGGCAGTTGGCCCAGACACAAACAGGGTGAAGGTAGGGATTTGAGGGATGCTTGGGACACACAGGAGAGACTGTTTGCTCTTCTGTGAGGGCTTCCTAGAGAGCAACAGTCATGAACTCCCCTCTCCAGGACTAAAGGAAACAGCTGGCACCATTATTTTCTCCCCCTTCCATCGGCATCTACTGACCCCAGTGAGCATCAAAATGGAAACCCACTTAAAAGAAAAAGTGATTAGAAGTATGGTCCTACAAATGGAATTTTTGTCCCCCGTTTGGAACTGTTTATTTGCAATAATTTCATCTAGTTAGTACTGTATAATCTGTGGAAACATGGTATCTGAGGCATACTTAATACTGCCGAAAATTAATCATCCTGGCCCTAACTCTTTGTTGCCTCTCAAACCTTTGCAATTGTCCAAGCAGCCTTCTTTGTTTTTAGTGGCTCCCAGGAGTCAAGGGTGTGTCAAGATCCATTTTGCTGTGTTATTTCTTTCTTATTTACTTGATATATAGGAGTTGCTCAACTAGTTTCTGGATTTCTTTCAGAGGAAATTGTTCCATATATTCAGTGTGTCCATGGTGAGTTCAAAAGCCTCCCTGAATGGGAACCATCTTGAATGGGAACTTCTGTGTCCCTGCTTTCTTTGATTTGTGGCCTCCTCACTCCATCTTCAAAGCCATCAACAATGGGTTGGGTTCTTCTCAGGCTTTGGGTATCTCTGACCTCCCATTCTGCCACATATCTCTAACTCGTGGGTATTCTATAAGGCCTCACTTTTCAAATCTTACTGTGAAAAATATTGCCTCCTTAATGTACAATTTGAGGAAAATATAAACATTTCTAAATATATATATATATCTCAGTTTTATATACCTATATGCAACATATAAAGCTATATAAAATCTTTAAAAACTTAGGGGCACCTGGGTGGCTCAGTGGGTTAAAGCCTCTGCCTTTGGCTCAGGTCATGATTTCAGATCTCTGCTCAGCAGGGAGCCTGCTTCCCCCTCTCTCTCTGCCTGCCTATCTGCCTACTTGTGATCTCGATCTCTCTCTCTCTCTCTCTCTCTTTGTCTGTCCAATAAATAAATAAATAAAATCTTTAAAAAAAAAAAAAAACAAACTTAAATATATGATAAAAACATCCTGATAGAGGAATAGGAAAACATACAGTAGAGGTGAAATACATGTAATTCATAATGCTGTCCTCTTAGCTGGATGCCCAGCATAGTTTATCACCATCCATTTGCACATATTCTACCCTAGAATCTTTGCCAATGGAGAGAATTGTGTAAATTTAAATTATGAAACAGTCACAATTCCATGCTTTTCCTCAAATATTTGAAGATGTTCATCTTAAAAGAAAATGGTGACATATTCTGTGATGGCATATAGACCAAACCAGTATTAAAGATATATATACAGTCAGAGACGGATCTCAGTCTTTTAAAATATAGTATATAATAATGATTTAATTATTATACCAAAATTTTCTCTCTTCTTCTTAGGAATAATGAGCACCTATCACTAGAAGTATTCAAACCTATATGATATTCTTGCATTTCAGAATGTTTCAGAAGATAATTACAAATTGGGACAAAAAGGCAGATAGGCTCTAAGATAGCTTCTTAGGAATCCCTGATTCCTTAGATAGTGGATGAAAGAAATTAAACAATAAACTTAACTTTTTTCCTTTGCCAGCGCTTCACTATATTTAGAAATATGTTTATGTTATTTATTATTGTTCGTCTTTCTAAAATATGTCAAAATGGGAAATTTTTACTAATTCAGTGTGATTAGAATTTGTTTCAACTCAGTAAGGTTGGTCTAAACATTACGTACAATAGATGAAGAAAGAGTTGTTAAAGAAAATTAATGAAGGCATAAGCTGCAAGGGAATAGTTGTATCATTTGAGAAGCTTATTTGCCTCAAGGGCACTGTTGTAACTGTTAGCACTATGGTCTTAGGAAAAGTCCTTGACTCTACCCATTAACCAGCTAAGAGACCTTGGACAAGCTTCATAGTCCCTCCAGGGCTTGGTTCTTTCATCTGTGGCTGAAAGGATTTAGTCAAGATGATGTCTAAGATTATTCCCATCTCTATGGCTTTATTATTTCAGGTGCCACACAGAACCATATCAAGAGGAGAATATCGTTTATTGATTTGGATAAGTGTATCTTAAGTAACAAATAACATTTAAAACTTCCCTGGAAATAATCTTTTACGTATTATCAAAATAACTGAAAATACAACTTTAAGAATGAAGAGTTTCAGTTTAATTTATAGGCTTTAGTGGAGAAAACCATTTCATGACAGGAGGTAATAAGCAATGCAGCCATTTTTTATAGAAACATGGATATAAAGTTATATATTTTTAGATATTTGCCATCCAATCTCAGCTATAAATGTCTTTATCACCTACAGTTATCTTTGGAATTAAATCTTTTGAGAGATGAATGCTGTAGACTATTTAATGCCTCAGCGGGTTTAGATGCTTATAACTTGTGAAAAGTTAAAATGTTTTCCCTTTTATTTCATATCTATTCTAAACTCTTATTGTTGCTTTTGAAACAGATATTTTAGAAACAAAAAGGATATGAGTGATCATCTAGCCCAATTTTGGCATTTTTAAACCAAAACCACACATTCTTTTCACTCCTCCATCAAGAGGTATTAGCTAGGGCCCTTGCTGTTGAAGCTCTGAAGGTACTACTCCCTGTGAGATGTTCCACACACTGATGTAGTCACAAGCTGGAGAGGCCACCTGTACACAATCTGATTGATGGTTAGAGCTGAGTTTAGCCTTCTGCCATTCCCAATAAAGCATCACATGACTGCAATTGTTTAGGATCCACCATTCCAAATCATCTGCCAACTGAATAACCCTGAGTGGCTTCCATCAAAACTACATGAAAGAGGAGACTCATCCATCTGAGTGTTGCTACATTATTAATTCATGAAATTATGAGATATAATAAAATGATTGTTTTAAGCAACTAACTTTTGGATAGTTGGATAGTTTTTGTCTATTTTTATTTTTAATGCACCAATAGAAAAACAGATTTTGGCCCATGAAAGTGAGGTGCTTTACAACATTACAAAATCTAAAATGTGTGGTTCTGGTTTGGGGATAGGGCACCAGGCAAAAGTCTTACAAGCCTTAAAATGAATACTAGAGAGGATTTAAAGAGATTGGAAAAAAAAAAATTACTAGGAGGTGCTACTTCTACCCAGGTAACCTGGAAAATATATAATGTACTTACTAAACTTGATAATTTAGTAAAGATGACTTCTGGATGAAGTGTTGAAGGTGCTACCTTGTTTCCTCCTGTTGTGTTTTTAAAAATGAGAGAAAAGAGAGATGAAATAATCAACTGCTAATAGAATATGGAGGGAATGTAAAGGGCTTAGGACAATCATTCCAACAAGCGAGTGGTCCTCAAAGTAAGAGACGGTCTCAGGGTAGAGATAAAATTTAATGAACTGCCAGTAGAAGAACCTCTGTGGTTGTAAGATCCTTTAAGATTTCAGAAGGATGGATGCCTGGGTGGCTTGGTCTGTTAACGTGTGCTTCCAGCTCAGGTCAGGATCCCAGAGTCCTGGGATCAAGGCCCATATTGGGCTCCCTGCTCAGCGGTGAGCCTGCTTATCTCTCTGCCTGATGCTCTCTCTCTCTCTATGACAAAGAAATAAATAAAATCTTTAAAAAAATTTAAAAAATGGACTCCAGAAGGATTTAAGTCTGTATCAAATATACCCTCTCAGTAACAAAAAGAAAAAGGGCATGCCCTATTCGATGCTCTAAGACAGACAACAGTACTTAGTGTACAAACAATAGCTTCACAGGGAAACCAAGATAGAGAAGGATTTACCTCAAAAAGATTTATGGGTTTGGTTTTGTCTAATGGAATAGATTAGGAATTGACACAAGAAAGCCTCATGAGATTTTAAAGGAATTATATTAGCATTGAACGGGACAGAAAGAGTAAAAAAAAGAAAATAAATAAGGCCTAGAGATAACCAAAATTCTATATACAAGAAGCATTTTAAGAAAACTAAATTTTGTGGAAAACAGATTTTATGTAAAAAGGAAGTTTACAGAAGGCAGGACCAAAGCCATGTAGAATTATAACCCAAAGACCAAGACTAAACCTCAATCAGGAAATGAAACTATCTGCCAGATTATATTTAAGAATTACTATAGTATAGTGATTGCTCCAGATCTCAATATCTCCATTTTGGAAAAGGAATATTTACTATGATTATCCTATGCCTACTTCATTTTGGGACATTCATTTGTCCCAAGGAAACATATCATTTGTCTCTTCATTTCACAAGTTTAGTCTAAAAGTAACTTTATCCAAGGGGAGACTCAAAACCAAGATATTTTTATAGCTAGATATGATTTAAATGATGTGATTATGGACCTTAAACCTGAGCTTCATAACATAATAGAATGAGACTTTTGGTGGTTCTTGTATGATGAAGGAAGATCAATACTGTTGTAAGCAAGGCTTGTACCACAGTGGTTTAAGCATGGAAGCAAATTATTTGAAATTTCATTTATGGGTATGCTGGTCAATGATCCCTCCCCTTGAATATGACATGGTTGAGAGTGCTTTAGCCAGTAGAGTATGGCAGAAGTCGTGTTAGATTGTCTAATATCATGAAAGTTTCACCTTCTTCACTTGACACAGTGACCTACCATATAAGAAACCTAACTACTCTGCAGCTGCAATACTGAAGAGGCCATATTAGGCATTTTACTGATAATTCCGGCTGAACTCAGCCTTTCAGATGTACCCTCCTAGTCACCATATGTGTGAGTATGCAATTTATGCCTTGTAATCCAGACTATATAACAGTTGAATATCATCAAGTGGCCTCTATTACGCTACATGAAACAGTAGGATTATGTAGCAGATCTCTGCTGGAAGTTCTGACCCACAAAATTTGTGTGATACACTACAATGGTTGTATGAGTTTTACCACTAAGTTTTGTGGTGCTTTGTTCACAGCAATTGATACCTGGAACGTACATCTTCTCCTTTAAAGATCAATCTTTAATAGATAAAATTATGGCAAGGAGAAATGAAGTGACTTGTACAGGTTTATGCAATAAAATAGGGGAAGAATTGCAGTGCAAAACCAGAGCCCATATCTTCCTTTTATTTCCACCATACCTCATCGTGCTAAAGAAGTACAATTTTCTTGTATAATGCTATCTTATAATGTTTGGAAGTCAAGTACTTAACTTTATGAAAGTCAAACATGCTTCTTCTTAGTCCTTCTGTTTCTTGCCTTTTACCTAATTGTCTTCTGCTATTTAATATTTCGAGAATCTGCCCACATATGAAGATAACAAACATAGGTGAATTCTAATTTTAGTGGACTTCAAAATAGAAATGCAGGGTAGCCTGAAGATGGTAATTTCAAGTCATGGGCATCTGTGATTACAGCTTTTCTGTTTTAACAACAGCTGTGCTACCCGAAGTGAGACGCATTTTCTAACGTCTCTTGATAAGACTGTGAGAAATTAACAACAGTATTTCCTGAAACCATCAAGACAAAAAATGTCAGTGACACTGAATAGAGATGTAAATGATATTAAAATAGAAGACTTCTGTAAAAGGACACCCAAAACTTGTGAGAATTTTTTTGGCTCTTAGTACCAATAATTACTACAATGACTATATATTGCATAGAAATATCAAGGGTTTTATGGTTGAAATGGGAGATCTGACGTACAAGAAGAAGAGGTAACAGTAACTGGAGCAAGAAATTTGAGGATGAATATAGCAACTTTCTTAAGCACAATGTTAGAGGTGTGTATCTATGGCTAAAACAGCCCAAATATCAATGGATCTCAGTTCTTCACCTATGGCAAACAGTCACCTTTGGACATGAAATATACACTATTTGGAAAGGTAATAGATGTTCTGAAGACTCTAGATGAATTTGAGAAGTTACCAGGGAATGAGAATACATGTCTACCTCTCAGTGATGTGCACAAATGACATAACTATTCATGCCAATCCCTTTGTGCAGTAGCTGTAGTAGACCTGGAAAGACTGTTGGCAAACTATTCAAGGAACACACCTATTGTGGTTTTTGCAGTTTTAATTATGTCAAGAGACTGTATCATCTTTCTGCTTGTTTACAACTAAAATCTACCAAGTTGGTGGTACCAACGGGACCCACATGGCTTTTACTACATTAGAGCATTTTTCTTTACTAAAACTATTATCCAATGTATTTCTTGAAGTTTAATTTTTAAAAATCTTCTGTTTAATTTTTTGTTACATATAAACACCCATTTAAAAATAGAAATACATTATTTCTGTGATAAAGACTTAATGCCCTACCTATTTCTCTGCCCCCATTCACTGTCACCCCTTATAACTAGAATGAAAAGTACTTAATTTCACACTGTCTTCTGAGCTATAGTCAATCCAACCCAAGAACAAGGAAGACTTTAGTCAAAGAAATTTATAAGTTCCAAACCAACAGATCCACATTTCTACACTGAGGTAACTTTTTGATAACTGTACTTTCTTCTTGTGATCACTTCCCCTTCCAAGTTTGGTTTATGAGATGAAGTCATCCTATATCCTGTATCAGGTAAGTGAGTCTCTGTCCCTTGTTTGATCTCATGCGTGGGTCTTGGTTTAGATTTCCTGCACATTTTCCTATTCACCCAGGATTGTGTCCCACTCTGTTCTTGGAGATTCTATATTTTAATCTTGTTATGAAAAATTTAGCCTTGCAGTGGGACTTATGCTACTTCTCTCCAATTTCTCTGGTGTCCCTATAATCCTCTCTAGAATCTTTGCTTTAGCACATAGCTGCCTTAACTTAGTTTTAAGTTACTCAACACCTAAGTCTTATACTCTTGCTGATATTCCTGGACACTAGTGTGATGGTTTGCCTGTCTATCCACCTGTCATGACCCATTATTGTTTCGCGCTCACCATTGTATTTTCCAGATAAAATGCTTTGCCTGTCTGGCTAGATTTCCATCACTCGATTCTTGTTCAATTTGCAAGAACTGATTTTATCTCAGTGTTAGCTCTTAGTCTCCCACTTGTATCCAACCTAAACTCTTTCTGCCACTACCAAGTCCTATAATGGTTAGAGGAAGACAGCTGCTGGATGAAAGCTAATAGAGAGACAGACAGTTACATTACTCTAATAATTAAAAATGCTTGTAAATCAGTTGTTCCAATACAGGTTTAATAAAATTCACCTCTTTTAATAACGTATAAGAAAATTGTTGTGCTATTGTTTCTCCTTGATCTTTGATAAGAATAATAAATGAAGGCCACAGATTCAGAAAATGAATCTCAGTGTTTTTAATATGTGCATATTTACAAAAGTCACTATTTAAGTGAAAGAGGTAGTTTTTATATTTACGTCTAAATAATAGAATTCTCATAGTGGAAAAATAGAACATAGTTACTTATATATAAAGTCACAGCTTTTCTCTGTGATGAGGTAAAATAAAGTATATGACCATGAGGTATGTAATGTCTTTAATTAAAAACTTAATAATTCTGACCTGGATTTTTGATCAAGGACTTAATATGATTATATATATGATATGTATATTATACATATAAATAATATATTTTGTATATATATAATATACAAAATAAGTACAGTAGTTGATGTATACATATATATGTATGTATAAATGTATATATATTATTATATATATAACATTAGCATGTTATATATATATAACATTATGTATAATGTTATGTATATAATGTTACATGTATGTCTATATATAACATTAGCAAATGTATAAATGTATACATATATATGTATACATATACATGTATACATCAACTATTGTACTTATTTTGTATATCTGCATATATATGTTGATATATGTACACATATATATACATATATATGTATGCATATGCATATATATGTTGATATATGTATACATATTTTTGATACATTTTTGATCAAGGATTTTTGATCAAAGACTTAATTGATTATATATATATGATATGCATATTATACATATAAATAATATATTTTGTATATATACAATATAACTATTGTACTTATTTTGTATATATGGATATATATGTTGATATATGTACACATATATATACATATATATGTATACATCAACTATTGTACTCATTTACAAAATAAAAAAAAGTTGCAAGTTTTTAGGATGTTCTTCATTATAGTGTATGGACTAAGTATTTGTCTTGGTCCAATTAGGAGACAGAGCCACACATTTAAATAGGGGAAGTTTAATATTAAGAATCATTAAGCTATGATAATCATAACTATAAAGATGAAAAGGTATGTTCTAAAGGGCTCCTCAACCTTCTCCTAGACCTAAGGAAATGTACCAAAGAAGGACATATGTGGGATATATTCCAACCCCTGACAGGATAGTGTTCAGACCGAGTTTGAACAGTGAGGTTTGTTGGATTGACTGAGTTAAAGCTGGTTTACAGATATCAAGCAAGCAGAAAAATTAACTAAAAAAAAAAGAACCTCTGGACAAGAACTGTGTGCTCGGGGTGCACAGATGGAACAGAGCAACACCAAATGTCCCTACACACCTGCCCTTTGCCTGACAGTGTGACAAGAGCAAGAAAAAACAAAATACCATTTATCCTAACCAAGAAAGAGATGCCCCCTTCCCCCTGCAGTGTCTCTCTAGAGCCTGCTATTGACAAAACTTAAAATCATACTTGCCATAAGGTAGAAAATGCAGGAAGCGTTCCCTGATCATAGAGGACAAAGATACCAAAGCGAGAATTTGGATTTGTGAGGCTACACTGCCATAGACATCATATAAGCTATGTCACTATATTGTAAATGTACATTAAACACAAAATAAAACAACTCTTTTGCACCATGTGTTTATCCTATAAGTATTATCACAACCAGTATGCAATAAAAATTAGTAATAATTATAAATATTTTAACATTTAAAAACATTTAGGTGGATAATATTGATGCTCTAGATATTTTGAGGTTTCCCTCCAAATTGAAACTGATAAAACTGATAAAACCTTTGTTCTAGATAAGATGAAAAAAAAAACTGTTTCTGTGTTGCCAGAAACAGTTGAAATTATTCCATTTCCAACAGTTGAAAAAATTCCATGATGGAAATTATTCCATCAATCTTTTTTTTCAAAGTGATCTCTATGCCCAACATGGGGCTGAGCTCATGAGTCCAAGATCAAGAGTCACATGTTCTACCAAATGAACAAGTCAGGCACCTCTATATTAATCTTTGTATTTGGCTTTATTATATATAAAAGATAGGCTTCTGTCTGTTCTGACTTCCTTTCTTGTTTTATTTCCCATGTCAGTCTTCAGATACATGGCAGTGGCAATAATCCACACAAATAAATACTAAATTGTGATGTAGCTTACAATCAATGTCCACACATTGTTTTCGTGGGAGGCCACAAGAAACCATATTGGACTGAGTGGTTAGAGTCACGTGTAATCTTTCTGTGCTCAGAACAATATATATATCTTGTTCCAACATTAGCAAATGAATACCACATAAGACCGTAGGTATTTTTTTTGCACTATACAAAATAAAGATAATTCTAAAGAATCTGACCCCTTCTTGGTTATCCAATTTTCCTGAATGGGAGACTGAATCTCTGCTGGAGAGTGTTTGTCACCATGCTGAAGGCAAACCCCATTTACCTTCTCGTAGTAACAACAATGCATTGACTAATTTAAGGTAGGTTTTGTCTCACCAAAAATTCAAAAAAATGTATTTATATTGGTGAACATTAACATAATGATATTATGAAATCCAAGCTTTGTTCCTAGTGCTTTAATCTCCCAGAAGCAATTGGAACTCATCCTAGAATTAGATTTGTGCTCCTATGTCCACATGAGCTAAGTGGTTTTGTTCTAGAAGTTAGCCCAGCTTACCAGTTAAAGGTATGCAGTCTGGAGTCCAAACTTTGAACTTTGCAACTGAATTTTAGGCTATCTACTTATATATTCATCTACTTACTCTCTCAGCCAATCTGAGGCCCTGTGCTACATCAAGAGGATATAGCAGTGAGCAGGACAGACTCAATCTCTGCCCTCTCAGAATTTACATTCTAGCCCAGAATAGTCACACATTAAGTAAATAAATATCAACCGAGTTACTGAAAATTTTGGTAAGTAGTTTGAAGAAGTGTATAGCGTACTATGAAAGGTGGAAGGGAGGTCTAATTTTTCTTGTAAGTTAGGGAAATCTTGCTTGAGGAAATTACACTTGACTTCAGGTTTGAAAAATGACTAGGAATTGATAAAGGTGGGGGTCTAGAGTCATGGGGTTGAGAGAGTTGTCCAGTTAGAAAGAGAGGCCCCTGAAAAAGCCCTGGAGGTATGGGAGCAACCTGAAGTCACAAAGGACCTAAAAGTAAAATAAGTTCTAAAGGGGGCAGGCTACAAGAAGAGTCTGGTGAGGAGGTGGGGGATTCAACACACATTATTATTTAAACTTATTTTAGAATTTATTAGGTGTGACAGACCTCACTGAGTCTCAGTTCCTCCTTCTGTAAAACTGAAAAAATAATGTCTCTGTTTCAGAGAAATGCTATAAAGATTAAATAATAGAGGGTTTACAAAGTCTCTGGCACGTAGTCTTTCCAGACTAAGCCATCTAAAGTACAACAGCAGAGCAATGCGGTGTCTTTCTATTCATTTTTCTAATCTATAGTTTCTGCATAATTTCAACTCTAATCATAAATTTTTTAAAGATAGTATGTTTATATCTTAGATTTTTAAAATAAATCTTGTCATTATTTATATATTTAGAAGTGACTACATATTAGAGAGATGAGGAAGACACTATACATATAAATAAGTTCATAAATCATTTATAATAGTTATAAATATTAATTTATATATAAATATAAATAAGTTTTTATATGTATATAACTAGAATGCACATATAGTTATACTATATGTATAACTATAATGCATGCATTTTGGAACACAGACGCTCAAATATTTCAGTAAATTAATAATTTAGACTGTAGTTTGAGGAATTGCAACCTTAGGCATCTCCTGTTAACATATTTCCACTTGTTCCTAAAACCATGGAAAACACAATTAACCATGTGGCATCTGTCATGACCTTCTTCACTGGACTAGCAAAATTGCTTTAGTTTTAAGGTGTTCTCCAACATTTAATTAAATAAACTTAGGGGTATGAGAAAAAGCAGTGGGCCTTCTTGTACTTCTTTTGGAGGAACACTGGGCCTAGTTGTAAAAGTAACTTGATGTCATTTTCAAGGTGAAGGAGACCAACATACGAAGGTGTGTTGGTGCTCAAGAGTTCCTCAGTAAGCATTTTATTCTTTACGTGTTGTCAGAAGCAAGCTTGAAGTGGACATATTGTTTTTCACTTTTACCTTTTTAAATAGAAGTTATAAAAAGCTCTTTGAACATCAATTTTTTTTTACCTTTGTATTTATATTTTTCCCTCAGGGAGCATTTTAAATGATATGTTCTTATTATTCCCTCTCTCCCATTAGATTTGTTTCTCTAGAGTATTATTCTTTTACTTTATGTTTTACACAAGAAACTGACAGCTCTGGCCTTGCTAAAAGGATCCATTGTCTGCTTTTTTCTGATGAAAACATTTGCCCAATGTTCCATTGACCTTTTGAATTTTCCCTCTTTACTTCTTCTGTATCCTGGTTGCAACATGAGCTTTCTTTTCCCAATAACCCTCAAGAAAATACACGAATGATAATAGAGAAAAATGTCAGAAACATGAAAACCGGGTGCTAAGAGTTGGGCCTGTACCACTGTGAAAGTCTAACCCCTGGTGTTCTGAGAGTAAAAATATCTACCAGGCCTTCCAAGAAAATTGAAAAGGAAAACATTTCAGAGATACTTATTGAGATATTAAGATGGTCAGAGCAACGTCTTTCTCTACTAGAGGAAAGTATAAGCAGGTGTGTGTACTTGCAGGGGGCAAAAATCTATTTACGGCCAAGCCAAAGAGCCAAATGTCAGAAATAATCTGATCGAGTCTGTCATTTACAGCCTTTGAATGGTTTGAACAAGGATATTTCAGTGGTGGAACTGGAAAAAGGCCTATGACACTGTGGAGAAGTCTTTCACAGAGCGTGCTATCACTGTCTCATTTAAGAAAATGACTACCCCGTTTGCCTTTCAAGCTTTTTTTTTGTTTATTTTTGTATTTATTTTTACAGTGGAAAATTAGTGAGTTTCGAAGGGAACAGTAAGCTACAATTAATTGATAAAAAACTATGCCTTTTCCTGTTGGAGTATTATGGGATGCCATGGAAATGACTGTACTGACAAGTAAAAATTAAAAGTGGCTTAATTCTCCACTGTGAAAATAAAGGAAGACATTACTACTTCTCCTCCAATTTTCTTACAGCATTTAAGTTAGAAAACTTGTAATTAAGTACTTCTCATTTCTTTGAAATGTGTATAAACCTTCAGAAACCTAGAGAGGTCTTTTGTCAGCTTTATGACCCAGGAGTGCTTTTCTGGAAGACTTAGGAGCTAGCTTTTTCAAATGTAAACATCAAAGAAGATTGTGTCACTATTTCCCAGTTTCTGTGGGAGGGTAGGAGTTTAATTTCTGTGGGTATCTTATTCCATGTTAGAAAACTACCTCCTGCTATAAAAATATGAGAAATTTGTTTTTCTTCTAGTAATCAATTAACTAACATAGAAGATCACCTCAATTACCAGGTAAAGTTAGGATGTACTTGTGTGACAATTGGTATTGTCCAATCCTCTTATTTGAGGACTTACTACTGTTTTTCTTGAAAACATGTATATTATGAATTACACCTCCTTGGCCATGTAAGGGGATGCATATTCCTTCTGTCTTTGTGATTTAATGAACTACCTGTTTTGCATATCACATTCTGACTTAATACTTATTCATTAATATTCTCTTTCTCTACTGCATTTATGGAGAGGCTTTCTGGGTTGGAAGAAGAGTTTGTTTTTAATTATATTTCCCCAACATAATATGATTTAAAAGTACCTTTTAAAATGGGCATGTGTTGCAATCAACCAGGATAAATATAATAAACCAATGTCTCCTATTTGAAAGAAGTTTACTTCAGTCTTTTCAAGGTCTTATGTATGGATAAGAAGAATTTGTACAGATGTGGAAAATCTAATCTATAGCATCAAGAAATTTGCTGAGACAGAGACTCAACTTATCTTCATTATCATGATTTTCTTTCTGAACCTATCATTAAAGTTAAGGTAGTTGTAAATAAAAATAAGTAAAGGTAGTTGGTGATGATATAAAAAGATTTTCAGGGTATAGAATCAATGATATATTTCAAGAGGGTCATTAAATGTCTCCTATTACATCTTTCTGACTTAAAAAGTGTCTGAGAAATGAAAGCTGTATCAGTAAGTAGAATCTAAGAAGTTTTATTAAAATTTATCATATGATGTCATTTGCCAATCAATATTTTCATCACTATGTCCATGAAATAATATAGACACCTCCTCACTAAGTGGAAGTCACTGGTGGGTTTCGTCAAAACTTTGATTTGGTGTCTATTTGACTATGATTTTACTGTTGATGTAAATAAACACAAATTATTTAATTTGATTAAATAGGCACTTATGACATGGTAATTATGAAATGTTGAATAGTGATAATCCTTAGTCATAATGAAGTCTTGAGAATGAGGAATGGGAGACACAAGGAGGGCTAAAGGAGTTGTGTGTATCTAACATGGATTATTTCTAGTGAGAAATGTTCATGTTGGACTTTCTGAGGAAAGTTTACTTTCTCGCCAAAACTAAAGTGGGATAATGATATATAATCCCCTCACTGATATGAATTAGGAAAAATCAGGAGGATAAAAATATAACTGTGCTTCTTTTTATAATCAGGGTTTAATTAAATAATGTATTTCCACAAGGTCATTTAAACCGCATCTATTATATCTTCCTAATTACGTGGAAGATTCTATGAAATCGGAACTATGAGTAGTCTTCATTTCTAAGCCTGCCATTTACAGACATTGAGGGAGTAGATCCTGAACATTGCCTAAGTTTGCTGACACTATGGATACTCTTAGAGGAATCACAGACTGAGAAGTTTAATCATAAATAAATTCTCTGAAATGAGAGGTCTTTCATTCTATGGTAGACTGGCATGGGACCAATTGAAGAGGTTCACTAGAACCCAAGAAGATAAAAGAAAAGGCTAATTAGAGTTAGACATACTTACCTCAAAATTTCCAAAATAAAGTATCATCAATGAAAGACTGCATTGTCTGTCTCATTACCCACCTAGAACCTCTGATCTGGTTAATATTCCAGGACCTCAGGCTGGACTTCTATATCTAGAGTCTGAAATTTTCAAGTCAGATATAGAGCTGCCTCTTCTCCCTCAAGCAGAAATGTGACACTAACTTTATTTTTTTTAGTAGTTAATATAAGTCTTCTCCATGGCCTACCTAGTCTTCCTGATGGATAGCTCTTGAAAGCATTTAAGAGTAGCTGGCGTTATGGATCTGAAGAGCACTAAGTACAGCTTTGCAGTGAAACATTCGGGTGTTTCCACTTTCTGAGTAACTCTAAGCTTGGTGTCATTGCTGCCTGCCTCACATCCATCTCCCTCAGGACTGGCATTCAATTCTGAGTGTCAGTTTTGCTTCTTAGCCAAACTTTTCTGTCAATTTAGTGGCCATAAATCACAGAGAGGATGTGGGGAGGAGGGGGCAAAACTACAGCCTGGCACACTTATAGGACTGGGGCCTGGCTCATATACGGTTAGGGGCCATTGAGCACTGCATTAAAGTTCAGAAATTATTGATGAGATCAGAAAATATGACATGTATGACAGACCCCTTGTTCTTTTGTCTCTCATAGTTCATCTCCAGCACTTAACAGAGAGATCAACCTGTTTTTCTAGCCTGGATGTCCTCTGTGGCTCATTGTGAGGGAACAACAAGAGCCTCTCAGATGACCCTGGTGGCAGGAAGTATTGGGTACCTTTGTCCTTGCCCTATTTTAGATACTTCCTCACCTCTTTTTCTTCAATGAAATTGCACTTTACTCTGACAACAGCCCAAATATTATATGAGACCCATGGAATTGCTTCTATTCAACCAATTTTGTGTGATTCAATTACAGTTCTTCATAGAAGTCTTCAGGTAAATATCACAAAGCCATGTAGATTTAGGGGAAAGGGGAAGAAATCACGATCTTTGGTAAAGAAAACAGTGTAGATGAATGAGAGTTGTAGTTGGCAGTAGTTGGTCCTTTCCTACAATATCTGAAATCCATCAAACATATTTGCCACAGCAAAGCAATACCTTGTTTTTTAAAAGATACACATCCAATCTATGTGAGATATTTATTTACCATTTATTATCAAACCTTAAACCATTTCCTATAAATGAACTTGGCCTTAGAGTGTATTTGCCTTCTCCTTGCTCTACATTACATTATAAAGTTTCTTACAGAAAAAATATCCAGTGGCATCAGGTCCAAAATGCTTTTATTTTACCCACGAGTTTCTTTCATCATTGAGGAATGAAGAATGAAAGTTTCAATTTTCCAATATTCATGTGCTATGTTTATACATACTAATTCTTGCTTATGTTACCTGTTCATTTGTGTTTCTTAGGATAAAGCTAGAGTGACTCTCTTTTCTAGATAAATTTATACTTCAAATCTTTTAATTATAATGAAAGCAATATTTCAGGATACTAGGAGACATAAACCTGTCAAAAGGGTTATATTTGCTCTTTCATTTCCTTTAAATTTCAATAGACAGAATATATTTAAATAAAAGCTACACTGTTTTCACCACTATGTATGACAGGAGAATACTTCAGTGGTTGAAAATCCTGAGCTCCCAACCTGGCATTACTCCTTTGCAATTAGGAGCCAATTACAGAGAGAGCACCGAAGCATTGGCAGAGACTATCTGGCTATTGCTCGAGCAACATGGAGAAGGTGTCTTATTTGCTTTATTTTGTAACTCAGGAAGAAATATGGCCATCATGTAAGTCTACCCACAACTTAAACCAATGGATTAATTCTATTGACCATTGTCTGGCAGAAGTCATTGTCTTACTAAAGGACACATCCCCCTAAGTGATTAGAGAGATAAATATTTGAGCAGGGCATTTGTATGCATTATTTATTTTTCTTCAATTCCTATACCCTATAAGGAAGGATGTGATAACTTTAAATGGAACAACAACCATAGTTTAGTAGTGATTTCTATTCCCTTAAAAAGGACACATCATTGCATGCTGAGTATAGGAAGATAGAGCCTCAGGAACAATCCTCTGAGGATCTACTGTAATCCCGTTTAACAAATTCTAGTTTTAGCTCTGTAATGTGAATTGGATGTTGTCACTATTTGACTGAATCTTGATAATATTCTGAGATTTAAAAAAAAAATGACTTCAGTATCATTCTAGACACAATCCTCAAGGAGTTAAAAGAGCTCTACTAACAATTAGGCCCATAATCCTAAACCTATGTATCACCAGTTTAGCATGAACCCTCAGAGAACAAGAATTTCTGTGTGGTGGTGTTACATTGTTCCTAAAACCCTACACTAACCACTGCAGGATTATAAAATGGCCAAAACACAGTCACTGTGCTCACCTAGCTCTGAACCTAGGAAAAATTATGTAAGTATACAAATGACTTCAAAAATATTCAGAGTCAATGTGAATCAATATCAAAGATCTGTGTGTGCTATATAGGCAATGAAGATCTATGCAAAGGAAATTAAATTGTTATTCTTTTATTATTCAAAGGAGGGAGAAATAACATCGTATATGCATTTGAGGGGGCAATAAATTTTCTTGGTGGAGGATAATTACTAAATGAATTTGTTAAATTGTCTGTGTTTAGAGGCTTAAAGAATAATGGATATTTTTTATAAAGAGTGATTTGATGGGAATTACACTCAAGTTAAAGGAAGGGATGACCAAAAGATAGAGGGGCAGAAAAACAGTGTTAGTTTTGAGAAAATAAGTAAGCTAGTTAAGCTAGAGTTTAGAGTTAGAGGAGAAAACACCCAGTAAGAAAGTATGGATCCTGAAGCAATGGAGAGCTATTAAATAGCAAAAAAAAAAAAAAAAAGAAAGAAAGAAAAAAAAAGGTATTTATGTCCTATTGTTAGGAGCTTTGGTAAATTATGAATATTGCTGAACAGTGAAGTAGTAAGACTGGAACTGGGCATAATGCAGATATTTTGGCAACACAATAAGTGAAGGCATACCAATCAGTTGAGAAGTATAGTAGGTTGAATGGTGTCTCACAAAAAAAATCATGTCTACCCAGAACCTCAGAATGTGAATGTAGATGATGTTATTAGTTAAGGATCTCAAAATGAAATCATCTTGGATTTATGGTAAATGCTATGACCAGAATTCTTATAGAGGAGGAGAAGACACAGAAAGACAGAGACATGATGTGAAGATGAAAGCAGATCGTAATAATGTATCTATAAACCAAAATGTGAAGGATTGCCTACAACCACCAGAAATAGAAGGGCATAGGATGGTTCCTCCATCAGAGTCTCCAGAAGGAACCAATCCTGCTGATATTTTGATTTCAAGCTTCTGTCCTCCTTAATTAATAGAAAATAAATTTTGTTTTTAAGCCACCCAATTTGCAGTGGTTTGTTATATCAGTCCCAGAAAATCAATATAAGAGACTACAGCAGACATCCAAATGAAGCATAATAAAGGTCTGAACTAAAGAGGAAGTAGAAACAGAAAGGAGCATGTGGACACAGGATTTACCATAAAGTTTATGTGTCACAGACCCTCACTTATACATCCCTCTCTGAGGCTTATACTGAATTATTCATGGAAATTGGAAATTCTTTACTTAAATAAAGCCCACACACCATATAAATTACTAAGTGTACAAAGCCTAGACTAGCTCCTGTCTACATGACATAGCCAGTACCTATTTAAAGTCATTTACAGTGTAAGAAAGAATTCAATGTTTTCAGTTTGGCGATCACAGATGGTGGTGATATTCCTTATCAGAAACAATAATTTAGGGAAGGAGCTTTTTTGCAAGTAAGTAAAAATCAGGTTTTCTAACAATTTGTAATCTATTCATCCCCTAAGATCCAGTCTACTGCTGGATTTAGGCTGTGGATTGTAGTTTGCTGACCCCTAGTACAAAGAAACCACTCTAATGAAATGTGTTAAAGATATAATAGAAGTATGTATACAGTACAAAACAGTCACAAAGCAGGGGAAGCAGTTTATTACCACTGTGTACTGCAAAAGCCTTTCTAACTCCTATTGTGAATTATGTTTATTTGGTCTTTCCTGGAGAAAAAAAAGTTTGTTGACCTGTGGCTTAGACCACAAGATCCTCTAGGAAGCTCTCCATTTTTTTTTCATCATTGTATCTATAGTGTTGAGTACACAGCACATCAAATAGTAGATGCTAATTCATCTTGAAAAATGGAGAACCTGGGTCTCGGGTACTGATAAGCTATCCAAATGGAGATACAGAGTAGGTGTTAAAAATATGGATCTTGGGGAACCTGGATGGCTCAGTCAACTGAGCATCCAACTCTTGACTTCAGCTCAGGTCATAATCTCAGGGTCGTGAAATTAAGCCTGTGTTGGGCTCAGACTTGGTGCTTAGCAAGGAGTTTGCTTGAGATTCTCTCTCTCCCTCTCCTTCTGCCCCTTCCCTTGCTTGTGTTCTCCAAACAAACAAACAAACAAACGAAAAATAAAATCTTTATATTTTTAATTTAAAAAAGTAAAATCTATTAAAAAATATAGATCTTGAATTCAGGAAAAATATTGGACTGGCAACATGGGTTTAGGTAATCAACACAGACGCAATTGCTGAAACTTTAGAATTGACTGAGAGCTCTGAGTAGGAGGCTTTTACAAAGGAAAAGACCTGAGGATGAACTTTGATAAATACAAGCATCATATTGGCTGCTGCAATGAGTATAGTCAGGCATTTTGGATATACTAACGGTAGACCAAAGACATACTTTAAATAAATATATTCAATAAACTGGTAAAATGGAATTTTATTGTAACTCTTGACTTTCTCTAGTTTTTTTCTTGTTTGGCCCGTCACTTACAGGAAATGTCAAGTGATTCTGAAGACCACCTGGAGTTGCTTTAACTTCAATCCCCTGAGAAGCCTCAAAAGGTCAAGTATCATCTCCTACTGCTTCTCAGATGCCTTTACATCGTACCGAGTTCCTAGTTAATCCTCCCCAGTCCTGTAAAATTCACATGTGCCCGTGCTCTAGATAGAAATGACACACATTCTTTCAATTTTGGAAACGGAGCTTTTTCTCATAGACTCAAGGGGATAATCCCACATTTTAAAGACAGATTTTAAAATATTGAAGGCTATAAAGATTAGAGTAGCTCTTTAAAAATTCCCTAAAAAGCACATTAGGCAGTTATAATGTACACTATCTTAAAAAAATATATGATTTAAATTTCAAAGATAAAGTCAGGAATAGTTTTAAGTGAATTTAGAGATACATATTAATCATGATATTATAGTATTTAAAAATGCATGCACACATATGCCTATATGCATATAGAAACCAAAATGCACACATATAAACACAAGCACCATGTGTGCTCATTACTGATAATAGCTCAACAAAAGTAATAATCACTTCGAGAACTTACTGTGTGCCAGAGATGAACTAAGTCACTGCAAATATTAGCTTCTTTATCCTTCCAGAAACTCTGAAGTAGATAATATTATTTTTTACATTTTTCAATTACTACTTTATTTAGCCAACAAAAATAAAATCCCAAAAGAGTCTCAAAATAAACCAAAAGCTTACTCTTCAATTTAAGTCAAGAAATTGTTTATGTAGCACCTTCTATCTGCTAATCAGTATGCCACATGCTTAAACACAATGCCTTACTTTGGCATAAGAAAAGATATAAGAATGTAGTCATGGACATCAAAGGAGCTGTTTGCCCTCAAGGAAAATACTAGTCTCCATGCTAGAAGACAGAAACCAAACTGTAAAAAATCTTTCAAAAGGGAGATTTTCAGGTTCTAAAAAAAAAAAAAAAAAACAATAGCCAGTTACCAATGGAGCACTATTATTTTGCCTTATTCTTTTCCTTTTCCTTCTTCTTGCTTTCACTCAGGACTTGGCCCTAACTTTTCTATTTCAAATAATCCTCCATTCACTTCAAACTGGAATGGAGAGGATGGAACTGTTCAAACGTCTCTGCTATTTCCCAAGACATGCTCTTAAAACTCTTATTTAATTAAATTGATTATTTATCGACAGAGAGTATGCGTGGGCAGGCACTCGAGCTGGAGGGTGGGGAAGAAGGAGAGAGAGAATCTCAAGCAGACTCCCCAATGAGTGCAGAGCTCCACACGGGACTCGATCTCAGGCCCCTGAGATCATGACCTGAGCTGAAATCAAGAGTCTGAGGCTTAACCAACTAAACTACCCAGCACTCCCAAACTCTCATTTAATATTAAAAGCCTAGCTGATTTCTTTGGGGGAGGGGGAAGAGAAAGGGAGAAGAAATAGATGGTGGCATAAGGCCCCAGGGCCTGTGACTGCCAGCATCTGTCTGGTGCATGTCCGAAGTTGGGCTACAGGGTTTCCCGGGGCCCCTTTCATTGGCTCTCCCACCCCACCTGGGGTTAAGGCAGGGAGGGGGGGTGCCACAGCCAGATTCTGTGAAGGCCTGATCTGGGCTGCTGGTTTGGGGAGTCACAAGGTATCCTTCTGGGGTCTTCACCATGAGGATGTGATGGGGTACAATCACAGGCTAGAAGTAAAGCCTGCAGAAGCATCCCCACTCCCACCTCCAACTGCATCTATTCTCATTCTCCCGTTGGTCCACGCTCAGCCTCCAGCACTAGTTTCTGGCTCCAGCAGCTTCTGCTCCAAGAAATTGAGAAAGTCCTTTCAGCTGTGCTAGATCCACAATGGTAAGTGTAACAGTTCGATATTTCTATTCAGATGCCTTTTTTGTATCTGTGACCTGGAAAGTTTTGCTTCTTGTTTATTTCAACTTCAGTCAAGTGATTCAGTTGTTTATGTAGGGGCCTATCGAGGGGTCTGTGCCCTGTGGATCATTCCCTAAAATATTCTATCCCTGTTTCACTTAAGCTCCAAGGCCGGTGTTGGAATCATAGTTCAAAGCATACAAAATCGTGGTATGATAGTCATGTGGAAGATCCAGAAAAAAAGAATGTGAATTTCTCTTCTAAATTGGATACAATTTTTAATGAAAGTGATCAGGATTTGAGACAGACTCTCTGATACATGCTTTTAATATGTAACGGCTTGGGCTCCCATAGAGATTTGTCAGACACAAGGAGAGCAGCATGTAAAGAAAAGTCTTTACCTGGCTAAAGTGACAGTCCCTAGTGTTATTATTTGTCTCTACAGTGAAGCTGTGTTGGCCTTGCCCAGGACAGCACCCAAGCATGCCATCTTCGTGAAATCACCTCCATGGACAATGATAGTGACTTTGAGGATTTGAAAGGAGAGCTAGATAAATATATCCCCAAATACCTTGTTGGAAAAATTGAAGAAATTGAAGAAATACAAAGTGTGAGGGATTGATTGGAGGAAGAATGATTGGAGCAACCCATACTATAGGAATTCTGGTGTTGCCGGACAGCCACTGTGCAGTGAATGTGATGTGGTTGCAGCCTTTGCTGGCTGTCATCCAGGAGGACCAGTAGACCATGGCTTGCCACCCAACTGATGCCATCAGTGCAGCAATGCTTGTCTACAGCTTGTTGTCCTCCTTGGAATAGGTAGGATTCAGCTGGGGGCTCTATTTCAAATGGAACCTTGTTCCCCTTTCTGAGCTACGAGGACCCGATTGAGGTGATGCTACAGTAAAGTCACCTGCAATGACTGGAGGATTGGTTGCCATGTATAGACACTATTTTAGTGAATTGGCAGTATGACAGTGGCATGTAAATCTGGGGAGGAAAAGATTTAGAAATATCACTTAGGATCTGAAAATGTGGTGGGTAAGTTCTTCATCTTCTCTTGTTCTATAGTGGGACATGTTTTCTGAAAAAAAGGCCACCATATGGATCTCCTAAAGGTTAGGACACTGTGACACATAACTGAGGCTTGCACATGTTTGGTTGAATGAGTATAAGGAGCATTATTTTTCCTTAAGATGTGACCAGAAGACCAAAAGTTATGGAAATAGCAGTGAGTATATTGAAATGAAGAAGCAATTGGGTTATAAATCATTTAAATGATATCCAGATACTATTTACCCAGAAAGGCAGATATTTACACAAGGACCATGTGGAAGAAGGCATAATAAGTGTAAGAAAAATCAGTTAAAAAACTGTTGCACAGCTCTGACGAAAACAAGAAGAGACCTGAGGAAGGTCTGAACTAAGGCAGGACTTGATTAATTATCTTACATACTACATATTGGAATTGGAAAGTAGGCTAAAAGTGCATTAAAAACAAACAAATATGAGATTCTAGTTCCATCCATTGCTTCATACCCATTAGTGCTTTATTTACTATATGCAAGAAAGTGTAGTAAACCCTAAATTTATTTATTCAAAGATAAATACGACTGAGCCTATGTCCCCAAAGAACATACAGTATACCAGAAGAGACAAACAGATGCTGATGCTGCTGTTCTTTCATTCATTAGAAGTCAAGGTGAAGAAGGAGAGCAATTAAAGGATGACTCCCAAAGGATGGGAGGAGATGTGGACATCACCAAGGATGACAGGCAGGGCGGGAGAGCACAGCTGGCAAGGAAGATGATAAATTCAAAGTATGAAAGATAAAACACGAACTCTGTGATCCATTAAAAGTGTTTTTGTAAAAAAAAAAAAAAGTGTTTTTGTGAAGAAATGAGTATACCTGGAAGATTATTAGATCAAGTTTACAGCTATAGAAGTTATCAAAGCTGAAGCTAAAGACTTGCATGTTATCTCAATCTGATAGAAGACATTTTACCACAAGAAGAACGAAATAAAAAGGTGTACTTTGAGTTTGCGGTGTAATGAGGGATTGGTTGAGATTGTATTGTGTATGAGCTTGCACAAATCACTTCACTTTTGGTCCCCAATTTGCTCTTCAATAAAATTAGAAAATAAAGCTAAGAATTTTTCTAAAACTAATATGTGTTCTGAGTGAATTCCATCTTTTTCTTGGTGCCCATCTCCCTGTCTCCACCAAACTTGGTGAATATTCTTGCAACAAACAACAAGAGAATCAGTAAGGTCAATGTAATTGTGATTTGTTTTGTTTTTGCTTTTTTAAATGCCAAGTTGCATTTAAAATACCGAGAGCATTATTGCTCACTGATGGATCATGTTACTCTGGAAAAAGATCGTCACTACACAATCTCAAAAGGTGTTCTCTCTCTAAGCTGAAAAAGCCATCTTCTTTCCATTTCCCCTACAACTGGGTGACGTTTGTGCTGTTGGAAATCTAAGGGACAGCCCTTGAAAGTCCCCATCCCATGACAATGACTACCAAGTTTGGTTTCCCTAATAAGAGCTGCAGTTGGTCCCGAACGTGGAATGGCAGTAAATGGTGAAAATGTAATACTCTGCCTTACACAGAATAGGTGCTGGTAGTTTTCTTTTTAATTCAAATTCATTTTTTTATGCTAAAAGTTAAGGATTATTTTAGCAGTGCTCAACATGTGATTCTGTGTTAAAGAGTGCCAAAGATCCTCTGGGTGTTGCTCACATAATTTCTAATTTGAACAACAAACACTCTAAGATTGAGTAAGAACTTTGGTAAACATAAGTAAGAAAAACGACAGCAGGTTTTTAGCATCTTTTAATCAAACTAAAAAAAAAAAACCAAAGTTGCATGGGTCACTGACTATAAATGTATATTAAATTAACACGACTCTCATCTTCTCATTATGTAATACTGTAGTAGTATGAATCCTGATTGCCAATTCAAAATAATGCATTTTAGGGCATTGGCAGTAGATTATAATAGAAAAAGATGGGCCAAATCAACTTTGAGAATAAGGAAAGTGAAGTTGAATATAGGTGAACTTTTTTGAATGAGATGGATGAACACCTCTGAATGAAATATTCAGGACTATGTAGCAAACTGCCTCCCTAGGGAAACAAAAATATTCAATTTCATGGGAAAATAAATGAGAATCAAAAGTCTCTAAAAGGCACACACACACACACACACACATATATAGACGCACACTTATATTTGTGTTTAGCAAAAACAAATAGATTACTGGCTAAGCTACTAGATCTTTCACATCTATATGTCTTTTCTTTTGTTTCCATAAGTACTTGTAATCATTGTCTTAATCATTATTTCTGAACCAAGGTTGATTTTTTTTCTTTTAAATTCATCTGCCTTTTTAATTTTTTTATTTATCTCCCCCAAACTTAAAGTAAGTGTAGATGTTGTATATTTTTGAATAATTTATCATGTTGAGGAGCTGCACAAGTGTTAAGTAACAGATTTAAAACCAAAATTGACAGAGAGGGCACCCTGCAATGACAAGCTCTAGAGTCCAGAATTTTAAAGAGTTGTATTCAGTTCTAGAAACCTTGTTTCCCTTCTTTGTTTCCAATTAAACAGAATTATTTGGACAAATCTCCTCATCTTTGTTTTGAATATTAGCACTAATTAAATTATGTGGTGAGATAGCACATATCTAGTTTTCTGCCATCCTTTAACATTCTTATAAGATATGATCTCTGTGTTAGATATTAAAGGGACCGAAGTATTGAGAATGAGGAAGTAATTTGTCCACGTTTATACAGCTAACAAACAATGGAGTCAAGATGGAAAATTTTAACTATAAAGTCTGCCTCTCAACCACTACTCCAAAAACTTGCAGTCAATTTTTAAATGCTTCAATCATGCAATGTACACTTTCGAGAAATATGTAGCTTTCTCCAAAACGGTACTAGACTTTCATAGAAGATGACTATAGGTCTCAGAAAATCATGGTGGGTGTCAGTTAACTTCAGGGTGATACTTCATGACAAGAAAGAAGAGAAAAAAATTACAATTTTTTGTAATTCAAAAAGTTCGATAAACTTACTGCCAATGAAGAACAATCTTTTACTGTTCATGAAGACTGTCTCCTTGACCACACTTTTAGTCAGGCAGCTCTGGCCTTTCTTCCTGATGAGGCCTCAGTCTTGGCTTCATCCTTACCAGGACTGCATAGCCCAGTTCTGGTAAGAATTCTGCTAAGTCAGTTTAGAGAGAAGCCCCCAGTCTCGATACCTGATCATCCACAACATCTGATCAAATTCCTCATGTTCTACCGTGTCCCTCCCCACCTTCCCCTCCCACCCCACCCCCCAGCCCAGTGATATCTGCTCACTCTGGCCTGCCCTCAGCAACAATCCTATTAGGTCAGAATGCCCCTAACCTTTGGTGTCTCTTCTCAGTAATCTTTCATCCACCAACCACCTCCCCTCCCAAACACCCATCCACCTACCCTGCTGCTTGACTACAGATCCTCTCTTGTCCTTATATTCAGAATTGAGCCCAGTTCTATACTGATGTCTCTTTCCCCTTATTATAATAGTTCCTGAATAAAGTGTTTTTATGGCTTTAACTACTTTCAGGCTCTGTTTTGTTTTTTCTTTAACACCGTACACATGCCAGGCAGAGAAGCACGAGAAGCAGAATGAATTTTGAAGATAATGACAATTTTTAAAAACCCACAGTTTTTCTGCCTGTATTTAAAGGGCTCTTTGCAAGGAAGTTTTTAGAATATGATCATCTGGTTCAAATACTAGCATAGAAGCTGTGTTTATTTGCTTTGGCAATATTCCTAAACGCAAGGGAGGGATGTGAGAGTTTACTTAACTTCTTCAAAATATCAACTTTGCCAGGCAGCAATGGATTGCATCTTTTAAGCTACAAGTGGGCACTCTCCTACTGAAAAATTACAGCATCAACCTGAAGCATGCTTTGCAGCTACTCCTTCCCACCAGTACCCTGGTCCTTTGATTAGGATTTACTGTGGCTCAAATAATGCCCTTATCTTCTTGTTTACCAGATTTTCTGAGTAGGAAATATCTTTGGAGAGGGAAAAAAAAAGGTTTGATCCACAATCCCTGCTCCACAGGGTAAGCCACTGTTATCAGTGATAGTGTTCTTACGAGTGAGATCGTATTGTTCGAAACTGCATTTCATGAAACAGTCATAAAAGATTCTGAAATATTATCAAGTGAGCACTTTGACTACTGGAATAACAAAAGCAGAGTTTATCTTTCATATGATAGCAAGTCTTTTGTGCTTTCTCTTGTGTACTAAAAAAATCATTTACATCAACTGCCTTAAAACAATGACGACTGAACACCACTTAGTGGCAGGTGTGGGATGGACAAACTTCTACCAACAAAGTTAGCCCTTTTACAAAGCAAAATGTATGTAACTTAGAACTTTATAGTTTTTGAATTCTTGTAATGTATGATTCAATTATAATTTTTGCAGGTCAAGGAAAGCCCCTTCCCTTCACTCCTCCTAAAGATGCTCTTAAAATAAGTCTCTGTGTTTTTTCAATGACATGATTATGAAATGTATTCCACTGCCCCAGGTCTTGCAACAGAAGCTTTCCCATTATTTTCAACAAGATCCAATAGAGCATTCTTGATTTCAATCAGGTCAGACACCCTGTCACAATCCAATCTTGATACATCAATGACAAGGCATATCAGAGCAGTCAAAAGTTTACAACATGTAATAAAAACTGAACTAAAGTCAAGCATGCTATCCTCTTGTAGGCCCAGGGAGACTCTAGGCAACTAGTGATTTGTAGGCTCCATTACATCCCAAATGTTCGATGTTTCTAGCCCTTGGCAGGGTGTCAAGGACAAGAAATAATCAGTCTTTAGAGATCACTTTTGAAATGCTATGCCCTCTGCTTCCTTCAGGTGAATCATTCCTTCCGTGTTGTCAGGATCCACTGATGAAAGCTGACGACTTTCAATAGCCTGTGACAAGTGAGGTATCCCCTTCTCCACATGGGGAGGAAATGGTACCGTGCAATCAGCTCTCACCAGGCACGCTGTGAGTGAACGGCTACCGCAAAACACCATCCTTGTGAGCTCTTTTCCAGAGTCAAAAGTAAAAAGCAGGATGTATACGATCTTGTACACAAGAGCAGAATGATCACCAGGGAAGCAGAAAGGAGGGCATTTTAAAACTTACTTAGAGATATTTCATGTCTAGAAGCCAAATTTTGTCTTCATGTTGAATCTTTAGATTTGAAAAAGTAGACTAATATCAGGTATCTGAAAATGACACGGAAGTAAATGATGCAAATTGGTGGCAGTGCTCACGTAGCAATAAGTACTAAATAGGCATTCTGGTCTGAATATGACTTTTAGTCCAACGAACAAATGATAATATATCTGCAAAGAGAGTTGTTATTGATTTTCAAATAGCAACTTTTTTCTCATAATAGCCTTACATTTTTTTCACTCACTAGAATTCCAATTATTTCAACCATAAAACCACAACCATTTAAGTTTCTCCTAACAATGCCCTATAGCTATCATATTTATTGCTAAAATACTAATTTTTAAAAACTGATTATCTATTTTCTAGTTAATTTAGATCTCTAGTTTCAGCTTCTCTCTTCACATGTAGTCCAGTTTCAGTTAATTCACTGTATTTTTGAGGTTAGAGACTATATAGTACAACTAAGGGTAAATAGAAATGTAAATGACACCCCAAGTTTGCATTTTGTATAGACAATGTATAGAACAATGTGCCAGTAGAGGAGATAGAACACTGAGATTCAAATATATCAATTAGGGCCCCTGGGTGGCGCAGTTGGTTGAGCGACTGCCTTTGGCTCAGGTCATGATCCCGGAGTCCAGGGATCGAGTCCCATATCGGGCTCCCAGCTCCATGGGGAGTCCACTTCTCACTCTGACCTTCTCCCTTCTCATGTTCTCTCTCTCTTTCCTAATAAATAAATAAATAAATAAATAAATAAATCTTAAAAACAAAAACAAATATATCAATCAGTTACAGATTCTAGCAGATGATTTCTGACTTTAATGTAATTGTGTTAATATAAGAATACGACAGATTCAATGTATTTCCCAAGTATTCTAGTTTTTAAAAATTGCAGAGATGAGAAAGTATTATGAAACCTAATTAGTTCAATAATTTAGTCATATATTTATTCCCAATAACCCATGAAAAATATACATGTATATGGTAAGTATGTATAATCTTATATAAAGTTTCAATTAAAATATATTTTATATTCTTACTATATAAAATTTAGTAAATATTTTATGAAACATTGCAAATGGTAGCATAGTACTCTATTCTTTGTAACAAAATTTTTTTTTTTCTAAAGCATAAAAGCCAGTTTGAAAAGCAAAGAAACCCCAAGTTACATTCTATTGGCTAGGAAATCATCTTTAATTGTTTTTTATGTTAAAGAACATAAAGCATGTCTTTTATTGATAAATGTTTAATTTTTTTTTGTTTAATATTTCCTCTTTTTCCTTCTTTTCCTGCTTTTAATATTCCATTTCAAGTACAATAACATTGGGCCTTCATGTTATAGTTGTTTAGGATACATGTGAACTATAATTGCAGAAATTTTGGTACTATATGCCATTCCTTAAAAAATCTTATATAATATATAGACAAATGTATGTATGTATATAAACATATTTATATTTTAGTGTGTACTTTATATATAGAGAGATATACAGATAAAGTTACCTATATTATAAAACTTTTCCAAAAATTTGAAATGAGATTAATTGCTGCATTTATATTTATTACTGTAAAGAAGAAATTTTTCAAGTATTCTATCAAGTACTTTTATTTTTTTATTTTATTTATTTGTTTGTTTATTTTTTAAAGATTTTATTTATTTATTTGACACAGAGAGAGAGATCACAAGTAGGCAAAGAGGCAGGCAAAGAGAAGGTGGAAGCAGGCTCCCCGCTGAGCAGAGAGCCCCATGTGGGGCCCAATCCCAGGACCTTGAGATCATGACCTGAGCGGAAGGCAGAGACTTTAACCCATTGAGCCACCCAGGCGCCCTTCTATCAAGTACTTTTAAAATGCCACCCATGCTTATTGTCTAGTCCCAGTCTCACATATTCTTTTTTTTTTCCTGTTTTTTCTCTTATTTAAAATCCACCCACCAACACATAATGGGAATATCTCAATTTTTCCACTACTTGAAATATTTTTTTAAAGCCTACAATTATATCCTTCTACCTGAAATATATGCACTAAAAAAAGAATCTAACAATTACATCCTGAGCCAAAAACCCTCAAATAAATCAATCTAGTTTAAATAGACTATGTGGCAGAGATCTCAATTCACAAGCTATTATAACATAAAAAGCAAATGGGTAATGTGTACTGAGTGTTTTATAAAACTAATGTCTCTCTGAATTGAAATATCACAGATTGAATACATGTGTTTATGTACAATTCTGTCAAATATACAAAAAAAAATTTTTTTGTAGAAAAACTATCATGAAGTAAACAAGAGAGAAGAGTGGTGTCAAACAAATTTGGAAACAGGTGTCAAACAAATTTGGAAAATGGCAAGCTGACAGACAAGTGATACCTGACTTGGCAAAAAAGAAAAGGATGGCTATCTACAGAACCACAGAGGAGACTCAACAAGAAGCAAACTTGGAGAAGTCTGAGGAACTAGAGCAACAGCTAGCTCTACATGAAAGTCTTAGAGGGAATCAGACCTCCAAAAGCCTGGAGGACTTACAGGTAGGCAACTGGTTCTACCAACAATGAGGGAAAATAAGAGTTTATCCATTTGGAGAAGGAACTGGGGAGGCCCTGCATGTGGAATATGGGGCAAAGTTGAGAGTAGAGTTTGAGACTCAGTACTCAATACAGCAAGTCAAGGTCAAGATCATTATATTCACTTATAACCCACTGCCCCAACCAAGAAGATAGGAGAATCCAAGAGAGAAGATTTATAGGTTTCTGCATTTTAGAAGTAGTCCCAATAGGTCTACTAAGTCTCTGGGTTATTATCTGATAGTGAGTACTGATAAAAACAAAGCTTGCCCATGCACAAAAAGCTGAACATCACCTTTTCAGTGCCTCACATTTAAATCTAAATGGCAGAGAATAATCAGCAGACACTTGAGGAAAGCCAATGATATGAAAGAAGGAGACAAACAAAACAAAACAAAAAGCAACAAGCATGCGGACAAAAATAGATAAAAGAGAGTAATTCAGAGGCAAAAGGGAGCATGTAAGGAGAGTAGGGGGAAACTTCAAAATCTACTAATTTTCAGAGAGCTAGGAGATAACATTTTATATTTAGTAATTTAAAAAAAGGCACTTTGGACAAAAAATACAGACAACAAGAAAGAACTCTTGGAATTTATAAAAAGAAGGGCAAAACTTAACAAATAGCCACCAACGTCACCACCACTACAAAATTAGAGAAGAACAGAAGCCAAAGTTGAGAACAGATTTCAGAAGGTTAGGGAAATGACAGCAAAAGTGAAATGGAAATTCACAAAGAAAAAAGATTTTAAAAAATAATCAATTCACAAATTTCAACATTCAAATAATATGGAAATAAACAGGAAAAAATACAGGGAATATCATCCAAAAAAATCATATAAGAACATTTCCTTAAACTAAAGGATGTAATTTTTCATCAAAAAAGCCACACTGCATACCTAGAATAATGAATTAAATGGGACTACACAAAAACATATTTTTGAATGGAAATTGAGAATCACAGAAGCAAAAGTAAGACCAAAATCTTCCAGAAAGAAAAAAAAAAAAAAAAAAGCATGCACATATTAAGGATCTAAAAAGAGAGCAGCTTACAATTTGTTAATAGCATTGCAACTAGAAGACAATGAAACAATGCCTTCTTATGAGGAAAAATGACTTTCGATCTAGAATTCTACATCAAAACAAACTGTCATTTAAGTGGAGACACATAATATCTCAAAGAAATTCCAAAAATGTTTCAAAAGACCAGCCAAGTCCTTCTGTAAGTCAACTGACTGAGAAGACCCTAGCATCTCCCTCAGCAGCACTAGAATTTAGACAAGCTTCTTCCTCACTGTAGGTCTCTGACCTCCTTTTCTTAAATCACTGGCTTTAGAAAACTTGGAATTGTAAATTATTTCTCTCCTTCTTTGAGATGTAAATCTTTTCAAAAGACTCTTGGCAGTTTTACAAGCCAGGCATATCTTTCTCTGGAACCTGGGAGCCATCTCTGTGACTTGTGATCACCATTTCCCTTGCAGAGTAGGAGCCTATCTTAGGCAGGCACCTTTCTCCAAGTTGTAAAACTACTTTCTGTCATAAAGATAGGAGATGTTTATTTTTCTTTGGGTAAATCCAGTTAGCAAACACAGATGGCCAATGATTCTCCCCACCCCACCAATTAAAATCTTTCCAGCCCTTTGTTTCAGTGGAGTTGAGCTCAAAGTTTTGGTCTCACTCTGCTCTCAGAGTTGCTTTGAACTAAGCCTTCCTGCTTGTTTAAATTTGTTGGGTTCAATTTTTGCTTTGACAGAACTATAGGTTGTGTTCCAAAGGAGGATTGTAAGAGATGGCAGCCAAAGTAGAATATATAATAGGAAAGAGACAAATAGAATCTTCAAGCTGATGTTGAAAGAAACATCAATTGAGAGCTGTCAGTTTGAGATTATCAGCATAAACTGGGAAAAATGGACAGTTTGAGAAAGGCAAAAGAGCACAGATGGAACTAGTAAATTACCAGGTGGGTTTTACCATTCTGAGAGGAAATGTATACTTATCTCAGAAATTTGGTGCTGAATTAGTGCTAGAGTACACTGAAAACTCAGCCAAAGAATATCTAGGTAATTTTTAAATCCAGTGAAATTTAAAAAGTTGGACAAGGAGGAAAAGTTATTTCTGCTCTGAAGAATATTCACATAGTCAACATCTTACAAATCCTAAATAAAAGTTGATGTAATCAATATTGTGATAGAATTATGTCAGGTAGAAGAGAAGTGGGGAATGTACTTGTGAGTGGTGGGCATAAGACATTTAAATCCTCAACTGCCATTTAAGGAGAAAAGAGTTAACATCTAAACTTTAAATAAATAAATACCAGACTCAGTGATTCAAACCAAGTGAATTATTTGATTGTCAAGAAACCTGGGCTAGGAATAGTAAGTCTAGAAGTTAATTGCTTTTCCTTATAAGCCTGAACACATTAGCTGACTTTTTAAATGTCAAATATGTAAATCTGAAATATAATAAAAGTAGAGACTACCAGAGTTAGGGAAAAAAAGCATATGCTTGCTGAAAATAAAAACGAAGAAAAAGAAAAACATGAAAAATTGAAGGACAAAAGAGGGAAAGGAAGAAAAAAAATTTTAAAGGAGGAATATAAAGGTAAAGAGCAACAAAAGCAAACAAAGAAAAGCTGCAGGTTTCATACTGAATCATTTCACAGGCTATTGTATCTGAATGGCCATGTGAGTGATCATTGGCCTTGACCAGCAGTATATTTGCAAATAGCAATCAGAACTGCAAGGGACTCCACTCATTTGCTGAATCACAACCTAAACCTAAACCTAAATCTAAACTCAGTGTTTTGTAATTCACAACCTCTTTCTACCACCAGCAACTACCACAGTTCGGATCAACATTAGGAAATCATTATGAGGTCTTCAAAATTGCATTGCAGTCTTCTACATGTCAACTTTTTTTTTCCTTTTGGTCCCAAATGAGCTACTTTAAGAATTCACCATCCTCCACCCATGAACCACTCCTGCAACCCTCATTCTCAGCAACTAACCTTAGCTCTTACCTTACAGAGAAATTAGAAATCATTAGATCCCATCTCTTTCTCACGTAAATCCTATACCTTCAAATATATTCCAGTTTTCACCTGTGTATTCTCTCTTTTCACAGGATATGTTTAAAAACTGGAATCTGTGCCTCACTTTCTTTTTTTTTTTTTTAATATTTTATTTATTTATTTGAGAGAGAGAGAGAGAACATGAGATGGGAGAGATCAGAGGGAGAAGTGGGCTCCCCGCTCAGCAGGGGGAGATGTGGGACTCGATCCCGGGACTCCAGGATCATGACCTGAGCCAAGGGCAGTTGCTTAACCAACTGAGCCACCCAGGTGCCCTGTGCCTCACTTTCATGCCCCCTATGATCTCTGTAAAGTTCCTAGATGAAGTAGTGAGTACCAAGGCCAGTCCAGCTCTATTAACTGTGTAAGGCCTGCTAGTGGCCAGTAATATGTGATAAAACACCTCAAGTCCAGGTGTTAGGAAAGCTATTATAAAGATTTATACAGGTATTTCTATTATTTAAGCATCTATCCATGTTGCAAATTTTTTCCAGCCCTCACAGTCCAATATCATCCTTCACCTCCACTATTAAGTGATGCTGCTAAAGAGAAAAATGGGACAGCTTTTGATTTTGCACATGAAGATATAATCTTCTTGAGGGTGCCTGCCATCTTTCTTTTTTTTTTTTAAGATTTTTATTTATTTATTAGAGAGCGAGAGACTGACAATGAGAGGAGAGAAAGTCAGAGGGAGAAGCAGACTTCCCACAGAGCTGGGAGTCCGACATGGGACTCGATCCCGGGACTCCGGGATCATGACCTGAGCCAAAGGCAGTTGCCCAACCAACTGAGCCACCCAGGCGCCCTTTTTTTTTTTTTAAAGATTTTTATTTATTTATTACGCCATCTTTTATATACTCAGTCAGTGAGCACAACCTGGCTGTGTCTTAGGTCAGGAATCACTGAGGCAGCAAGAATGCCTCATTGACTCATAGTTACTCCTTACAATAAACCTGTTTTCTGAATCTGATTCCCTTAATTCTCATGGATCTCGCTCAGCTTTGCTTTTAATCTGCCCATCTTGACTGGTTCTTTCCTCTTACCATACATATATGCTCAAATATTTTTGCAAATAAAACAGTATTTCCATGCCTCACTCTGGAAATATTCTTTCCAGTAAGTCCTGTATATTTCACTTCATTAATATCTCTTTAATCTCTGCTCTCACCCATGTCCTCATCACTACTACCCTTTTCCACTGATCGCTTAGTTTCCACTAATCATTAGCAGTAATCTGATTGTTTCCCTGATCGATTTTTCCCTTCCAGCTCTCTTTCACAAATATCTCTCCTTTGAGCATCAGACCACATATTCAGCAGCTCATTAGACGTATTCACTTGCATATTCCACAGACACCTCAACTCAATATGTCCAAACTTGAAATCAGCTCTCTCTCGTATACCTACTCATTCTACTCTTTGTTCTAAATCAGTGAATATCACTGCACGTAGTGGTCCAAGCAGATATCTGGTCACCCTTGACTTCTTTCTCCTCCTTATTCTTTACACTTTAAAAGTCATCAAATCATAAAAATTCTAGTTCATAAACGTCTCTCAAATCTATCCACATCTCTCCATTCCAACTGGTGCCTTCCTTATTTAATAATTACTTTCCATCTGGATTTCTAAAATAACCTCATGGCTGGTATTTCTGCCATCAGATTTTTCCCTCTTCTGCCCATTCTCTTGTGGAGAACGTAATGCACATGTAGTAAATTTTATAAATTTCAAGTATGATTCCGTGTTTTCCCTGTTTAAGAATATCTGATGACTCCCTACTTCCCTGAAGATAAATTTCTTGCCATCCTTATCTTGACTTATAAGCAAGAAGTACCTTTATTAAATAGTTCCTGTATTTTTTTCCTAGCTTAGTCTCCTATCCTCACACTTCAGGTTTTCATCTTGTAAAAAATATTATTGTTATTCAAGAGTAAAATCTTCTCCCTCTCTTCTGAATATTTATACATCTTGCTTTATTTTGCTTGAAATATTCCTTCCCCAAACTAAACTTTCTCTTAAACTTTCCTCAGGTTTGAGTTAGATGTTCTATAAGAGTCCCAGGGCTAACCTAACAATACCACAAATGGATGGTTTAAAACAACAGGAATTTATTGTCTCATAATTCTAGAGCCTAGAGTCCAAAATCAAAGTCCGCCTGAAGGTTCTAGGGAGAAAATGTCCCATGCCTCTCTCCTAATTTCTGGTGGTTGCCTACAGTCTTAGGCTGTCCTAGTCTTGTAGCTCTGTCACTCTGGTCCTTGCCTCTGTCATCACATGGCCTTCTTCCCCTGGTTTGTGTCTGTGTTTCCACAAAACCATCATACAAGGACACCAGTCATTGAATTTATGGCCCATTCTAATCCAGTATGACCACGTCTTAATTAATTACACATGCAAAGACACTATTTCCAAATAAGGTCTCATCTTGAGGTTACAGCTGAGCATGAATTTTGAGGGAACCTTCTTCAACCATTACAGAAACCTTCTTTTTTTTTTTTTTAAAGATTTTTTTTTTTTTATTTATTCATTTAACAGAGAGAGAACACAAGCAGGCAGAGAGGCAGGCAGAAGCAGAGAGAGGAGCAGGCTTCCTGCGGAGCAAGGGGCCCGATGCGGGACTCGATCCCAAGACGCCGGGATAATGACCTGAGCCAAAGGCAGTTGCCCAACCAACTGTGCCACCCAGGCGTCCCATTACAGAAACCTTCTTAACACCTTCTGCATACCAGGCTGCAACTTGACCAGCCTTAGCATACCACACATAACATTACATTGTGGGGCACCTGGGTGGCACACTCAGTTAAGCATCCAACTCTTGGTTTTGACTTAGGTCACAATCTCAGAGTCTTGGGATAGGGCCCCATGTTGGGCTTTGCAGTGAGCAGGGAGCCTGTTTAAGATTCTCTCTCTCTCTCCCTCTGCCCCTCTGCATCCTCTCCCCCCCCTCAAAAGATTATGTTGAGAACTACTGATTTGTTTTTTCCCCAACTGCACAGGGACAGCAAACATTTTATCTTTAGAACCTAGTACAAAGTCTGACAAGAGAGGAGGCTCAATACATATTTGGAAAAAAAGAGAAAAAATGAATGAAAGATTAAAAGAAGAGCTCTTTAAAATTCTCACAGTCTTCTCATAGTTTTCAGGATAACTTTCTAAACTAAAACAGAACCTAACAGAAAGGCCTATATTAAAATTTAAAATATCCATTCCTTTTTCTATCTACCTACTTCTTTCAGAGCAAGCACAAGAACAAAAAGAAACAAAACTTTAAATAAACTACCCTCTTCTACAGGTGGCATGCTACACTTGACTTTTCTTGCTTGTCTGTTTGTTTGTTTTGGGTATTTTCCCTACATCACTCTTCTTGCTAAATCCAAATTAACTTTTAGAAGTTGAATCATTTATTTTTACATTGGAAGGAACATCCAGTTCTCCTACCACCCCATCCTTCTTTGGAGGCAGGTACATTCTGGTATACTTCTATAACAGACTCTGGTACTGTCCTGCCACGTCCTTACTTCTTACATGGGCCCCATACCATCTAGCTATATGTTATTACAAGTACTCGCAAGTGCTGGCCTGGCCGAAATGTCACAGAGCATTCGAAGTCCTTAAGAAAGCCTAACCAAGGACAAGTACTTGCACTACAGTGAGCAACCTTACAATACCATACAATCTCTTAGTGTCCCAGTTGACCCAAACAGTGCCCTGCCCTTTGGCACCACCCGTGTGGTCTTTTCTTCCTTCTCTGTGTCACTTGCTCCCTGACCTACTGGTATTTCATAAGATCACTAACCAAATGAGCAACTTGTACTTCAGTCCCCTCTCAGGAATTGTCTATGGTTAGACCTGGTGTGAAAGATTTTCTAACACTCTTCCAATACCACTTTTCATACACCATAATTTATTTACTTGTCTTCCGCTGCTACTACTACATAATGTCCCAGTGGTATAAGTAGTACTTTATTACTCCCTGTCTAGTAGAGTGCTTGTCATATGATAGGAAGGAACCAATAAACATCTTTGGTTCTTTTTTTTTTTAAAGATTTTATTTATTCATTCATTTATTCATTCGTTTATTCATTCATTCATTCATTTATTTAAAGATTTTATTTATTTATTTATTTATTTATTTGACAGAGAGAGAGATCACAAGTAGGCAGAGAGGCAGGCAGAGAGAGAGGGAAGCAGGCTCCCCGCTGAGCAGAGAGCCCGATGTGGGGCTCGATCCCAGGACCCTGAGATGATAACCTGAGCTGAAAGCAGAGACTTTAACCCACTGAGCCACCCAGACACCCCTTTTTTTCTTTTAATATATGAATAATTTCATTATTATGTGACAAAATTGAATGGGAAGGTAGAGATGTTAAGGTAAGGGATTTGTTATTAATAATAGATACTGTGTAACTTTCTGCTAAAATATAGTCATTTTATAGGCAAAACACATTAAGCATAACTTTTAAAGTGTAGTAAATTTAAATACGTTCTGTATTTCTCTTCAATTCTGAAGCACTTGTCACTTGTACTGAATTTTCTCCTGATTCAGTTTTAAGCTTACTTTAAACTGTTGAGCATGCTTTTTGAATGTGATTCCATGTCTATGGCTAAGTAATTCATTACTTGATAAACTAATCATAATTGACCTAACAATCCTATCACAGATTCTAGCTTGAAATAATGTCAAAGGCACCCATCAGAGTTATCAGTACTACAAAAGTGCAATCATGTGCACAGATGTACCCATTTAATATTGATGGATTTCATACCATTGTTTTGACAAGAAAACATATAGCTGTGTTTAGCTTACTTGGTTTTTGAACATTCAAAATGCAGTCTGAGCAGATTTTTTATTTAAACCATAAACCACATCTTGTTTCTTTATTTCTTTGATATTTACTCCTTTCATTGCTTTCTACTTTTATTACTGAATTGCTTTCCCCTACGAGAGTAGCTAGAACTACATATCAAAAGTATGCATTGTTCTAAGATCAGATTCACCTGATTTTATACACAATGTGATACACAGCCTTGTGTTTTGTTCCCCTCCTATTGTCTTCTGTTTTCTTACTATGTCTACTGCTGTGAGGAAGAGTGGGGCTCACAGCCTGATTCAGTCAGTCTTAGCAACATGAAACAACATATTCAAGTTTGTATTGTGGGCATATTTACGTAAATGTCCCACCTGAAATATTCTAATGTACCTGCTGCTAAAATTAGAGCATGCTTTGAAGAGAAACAATGTTTTCTAGTGGAAAAAAAACCCCTAGAAAATGAAAAACATTACTTTAATCTCCAGTTTATTAAAACATAAGAAGATTCCTTTTTTTAACATTTCCTCTAAATTTGCATTTTGAAAGACATTTGAAAATTTTTCCATACTACACTATCTCTTGTGGAAAGTGAGCCAAAAATATATAAGACTTAAATTCTGGCAAATGTTTAAATCTGTGACCATTGTGAGCTTACTGCTTCTCTAATTATAAGAAAACATAGATAAAAGGAAGTATGTATATTTATTCTTATATATATTGGATATAATCAATAATTACCAATAACTAACTACCAGACAATATGATATATTTTTGTATTGTAAAAATAATGAGGAATATTTATGCTTAGCTAAATTTATTTATAGCTACAACTAATGGATAATTTTCTAGATGATTTGATTTTGCCAATAAGAAAGTGAGATTTTTAATGATATTATACAAATTTCTTTGTAGCTGACCATCTCTGCCTGTTTCTTGTCTACAGAATTTGGGGAGGTCAGCCCTTGTTTTAACTATCAAAAAAACCCACAATGATTTTAGGTCCACGGTTTGTTTGTCTGTACAACTCTCTCAAAAAGTTAATTGTTTTCTTATCTTTTTGACTGCTGTGAGTCTCATGTGAAAAAAGATACACCAATTCTTCTGAAACCATATCTCTTTCCCCGGATTTAATTTGGACAACTTAAGCCTATTGTGCTTCCGTAGGAGAGGAATGCTGTTTTTCTCTTTTCTCTAAGCTGTATTTTTCCAACTGAAAGAATTTGCTGGGAAAATTATAACCATTAGGAGTTTTTTTTTTTTTTTAATGGGTGTGATAATTACACCCTGATATTGATCCTTATGCCTGAGTTATAATTGGTCTTTTTTGCTTTGTCAGTTGTATATGTAATAAGTAAAGATGAATATCAGTTAAACGTGCAACCCAGAAAGTCATATGACTCTGTACTCTCTCTGTTTTCTTTAAATTCTCCTTGCAAAATAGCTAGGTCTTTTCTGAGCTCATCTCTCCTGTGCTATCCTGGCAAGTGCAATCAACAAGACAACATGCAACTACTGTAGGTTTTTCACCTCTTCATTTAAAGATAAAGCTTACTAGGTACAATACCTCCCTCCTAAGTTATCACATATGATGCTTTTTCTAAATATTGAATTATTGCATGACATGTGTCAGCATATTTCTAGCCTCTAGAAATTCCCTTGCCACCAAATAACTGGCTTCAAAGCTAGTGCCAGATAGTCTAGGTTGTCGGTTAAGGAAGTACCCCTGATCCAGTGTTAATTTTTTAAATCAGTCATTATACCAATTATTCCGTGAAGAAAAAAAAAAAAACTTAAAAATTTTAGAGTTTCAAAATGATAACGTCTATATCTCGTACATGAGACCTGTACCATCATATGTCACTGAGGAGCTCTCTTCCGGGCTGATAGAGATTCCATTTTAATACATTGGCAGAGTCAGGAGAAAAGTTAAGAGAGCATGGCAAACGACATATTAGCATTCAAAACTTAAACCCAGAATACACCAAACACTTCTGCTCACATTTTCTCAATCAAAGTAGGTAATGTGGGGTAGTGGGTTACGTAGTGTCCCCCAATGCCCAGCCCAAATTATATCCCCATCTGCAACATCAGAATGTGATCTTATTTGAAAATGGACTTTTTTTTCAGGTATAATTAGTTAGGATGAGGTAATACTGGATTAAGGCAGACCCTAGACCCCATGACTGATGTCCTTATAAAGGCCATATGAAGATACACAGATATGAGGGGAAGCATGCTATATGCAGACGGAAGCATGGATGAAGCGATGCTTCTGTAAGATAAGGAACACCGTGGACGGCAGGCAACCACCAGAAGCTAAGAGAAAAGCACAGAACAGTTGCTCCTTCAGAGCCTCCCAAAAGAACCAAATTTGCCAATTTCTTGGTTTTGGACTTCTGGATTTCTGGACTGTGAGAAAATAAATTTCTGTTGTTTTAAGTCACCCAATATATGGTATTTGTTATGACAGCTCTAGGAAACTATTGCATATGAGATGCTTAAATTCAAAAGTGCAGATGCATGTCCCCCTTAGAAGGGTCACTGGATACAACACAAGTTCAAAACAAAGATTATTTGCATATGAATAGGGCTATAATGGCAGGATTTTTAAAACAAGTTTTCCCATTTTTGGTATAAATTTTGAGGTCATGGTCATGATTCTTCTTGGTCCCTTATTTCTGAGAAAACTTAATTAGGCCAGGTTGATCCAAAGCCATGGTCTACTAGACACAAATATGGTTCACATGATCCCAGAGATATTTAGGAAAAAACAAATTATTTCCATTTTGAGAGTTTTTTGTTTTATTTTTATATAACTAAACCAAGAATCCTGAGAGTAAATAAACTCAACAAGTAAGCTTGCTTCTAACCCTTTTGTTCCATGTCATCGTGTCAGTTTGATTGTTAGGAAATAAGATATGTAACCTCTAAATTATCTATGGTTCTAATTCTGAATTATGCTCATTTTTACAATATCTACTCTGATCAAAATATGAGTATTTATTTTATTGGAAAGAGTACAATTGAAAGGACAATGGAGACCCAAAACCTTGGAGATGGAGAAATCTGTTCGGATAAGAATTTTAGTAGAGTTTAAATAATAAACCAAATCCGACCCCAATCAAACTTTAATCCTGCCTGTTAGTAGGTCAGAAACTATTAATTTAGGGGAAAAATTCTTAGGAACATTATTTCTCTGGCACAGCTTCTCCAAAAAAGCAAACACGGTATCATAAATTATCCATATTTAACTTTGGAAAATGTGTATTGGGAAAGTATCATATTTATCCTTCCATTTCTTACTAGTTGGGGTTGATATTTTTTACCACAATGGAGCTATACTTGGAAAATGCAATTGCAGAATATAAAATTTCCTATTAATGTCAGTACCTAGTACACAACCCAGTAAATCAGTCGCTATAATCCTAAGTGGCCCTTAGGATTCTCTATCAAATAGACCTTGATATCAGGATATGAATAAGAAAGACTTCAGTGATACAGTGAAGATATATTTTTTTAACTTGTCTGCAGATGGGAGTAAAAGATTGGCACACCAAGTCAAGGCCTAGATGAAACTGTATAAGGAGGACAGGAAGAGTGTTACATATTGGGTAAACAGTATTTTACTAGGAGAAAAAAAAAGGCTTGTGCAAAAATGTTTGACTCAGGTGCTGGGAAATGTTTTGTTTTTTTTTTAAAAGATTTTATTTATTTATTTATTAGGAAAGAGAGAGAGTGAGAGAGAGCATGAGAAGGGAGAAGGTCAGAGTGAGAAGCGGACTCCCCATGGAGCTGGGAGCCCGATGTGGGACTCGTTCCTGGGACTCCGGGATCATGACCTGAGCCGAAGGCAGTTGCTCAACCAACTGCGCCACCCAGGCGCCCTGGGAAATGTTTTTAAATAATAATCAGAATCGGGAAAGGCAAGTACATTTGTGAGGCAAAAAAGTGTTATTCAAAGACCATGCACTAGGATCTACCAAATGTTATACTTGTAAAAAGGTGAAATCAACTAGAAAGTCTTAGGACATGACATAGAAGAATCATAAGGATGAGATTCACTTAGAAATGGAACACAGAAGTGGGGAAACAGGGCTGATGGAGACAGGGAACGCCTTCCTGAATGATGGAAAGGGGTAGCTGTATTGCTCCCTCCACTGCTGTCCACTCTGTAGACAGGCTGGGATATCCATGTCAGCATGAGCTATTGGCTTTGGTTCTCACTGGCTTGAGTTACTCTTGGTAACACCTGCTCTCCCTTTAACTTGTTTTCCAAGAGAAGATGCTCAGCTGGCTGGGCTTGATTAGGCTAAATTTTAGTTAATAGGAAAAGATTTGGGGGAATTTTTGTGTAAGATATTTTTGGGAGAGAAGGAGAAATCAAACGGCCTGAATAAATGGAGAATGACAGCATTTTACAAAGCCATCTTAGATTCAAATCATTTCTGGAAGTATTGCTCCTGTGACTTGTTTTAAGGAACAGAAAAAGGCATTGATAATTACATTTTATACTTAAAATTATGTTTTCTTTAGTCCACACTTCTTAATGTTAATATGACTTAATTTTGTTAGTTATGAGGGCTTTTTGTTTACATAAAATATAAATATTCTCAAGTGCATTTAATCTCTAAATGTATATTTATACATGCATTTATAATATTTCTACAAATAAGTGTAATAACACTTGAACTATGTGAAATGCATTCATGAAACAACCTACTCAGGAATTAAAAGACTCAGAATCAAGAGATAATTTTAAAAGGCTTGTAAATTAAATCATATTCATGTTTGGGGGAGATCATTGACTCTTCGGGGTGAAGAAAAAAAAGATAAGAGGAAAGGAAAGCTGGAAAAGGTAGCTGGGTACAGAGATGTTTGCTGAAATTCAGGCCAAAAAATAATGATGTCTCAAACTAGAGTGATAGATTAGAAAGGATGGAGAATCCTATTTCTGGGATATCAAAGTTGAAACTAGATAACTGAAGAGAGAAGGAGAAATAGGAGTCAATTATTTTTTACGGGTTTCTGTTTAAGTAGTTGAATTTATGTAATTTTTAAAGCAACATAAGAAGGTGATAGAAAATAAGGAACAAAGTTGGTGAGAAGTTTCGTTTGGGATAAGGGTCATGTAGGAGGTGAATTAGTGTGTAGATAACAACTCAGCAGTCAGTAGATAATAACTGGGTAAACTACTGAGAGAAAGAGGAAAAAACCTTATATTGAACTGGGAGGAACATCAGCAATTACAGGTGTTGGAGATTATCCAGAGGACGTGACCTCAGGTTGACCTGCGATCTGGACCCCCGCAGAGGCTCCTCACCCTCTCCCCATCTTTGGAAATGTATGGTCTGCTTGCCTTCCCCATATTACACACTGCCCCAAGGAAACAACCTTGAGATGGTAATGTACTGTTGAGACTATTTGGACAGTGTATATGATTGGACAGTGTATATAGGTAAGTCTCCTTTAAGATTCTGGTGGGCGGGGCAGAGGTCTATTTATATTGCGGCGGACAAGCCTTGGCAGTGAATTCCCTTGCTTATTAAGTCCGCCATCCACCAGTCTGGCGTGGTCTTCGTCCTTCTTTGGTCACTCTGCCTTCTGTGTACTGGGGCTAGTTTGTGAACCAACAAGAAGATAGAGGTAAAAAAAATCTCTCAAAGGAAATCTAAGAAGAAATGGAAATATTGTATCATGGAATCCAAAGGCAAAGCACTTTAGGAAGTAGAGATGGCTCAATGACACCAAGTACTTCCAAATGTTTGAGTAAGGTAAGGACACTCAAGTGCTCAATAAATTTTGGAACCAAGAGATACCGTCATCTTCCATGTACAGTGTAATAGTAGTGACAGGGAAAGAACCTAGACTACAGTGGGTTGTAGAGGAAATAGAGAAGGGGAGGAAATGGAGGCATCAATTGAAACAGATGTCTTCAATAAAATTTGCTTGAGAGGAAGAAGCTGGAAGCTGTATGAGAATAAATGTTCAAGGAAGGGGTTTGAGGTTTTTCCAGAATAGGAGGCTCAAACAGAGTAAATGTTAACAAAAGATTGCAACACAGGAGAGGGAGGATTAGAGCAATATGGGGAGTGCACGGAGCACGGGAGAAAAGTGAAGCACAAATGAGTCAGCTTCAAGAGAAAGGCAGCAGGGTCAGCAGTTGAGAAGACTGCCGCCCCTCCCCAAACAGCTCCTCAGTCCTTTATTTATTAGATACAAGATAACCACCAACAAAGAAGTCGGATGAGATTATAGATAGGCAAGTTATGCCTGCTCAAGCAGTATAGGATTTGTGGTTGAGTAAACACATTAAAGAGTCATCTAATTAACTTCAGGTGATGTCAGGAGAAGGGGAGATAACAGAAAAAAAGCAGGCGGCATTCCACCCTGGCGCGGGGGGGGGGGGAGGCGGTGTTTCCAGCTGCTCAGCTTCAAGGACGTATATCCTCTCCCCCAGAGGCCTGTTGCTGGTACATGTTTAAGCACGTTTGGTCAGTACACTGTTCTGAGGGACTGTTACCTTGGGAACTAGAAGTCCCCAAGAGGGGCGCCTGGGTGGCTCAGTGGATTAAAGGCTCTGCCTTCGGCTCAGGTCACGATCTCAGGGTCCTGGGATCCAGCCCCACATCGGGCTCTCTGCTCACCAGGGAGCCTGCTTCCCCCTCTCTCTCTGCCTCCCTCTCTGCCTGCTTGTGATCTCTCTTTCTGTCAAATAAGTAAAATCTTAAAAAAAAAAAAAAGTCCCCAAGAAATGGGAGGAAAAGAAAAACAGATCTCACCGGAGAATTAACCAAAGAATTTCACCTGTTCCTCTGTTACTTTTGCTCTTTCTTTGCTTTCCTACAGATCCCAAAGACTGGGATATAGAGATGAATAGTCATGAAGGTATCAAAAGCTATCCTGATATTTATTCCTGAGGTAGGAGTCATCTTGGGAGCATTTTGAATACTATCTTTTAAAGTATTTTTTGTAGCTTATTGTAGTTTCATATTTTTCCTAAGTGTATTTCTTTCATTCACGAGGATCTTTTCATACATCCATATCTACAAATGACCTTATTACACTAAATTTCATGTTGGCAGTCTTGCTACTACTTTTGTCAGTTTCTCCCTGTCCTACTACCATGTGGAGCCCCCAGATTCTATAGTCAAACTTAGGTAGCTCGTGCCCTCAAAATCTCTCTTCTCATGTTTAGTTTATTCAGTCATAGTTTTCAAAATAATTCATTTAGGAATATTTTGAAAATATAATGCTTTAATTCATCTATTTAGGAAATGAACAATATAAAAAGTAGCCATTATGCCTTTCAGTTACTAATTGTGATAAATTAATTCATGATAACAAAAGATCTCTAATTGGTTTGTTGAAGTTTTTTTTTACTCCAGAAAATTCTTACTCATTTTAGCTTTTACTTATATGTAAAAAGAACAACAACAAAAATAATAATTATGTGTTACAGCATATAGAGTTGAATTGAACTAAATGACCTCTAGTGTTACTCTGCTAATTCATGATTTTGAGGTATATTTGTCAATCTAACTAGGAAAACAAAAATCAATTTGTTTACAACATAGAGAATTCAATTCAAGAATAAGTTTCACAGGTGAAAGAGTGTCTGCGAGTCAAACGGGACAAGCATCAACAGTAGGAAACTACTGCTATCTTGGTCTCAAGGGCAATAAAAGGGGGCCTAGTTTCCAAAATCACCCAAAGTTAGCTAATAGCATGAAAAGTACACAGCGGGAGCTACAACCAAGAGGAGACACAGCAGGATCTGCTGAAGAAGCCATCTAAGTCCTAGAGGGAGAAGGGATTTCCCTAGTTTCTTTCCCCTCCCACATAAATTCCCACCAGTGGTTCCCATTGGCTGTACTAAGCCAAAGGAATAGACCTGAGAGTATACAAGGTATCAGTCCTCCTGTAATATAATTAGAATGTAGAAGAGGGTTTGAGGAGCCAAGATTGACTCAGAAATAAAACACATTTTTTAGAAATGAAGACAATTACAAAATCCCTGAGAGATGAATATGCAGCTCATTATAATTATTATATTATTCTTGAACCAATTATTGACTTATATACTTCATTTCCCTATTTATTCTGCACCAAACTGTGTTGTCTACAAATGTCTTTTCAGTCTCTCAATTAATGAGTAATACTTGGGAGTTATAGTGGAGTCTTCAGCTGGTTAGACTTTGGCTCATTCAGTTCTTCCTGAGAAACAAATCCAATGTTCTCTTTTTTGTGTGTGATTTAATGGAAGGCAAATAACTAAGCTCCATCCTGAAAACATTAGGATATCTCTTATAGCATCTACAAAGAGACATTTCTAGTTTTCAAACATAATCTCATCTTCTAAATTTGTACTATGCAATGCCTTTAAAATAATGGCTCCACTATTCTATGTTTCATACCAAAATGTATCTGTAATTTATTATTGACAATAATATATTGACCCATTTCCCTCTTCTTTTTTTTCTGATGCTTTAAGATTATTTTACCATTTTATTTCCTTTCTGTGGAAAGAACATCTTTTAGCTTTTTTATAGGGTAGATATACTAGTAATAATTTCTTTTAGTTTTTTTTCTTCTGAAAATTCTTTATTTTCATCTTTATTTCATCTTTATTTTTCATAATGCCGGAATATATTTCCCAAATATAGAATTTCCCAAATATAACATTCCCAGATATAGAATTAACTGTTCATAGTTCTTTAAGCACCTGAAAATTGTTATGACACAACCTTATGGTCTCCATGGTTTTTGTTTTTTAATTCCATTATAATATACAGTGTTTTAGGTGTACAATATAGTGATTCAACAATTCTACATATTACTCAAAGGTCATCATGATAAGTGACTCTTGATTCCCTTTACCTGGTTCTCCCATTCCCCTACCCATCTTTCCTCTGGTAACCAACAGTTCTCTATAATATTTAAGAGTCTGTTTTTTAATTCTTCTGTTTATTTTGTTTCTTAAATTCCACATAAGAATGAAATCATATGGGCGCCTGGGTGGCTCAGTTGGTTAAGCAATTGCCTTCGGCTCACGTCATGATCCCAGAGTCCCGGGATCGAGTCCCATATGGGATTCCTGGCTCTGTGGGAAGTCTGCTTCTCCCTCTGACCTTCTCCCCTCTCATTCTCAGTCTCTCGCTCTCTAATAAATAAATAAATAAAAATCTTTAAAAAAAGAATGAAATCATATGCTATTTATCTCTCTGACTTATTTCACTTAATATTATACCCTCTAGATCGACTCATGTCATTGAAAATGGCAGTTTTTAATTATTTTCTTCATTCATCTACAGATAGACACCTGAATTGCTTCCATATTCTAGTTATTATAAATAATGCTATAATAAACATAGGGGTGCCTATATCCTTTCCAATTAGTGTTTTTGTATTCTTTGAGTAAATACCCAGTAGTAAAATTACTGGGTCATAAGGTAATTGTATTTTTTTAAAGATTTTATTTATTAGAGAGAGAGAGAGAGGGAGGGAGCTGCAGAGAGAGGGAAAAGCAGGCTCCCCACAGAGCAGGGAGTCCAATGTGGGGCTTGATGTGGGGCTTGATCCCAGGACCCTGGGATCATGACCCAAGCAGAAGGCAGATGCTTAACCAACTGAGCCACCCAGGTGCCCCTGTATTTTTAATTTTTTGAGGAAACTCCATACTGTCTTCCACAGTGGCTATACCAGTTTCATCCCCAACGACGGTGCTCACAGGCTCCTCTTTTTTCACGTTCTCGCCAACATTTGTTGTTTCTTGTGTTTTTGACTTTAGCCATTCTGACAGGTGTGAGGTGATATCTTATTGTGGTTTTGATTTACATTTCCCTGATGATGAGGTGACCTATCTCTTCATGTGTCTGTTGGCCATCTGTACGTCTTTGGAGAAATGTCTCTTCATGTCTTCTTCCCATTTTTAATTGGATTATTTTGGGCAGTTTTGGCATTGAATGGTGTACATTCTTTACATATTTTGGATGCTAACTACTTATTGATATATCATTTTTTTTGTGTATGGTCTAAGAAAGTAAAGTTTCATTATTTTGCATGTAACTATTCAGTTCATCCAACACCTTTTATTGAAGAGACTTTTTCCTATTGTGTATTTTTGCCTCCTTCATCATAGATTACTTGACCACATATTTGTGGGTTTATTTCTGGGTTCAATATTCTGTTCTATTGATCTATGTGTCTGCTTTTGTGCCAGTACCATACTGTTTTGATTACTATATCTCTGTAACATATCCTAAACTCTGGAAATGTGATGCCTCCTGTTTTGTTCTTTTTCAAGACTGCTTTGGTTATTCAGGGTCTTTGGTGGCTCCATACAAATTTTAGGATTATTTTCCTTGGGTTGATTTTGTTGGGGGTTCCTTGTGCCTCCTCTATCTGAACTTCTGTTTCCCTCCCCAGATTTGGGAAGTTTTCAGCTATTATTTCTTCAAATAGAGTTTCCTTCTCCCTTTTTTTCTGTTTGATAGTGTTACTAGTTCCCTTAATCTATCCTCATTTTTTATTTTCTCTCTCTCTCTGTCCCTCTCCCTCTCCCCCTCCTGTTCAGCTTGATTACTTTCCACTACTCTGTCTTACAGGTCACTAATCCATTTTTCTGTTCCTTCTAGTCTACTATTGATTCCCTCTAGTGTATATTTAATTAGTTATTGAGTTCTTTATTTCTGATTGGTTCTTTTATATATTTTCTCTTTGTTGAGGGTCTCACTGAGATCTTCCACTTTTTTCTCTGCTTATCTTTATGCCCATTACTTTTAAATTCTCTAGCAGGCATATTACTTATCTCCATTTCATTTACCTATCTTTCATGATTTTGTCTTGTTTTTTTCATATGCAGCCTATCCCTCCATCCCCTCATTTAATCTCTGTCTCTATGTGTTAGGAAAGACAGCTATGTCTCCTGCTCTTGGAAGTAGTGACCCTAAGGAGAAGTGGTTCTGTGGTGCCCTGCAGTGCAATGTCCCCTGTTCGTCTGTACCTGGCACTTCAGGGGTATCTTGTATGTGTGTTGAATGTGCCCTACTGTTGTGGCTGAGCTGCATTTGCTGTAGTCCAGTTGTTGGCAATAGCTCTCATTGCCGATTGTGGACAGGGTTTGGTCCATGTATTGGTAATGAGCTCGTCTAGGTCCACATTGGGTCTGAGCTGGGTCAGGTCATGCTTTTTCCAGAGCTGTAGTAGCACTGAACTGCAGGTCACTCTCCCTGTGTTATGTCCTGAGATGCTTTTGTTGTTGGGTGGGACCTGCAGCCAGACAGATGTCTGCCCCCAGCTGGCTACTGTAGTTACAGTTGAACTGCTAAGGGTAATTATCTTCCCCTCTTCCTGGAGCAAGATTGACTGGGAAGCAGTACTGGCCCTGTTGGGGCTGCTTGCACACCTTGCTTGTAGCACTACTTTGGATGGGCTCTGACAAAGGCAAATTGGATAGGGCAGGTCTACAAGAGAGCTTGGGGGCAGAGTATGTGTTGTTAGCAAGCTAAGTGGAGAGTGTCTATGTATCTGGGGGGGGGGGGGGGAACAGGATAGGGAAAGGCTGTCTGCCAGCTCTTTTGTTCTTTGAGTAGTTTCCTAAAGTTCGAAAGTAGTTTCCTAATGTGTCTTCTCCAGCACACTGAAATTCGTGAACAAATCTTCCTGGTGTTTCTCAAACTGCCACCTCTATGCTATATCTCAGTGGCCTGGGACTGAGTTACCACTGGAACTCAGTGGTTTCTTTTCTGTCTCTTTAAGGGTGGGCACTCAATTTGCCAGAGCTAAGCCTGCATATTTTTAAAGTTACAGGTGTTAAGCCTTACTGAATACAAGAACATGCTAAGTTAGCCCGTCTGGTTTTTAAAGCCCATGTTATAGGGATTCATCTTCCCAGTATAGTGTCCTGGGCCTGGAGTATCTGGTGTGCCTGGTATGTGATCTGCTCCTCTCCCCTCTCTGAGCTTGTGTTGGCCCCTCTTCCCATGGACAGTCTCAAGGGGTGGTTGGGTTCCCAATGGCATTTCTGCCTTTCCTACCCTCTTTGATGTGGACTCTTCTCTATGGTTAGCTGTGAGGATCCTGCTTTGTAGGAGTTTGGGTCATTTTCTGGTTTATTTACACTGATGTGGATATTATGTAGGAGTATCTGTAGGATGAATTAAGCTTAAGATCCTCCTATTAAGATCCTATTCTGCCCTCTGATTTTTTGTTTTTTAAGATTTATTTATTTATTTGAAAGAGAGAGAAAGAGAGGGAGAGGGAGAGGATCTTAAGCAGTCTCCATGTTGAACACAGAAACTGATACAGGGCTCTATCTCAACCCTGAGATCATGATCTGAGCAAAAACCAAGAGTCAGATACTTAACCAATTGATTCATGCAGGCACCCCAGTCTCCTTGGAAATCTTTTATTATTTTAATATAATTCCATGTAAGTAATGTATTATTTTCTCTGGCTTCTTTCAAGATTTTATTGTTGTCGTCTTTAGTTTTTCCAAGTTTAATTATGAGGTATTTAATTTAATTATGTGGATTTCTTTGACCTTATCCTGTTGGAGTTTGCTCAGCTTCTTGAATATATGCATTTATGTCTTTCAAAAACTTAGGAAGTTTCTGCCATAATTTATTTGAATGCTTTTTCAGCCTCACTCTTTTTCTTCTCTCCTTCTTGACTCCCAGTGATAAACATCTTGCATCTTTTTTTTTGTTTCATTTTTTTGGTTTGCTTTTTTTTTTTAAGATTTATTTATTTTTATTGTTTTGAAAGACGCAGAGGGACAGAGAGCACACATGGGGGGAAGGAGCAGAGGAAGAGGGAGAGAGAATCCCAAGCAGTCTCCACAATGAGCATGGAACCCTACGTGGGCCTCAGTCTCATGACTCTGAGATCAGGACCTGAGCCAAAATCAAGAGTCAGACACTTAATTAACTGCACCACCCAGGCACCCCTGCATCTTTTGATATTCTTCCACTGACCTCCGAGGCTCTATTTTTTGTTTGTTTGTTTTTAGAGTTTTTTCAGTCTATTTTTCTCTCTGTTGTTCAGATTGGGCAAATTTCATTGCTCTGTCCTTAAATTCACAGATTATATTTGCTCTTCTCTCCATTCTAGTAATGAGCAAGGAGCTTGTTAGGCACCAGCCTGTGATGCTCTCCTGTTCCCTTGCCATGTAGTGTCACTAAGTAAATGGGATGAAGGGAGTCTCAAGCTTAATAGACGGAGAGCTCTTTCCCTGCTGTCTTACTGTCAGTATGGCAAATGAAGGAATCAGTGATCCTCCTTGCCAGTTCTATAGAAATAGCCTTGATGTTGATGGTGGAACCCTCACTGGATCCTGGCAAGAGTGAGTTTACATTATATACCTTCAGTTCTTTGGTCAGGGGATGAAAAGCATGGACTTGGATTGTTTTATTCTCTTGGATGCAATTTTATGGGTCCTGTTGCTACATTGTTCCTCTGGTCCTGGGATCCCTAAAAGTTAGAAATCTTACTAGATTTCTAATTTCTCCTTCACTCATCTGTTTTTTTAAAAAAGGTTTATAGTTGTACTTAAAAGGCGGAAGCAAACAGAGACAGACTCAAGGTCCTTTGTGTCTATCTGAAACCAGTAGTTCTTAAGCAAATTTGCCCTGGTGACAGTTTGAAATATCTAGGGACATTCTTCATTGTCGCAATGAGGTGGGGTACTGCCAATACCTAGTGAGAAGATTCCAGGGATGCTGCTAAACATCTTCCAGTGCACAGGACCATTTCCCACAACAAAGAATTATCCAGTCCAATGTCAATAGTGACACAGTTGAGATATCTTGATTTAAACATTCTCCTTTCTTAGGATGAAACACATGGACTACTTTTCAAATCTGTTTTAGGATAAGCCATTGTTATCACTGCTTTCCTTCTTCATTCATAACCATTAGTCCTGATGTAGAACTTCAGCTCTCTAACATCCAAAGAGCCTTTCTAAATATATACTTGAGGATTTGTCATTTTTAATTTTGAAAAATGTCATTAAAAAAATTGATGGACCCATAAATGAAAAAGGCATTTATCACATGGCCTCAAAACTGTCTACATTACATTCAATCAGGGAAATTTTTAAAAAGCTAACATTTGTCCCTCCCTTACATATCACACATTTATATGCACAAAAGCAGTCTGGGACTCCGGGCTTTATTAACATTTATCTTTCCTTTCGTATGCGAAATATAATTTGGCACACTCTTTAACATTTATTAATCTAGTATCATTTGATGCTCTAATTTACTCTCTATGTCAGCATCTAATTTACTACAAATCTTTCCAAGAGTTAAGATCCTGGAAACCTTGCTTCTTTAAACACTGCTACCAATTGGCAACTCCAGAATAAAAGGAGTTGGTGTGGCAGCTCATTACCGAATTATGAGCTCTAAATCTATTGAGTTACTGCCAGAAAATATTTGCACTCTATAATAATCGACTTTATCCTTTCGTCAGCGAGATCTAAAGTAGACTACCTGAATATGGTTAGTGCTTCCTGATGATCTTCTTTTTTGGAACTGAGGAATCCTTGTCAATCTCACTACAGCTCTGCCCTTTAAAAGTGGTATGCTGGGGCCAATAAAACAGGCAGGTATTGCTCCTGAATAAACAGCTCATCAAAAGTCTGAGAACAGAAGGTTTTGAATGTATCAAAGCAATTGGCACAGTTGTTCACTAGTTAATTAGGAACACAAAGGCACTTTCGTCAAGCTGCCCAGACCAGGGGGCCATCTGCATGACTGCACTGCCTCTCTGATGATATGTACAAATAGAGCTTGGGGGTGCTCTCGAGGGAAGTCTCACTGACCTTCCTGCTTTAATATATATATAAAGCATATGGAAGAGATGAAAAATTGAATATAATCATAGAATGAGCCCCAGTTTTAGTGTTTAGTCTTCTGGAGAATTTCCTAGGGACCTAGGTCCTATTTATGTTAGTTTTGATAATTGCTTTATTTTACTGCTACATAGTTTAGTAATATTGTAATTATTCCCAGTCTATGGAGGTCAGGGCACTTCTAATGCAATAATATATAATGTATTATAATTGCTTTTTAAGTTTCCTGCTTCCTCCATTATGTGTGATTTTGTGAAGATAGGAACTATATCTGTTTTGTTTAATTTTATGTTCCCTCTCCCTAGAACAGTTTTGGAGTATGGTAAAATAATGTGATGATACTGAAAAGTTCTATTTTTTTAATTGTTTTTTGTTTACTCTGACTTCCTGGAAGCCATATACCTATACTTGGTTTTGTAAACAAGTATATTAGTATCTGGATTTGCTTTGTGTAATAATATTTTTGTTCCTTTTAACTCTTAAGCCTGCATGAAGGGAGAAAGCTATTGAAATGTATGCTGATATATTAATTTGAGCATCACTTCTATTAATTCTATCCTCTTATTATCTAAGTTGCCATCATTATAAATACCATAAGCTTATGCCAGAAAGATGCTGTAGGAGGCCACTGTATCTGGTATGATTTCTTTGTTAACAGGTCAGTCACTGATAATGAACAGGTCTCATTCCTAGGATTCCTAGTGGCTCACCCATACATTATCAAGAGACAAACAGAACCAATGGACATGCATCATCACCTATTTTTCTAGTAACTTCCTTTCTGATTTCTTGGTAGATGTAGATGCTGCTTCTTTGTGTCACCAAAGTTCCAGATACTTCAGTTATAGATATATGTATTTGCATGTCTGTTTGCCCAAACAGTGAGTCTTGAAGGCAGAAGTCATACCTTATTTTTCCCTGCATGTTTCAACTGCGTGCACTAAGTTGAGGACACTTAATGACATGACAAAATGACAACCTAAGTGATACTTAGTGAATACTTGGTGAATGGATTGTTCTAATTCATCAGATAGAGACTAAACATGAGATGACAAAGATACATATATTTGTAGCTGGTATTTTTGGAAACTAAGTAGACTTTTATTCTGTTCGTAGTAAGAACAAAGCAAGCTTTCTCCAAATAAAGGCTGATATTCAAAGAAACTCTACATCAGTCTCTTCAATCATGCCTATTATTTTTGTCCTTTAGAAATCATTTATTCCTTTCTAAATTACTTTGGTACTATGGCTCACACCCATCCTTGTCATAACCCTTTGGAAAGATCTATTAGAACTATGGACTGCATAGATTTTAAATTCTTCCTTGCTTTAATAATGCTTTAAGGACATAAATAAATAGCTTTTCTTTTTTTTAAAGTTTTTACTTAAATTCCAGTTAGTTAACTTACAGTGTAAATATAATTTTTAGGTGTACAATATAGTCATTTTACCCTTCCATAAAATATCCAGTGCTTCTCACAAGTGCACTCCTTAATCCCCATCACCTATTTCACCAATCCCCCCACCCATCTTCCCTCTGGTAACCATCAATTCACTCTCTATAGTTGAATCTTTTCTTCTCCTCCCCCTCCTCCTCCAGATTTTATTTATTTATTTGACAGAGAGAGAGAGAGAAGTAAGCAGAGAGGCAGGCAGAGAGAGAGGGGGAAGCAGGTTCCCTGCTGAGCAGAGAGCCCAATGTGGGGCTCCATCCCAGGACCCTGAAATCATGACCTGAGCTGAAGGCAGAGGCTTTAACCCACTGAGCCACCCAGGTGCCCAAGTCTTTTCTTCTTAATTCTCTAACATCTTATTTTTAAACCATTTACTCTTTTCTTCATTATATCTTTTCACTTTTTTTCACCTTTTTATTGAAAAGGCGAACCACAATCTTGATGATATGTAAAAAGGAAATACTCAGGAAATAGTCAGGAAAACTGACTAAAATACTCAGGAAAAGTCATTATACTCATGCTTACTTACAGTTTATTACTGTAGAGGATATAAACTAAAGTCCTCAAAGGGAAAAAACCCATGATCAAATTCCAGGAGAAAACAGGTACAAGCTTCTAGGTGTCTGCCCCCACCAGCAGAACCATGTGAAGATGTACTTTGCACTTTATTCTCCAGCAACAACATCTGACAGCACTGGCAAAGTGTTGACCACCAGGGAAGCTTAACCAAGTCTCGCTGTCCAGGCGTTTTTGGGGGGTTTAGTCACATAGGCATGTAGCACCTGTATGACAGATCTAAGCCCTCAGGCTCTAACTATCCCATTCTTCAACCCCAGAACAAAAACACACATCCCCATAAATCGTATTGTTAGGTAAACTTATTTGGTCAAAATGGTACAGCATGACCCAAAGTTTCAACCATACAAAAACAGCCATTTTATTTTATTTATCTTTTTAAAATTTTTTAGGATTTTATTTATTTATTTGACAGATCACAAGTAGGCAGAGAGGCAGGCGGGGGGGGGGGGGGGGGGGGG
>CM052810.1:44660563-44705978 GCA_028533885.1 Nasua narica
GCACCTCAGACATTCATTTTAAATACTACCAGGTGAAAGTTTTTAGGCAAACAAAACTCTCATGTCAGGCAGAATATTCAAGAGCTCAGAAGTTACCTTCCAAGAGTGGGCTGAGGGTCAATCCTGAAGATAGATAGGACTTTCTTTGGAACATGCAGGTTTTGAGCAACCCAGACATGCTGAATATAACCTTTCTGTCCAACAGAGAGCAAAGCACACAAAATGCACTCATTTTAACATAAGAGATTATTAAATTTTTACATATGGTTCAGCTATGCCTCCAGATAAAGTTTATATTTCTTTAAACTACCTACATTCCTACAGTTCAAGTAAGTTTCTTATAGATTTCATTTAGTTATTTTTTAGCCATTCTAGTAACCTTGCTTTTTTAGTTGGCGTGAACATGTGATTTAGTTGTTTTTTAAGTTTATTACCTGTCTATTTTTTTTTTTCTATTTGTCCTAGCCATAAAATTCTTACTTTACACTTAGGACTTTTGTGTATCCACATTTGTCCTCTATGTTACAATTCTCCATAAACTAGACAATAATTATTCTTTCCTTGTTTCTGGGTATAGGGCATCCAAATAGAGATTATAGTTCCCATTTGACCAGATATGGTTATGAGATCAATGTCAAACTCATAGGAAATTAGAGTGATGTGTGAAATGTTTTGACTATATCTAGCTTAAGTACATTCATACATAAAATAACTTGCCCTGGACTTAGTACCATTTTTCTTTCTCATTCTAAAATATGAATGGATTAGTAACCTAGATTTTTCTAACCTAGGACAATTCTCTAGAGAATGGCAAAGCGAGAAGTTAGAAAGAACCCAAATCCTGAGTGTTCCCTAGTGGGGTGTTTAAGTTCCCAGTGATAATTGTGGATTTGTCTATTTCTCTTTTTACCTCCAGCATTTCGGCTTTATGTATTTTGAGGCTCTGATATTTGGTTGGTACACATTTAGCATTGTGTATCATTATGTAATGATTTTATCCTTTTATCTTTTAATCATTATACAATGTCCATCATTTTGTCTAGTAATTTGCTTTGTAGTCTAGTAATTTGCTTTAATATAGCCATTCACTCCTGCTTGTTTGCTTAACATTTGTATGGTACTGACTTTTCCATCCTTTTACTTAAACCTACTTTGGTCCTCAATTTGAAGCGAGTTTCTTTTAAGACACATAGTCAGATCATGCTTTTTGTCCACTCTGCTAATCCTTATCTCTTGATTGGTATATTTAAACTACTTACATTTAAGATAATTATTGTTATGTTAGCACTTAAGTTTGATATTTTGTTTGCTGTCTATTTGTTATGTTTTTGTACCTAAATTTATTTTATATTGTCTTCTTGTAGGTTACTGAAACATGTTTTAGGATTCCACTATGACTTATTTGTAGTGCTTTTGAGTGCATCTCTGTAAAATTATTGATAGTGGTTGCTTTTGGTATTATACTAAACAAAAATGTACAAAATTTGGGATGAAAACAAATAATGTGTTAATAGTAAAACAAAAGTATCAAGTAGATGCTAGTGATTATTATAGCCCTTGATTTTTCATGTAGAAATCATTGTAGTTTGACTTAAACCAACTTTCACACTGTTTTTCTTATAAAAAACAAAACAGTTTAATTGCAATTACAAAGCTTCTCTTCTACATTAACTTTGGGAAATTCAGGGATCCCTAGTCAAAAATCTGCATTCCATTCTTCTAAGCCAAAGAGCTAGTGGATCACCAGGGGTTCCACTGTCCTTAGGGCAGTGATGTAATTGACTAATGTGTAGTCAGGGATTGCATTTACCAGCTCCCACCTTTGCATATAGGTGAAGTCCTATGACTTGCTCTGCTTGATAGAATGTGGCTAAAGTGGTGTGTCATTTCTACGGCAAAATGCTTTAGAAAACGCTTTTCTTCTTTTCTTCTCCCCTTACAGGCTGCAAGAAGGATGACAGAAGCATAAACTTGACTGAATACCAAAGTCACTACTTGGATGAGAGACACCCAAAGAGCCAGCAGATCAGAACATTCACACTTGATTCTGAGTGAGTGAGAAACAGTTTTTTTTTTTTCTTTTTTTTAAGTCGCTGAGATTTTGAGATAGTATGTTGCAGAAATTAGCCCATTTTTCATATAAATATTTCCTGGTATTTTTCCCTCTCCTCTCTGTTATGCTGTTTATTCCATATTGCATTATTGTTATGACAAGCTTTTGGTGCATTGGGTTATTCTCAGCACTCCATTCACTCCTGCCATGTGACGTTGCAGTGTAATGGGGGGGGAGGGGGGTGTGTGAAGTATATTTACCTCCTCCATTATTGGCTTGCAATGTATCCCCCCCCCCCCCCTGATTAATTATTTTGAGCAAAAGTGAAGATGTGCTACTCTGGAGTCAAGGCCTTAAGAAACAGCATGTATTTCTATTTATAATCTTGAATCTCCATGATCTCTCAACCAGGAGAACTGGCCCTGGATAGACTGATCTGTGTTACTCACTGGTCTTAGATAAATGAAAGACACACATAAGGTTAAATGGACCCCAGCCTAAAACTCTGAGCTAAGCCCAGTTGATCCTCAGCTGAGAAAGAATAATGATTATTTTGGGGAGTTACAGGTTTTGGAATTTGGAAATTTTATTTAAAGCATCACTGTTTTGGCAATAACTGATGAATACATTAGATATTTAAATTGAAGGGAATGTCTTTAAAGTTGTCAATAATTGACAGAAGGAAAGAAAACAGCAATAGCAACAAAACTAACCTGCTAAAAAGAAAATTAAGTCTGCTTCTATTCCTGGTTTGCTTAGAGCTTTGTCATGAAAAAAAGGTGTTTCATTTGTTCAAATGCTCTTCTGTGTTTATTGAGATCATCATATAATTTTTTTCCCTTCATGCTATTAATGTGATGTGTTATATTAACTGATTTTCTTATTTTGAACAATCCTTATATTCCTGGGATAAATCCCCATTGGTCATAGAGTCTAGTCCTTTTAATATGCTATTGAATTTGGTTTGCCAGTATTTTGTGGAGGGCTTTTGTGTCCCTATTCATAAGGGATATTGGTCTGTAGTTTTCCTGTGGTATCTTTGTTTGGCTTTGGTTCAGGGTAATGCTGGCGTACTGGAATGTGTTAGGAAATGTGTCTCTTCTATTTCTTTGGAAGAGTTTAAGTAGGATTGGTGTTAATTTTTTAAATGTTTGGTAGAACTCAGCAGTGAAGCCATCTGGTCCTGAACTATTCTTTATTGGGAGGTTTTTGATTACTGATTCAAATTTCTTTACTTGGTATAGGTCTCTTGAGATTTTCTATTTCTTCTTGAGCCAGTTTTGAAGATTTGTGTGTTCCTCGGAGTTTTTTCATTTCATCTAGTTTGTCTAATTTGGTGAACAGTTGTTTGTATTATTACTGTATAATCCTTTTTATTCCTCTACTTTCAGTGGTGATTTCAGTTCTGATTTTAGTTACTTGTGTCTTCTTTCCCTTTTTCCTACTCCGTCTGACTCAAGGCCTGTAAATTTTGTTGTTCTTTTCAAAGAAACAGGTTTTGTTTTTGTTGCTTCTATTTTTTTCCATTCTCTATTTATCTCCACTCTAATCTTTATTATTTTCATCCTTCTGCTGCCCTTGTGTTTAGTTTGCGCTTCTTTTTCTACTTAAATACAAAGTTAGGTTGTTGATTTGAGAGTTCTTTTTTGATTTATAGCCACAAAGTTGTAAAATAAGGGTTAGTTATTTATATCAACATTTTACATGTATTGACTGTTGGTAAGGATGTGGAGAAATAAGAACCCTCATACACTGGTGGTGCAAATGCAAAAATGGTGCAGCCACAGTGGAAAACAATTTTGTGGTTCCTCAAGAGCTTAAATACAGCATTACCATATGACCCAGTAATTTACTCCCAACTGTATACCCATGAGAAATTATATATCCACAAGGAAACTTACACATTAATATTTATAGTAGCATTATGCATAATAGCCAAAAGGTAGAAACAATCCAAATGTCCATCAGATGAATGGATAAAGAGATTGTGGCATATATATATATATATATATATATATATATATATATATATATAATAGTATTCCATTTGTGTGTGTGTATACAATATGTAATATACATTGTATATATATACTGTATATAGTGTATATATGTAGTGATTATAGTGTATAGTATATATATAGTGTATATATTGTATACATTGTGTGTACGTGTGTATACAATATATACACTACTATACAATACATACTACATATATATTGTATACACACACACACACAAAGGAATGCTATTGAGCTATAAAAAGAACAAAGTACTAATACATACTTAGAACCAGGATCAGCCTTGAAAACATTATGCTAAGTGGAAGAAGCTGAAAACAAAAGATATATTGTATGATTTCTAAAAATATAAACATAATATAATCAGTACAAGCAAATCCATGGAGATAGAAAGTAGATTAAGAGTTACCAGGGAATGGGGGGTTGGGGAGTAATTACTTAATGGGTACTGGGCATTTGCACGGGGAGATGAAATAGTTTTAAAGCTAGAGAGAGCTGGTTGCTGTACCACATTACGAATATCACTGAATATCACTGAGACATGTACTTAAAAATAGTTAATTGTATTTCATGTGAATTTTACCTTAATAAAACATATTTAAAAATGGTTAAGAAACAATAACTTGATTAAAAGCTCCTTGAGGAAAAATACTTCCAAATCTTTTGTATAAGATCTCGACAAAGTGCTGGAAGCTGAGCAGCTGAACAGAAGTCCTCATTGACGGAAAAGAAGCCCTAGTAAGCAATGTCATTGGACCAAGGGCAACCTCAAACCGCAACCTGCTAAAGCAATAACAAATTCATGGTAGCCGTTCCTTCAAGTTGCCTAGGTCTGTGAACTACAATTTGAATATTCAAAAGTCAGTGGGGATTCTCAAAAGAATGCTGGCAACTTTTACTGTCTGTATGGGAGCTGCCCTCCAGATCCCTGTCAGTGGCTGTGGCTGCTCACCTGCAGTGACAGGCATTTGCGAGGAGCACTAACTAGAAATACTTGCTGCCACCTGGCACTGAATTCCCCCTAGGCTTTCCATGTTTTAGAAATTTTCTGTAGGTCAGCAGATGCAGCAGTGCTCCTACTCCCAAGAAAGCAGTACCCCATTTTCAGAATGTCATTACCATGGCAGAAAAATCATAAAATTAGGATACGCAAGTATTTATTCTGCTACCTAATGCAAAGCAAAACTGTTCCCTACAGCATATATTCAAATCCTTTGGTGCTGTCTAATTTTAAAAGATTCAGCTTTGACATACGTATTTTTTTTTTTTCTTTTTTAGTGCCTGATATGGCACCCAGTGATTTAGAGCCTACAGCTCGGCTGTTTGGAATGTTTACTAGAGGACAGGGTTTGTCAGAATCTGAATAAAACAAATGCTCGCATTTACATAGGAACAGGCTTCCCAGGAGGTGTGGGCGCTCCACCTTTGCCCAAACTCTTTAAGAAGAGGAAGTATGTATTGTAGTAGGAAAAAAATAAAAGAAGAAGGAAATAAATATTGTAAAGTGACTCTAATTGGGCCTAGGTTTCTGTCCCCCTGACAGTACAATGTTTCAAACTGTCTGGGAACTGTGTGCGCATTTGAGGCATCGTCTTTTCCTCCCTGCTGCTATTTCAGTTACCAGGCTATCCTAGGACTCAACTATGCCATTCTCTTCAGATGATCCTCAGTCTCTGGGCATGGCTTAGTCTTCCAGATCCATTTTAGTTATCGGTATTTCTCACTTAGGGAAATGTTGGGAAAACACCAGGCAATGCTTATCTGTGGCTATTTGATGTCAATACTGTAAGAATCAGGATGATGATATAAATCAACATCATTCAAGTGTGCGTGTAACTGCTTTCTACTTAGAGCACGAGGTTCTAGGGATAGAACATGTACAACACAGGCTCTTTATCCTCATATTGCTTCTGGAGCACTCACCAGGAAAATGAAAAGTACCACCTGGAATACAAGGGGATTATGGAACAATTGAACAAATAGAACAATAGAAGCCTCTTGCGATAGAGAAATCTGGCTATACTTCTGTAGTGAACTAAGATCAGGGGGTTCCAAACCAAAGGAGAACTGACAGAATAAGTAACTGTGTTAGGGCCAGGGGAAGGGTTTTGGTGCTGTGGCTATTTCCTCGACTGGAAGGGGTGACAGTTGGTAGATCTGCAAATTAGCATTTACAAGAGCATGCTTCATTGGGCCATATTTCTTTAAGAGATGCTGATTTTTTTACTGGTGTTATCTACCTTTCCTATATGTGGTATGTTACCCTTTAATTCGAGGTCCACATATCAAGATCCTGGATGATTTTGTTTTATTTGTTAAGCATATTTTTAGAGCAAAGAATCACACGCTTAGAAAGAACTCTTATCACAAAGTTACAGACATAATTTATTTTTATTTAAAAAGAGGCTTATAAAACTTTAGCTTATTTTGTGGGGATGATGATGATACAATAAAGTCAGGGGATTTTGAAGGGCCTCTCCCATCAAACTCAAAGGCTGGTGGGGGAGCATTGCCTACCTCCAGGGTCCTTGATCAGCCCTCTCTGTCAATAGTAGTCTGCCTTAGGGTGCAGTGAACTGCTTTTGCCCAGCACACTTCTTCAATATCTTCTCTATCTAGTCTCTTTCGTGTGACAATACTGCATAACCTTTCGTTAGTCTTGGCTTATAAAACCTATGTCTTTCTCATGAAGCATTTGGAGAAATCCAAGTTGATAATTTCTGAATACTGACTGCTATTGAATTTTAAGTACATGAAAAGTTATCATAGATTTATACAATATTTAGAGTAGTTACCACAATCTGGGTAGTGCTAACATGTTTTGTTTTGTTTTTAATTTACTTTTTTCAATTTATTTATTTTTTTAGTTTTTTTAATCTTTTTTTGGACTATCATGATTTTCTCCTGTCATCTGTTAATGTAGTGAATATGCTGTTATTTCTACAATTTTTCCACTTTAATAACAAAATGGGTTTCTGTTGAACAAAATGAAAAGAATTTTGTATTTATCCCTAAGCTTCCCTAACAAAATTGAGCATGAATTTGTTTCACATTGTAAAATGAAGATAACTAGTTAAGGATTCCAAACTATCTCTATTAAATTTTAAACATGTTTTATAAGCATCAAGTGAGTGTTAATATAAAATTGTTGACATAAAAATTCGAATGACCAGGAAGGCATGCTACAGTTTTGCCCTGGATAAAGAAAGATCATTACCTGGCTTTAAAGAAAGATCATTGTTTTTCAATACATCATCAGCACATCAATGTCATTCATTCCTAATATGTGCTTCCAAAACTATTAAAAATTCAAAATACTATTTAATAAGAACTGAATTTCAAGACTACTAAAATATAGAAGTATAAAAAAGAGAAACACACTCAGAGGTTCCACTGGGAAGCAAATTAGATTGACTTTACCCTCTGAATTTGAAGTATGTAACTTTCTTTTTTTAACTTTTATTAAGCACTTAATATACACCTAGTTGCTTCTTTTTCCCCCCCAAATACTTTTATTTTTTCAGTGTTAAAAGATTAATTGTTCATGCACCATACCCAGTGCTCCATGCAATACGTGCCCTCCTCAATACCCACCACCAGGCTCGCCCATGTGCTAACATGTTTAATTTGCCGACAGTTTCTAACAATGGAGACTGCAGAATAAGTATTATGTCTTATCTGTTATATGTACCTAAAGATCATAGAAATATACTTTGTTTTATGTAATTAATATATAATTCTTGAACTAAAATACTAGCAGGTATAAAACAATATAATGAACCACCCAAACCCAAATTAGGTTGATCAGACACGTGGCCAACTTATACTTAGGTAATGTGCATCAAGCTACTTTGATAAAGGTGGTGGAAAATCGATAAAAGTAAAGCAGAGTCAGGGTTCAGCATGCTGATCGTGACTTGCACTTTTCACTAAAAATGCTGATAGAACCTAGGAAACTTGAAACGCAGAGGCTAGAGTTAATTATTTCATTTGCAATGAATTATTTTTGCAATGGTCATGACAATTTATTCAATTTGGATCGATGCCCTGTAAGGGAGTTGAAGCCTTCAGGAGGAGTGTTCAGATAGGAGATACAAGTAAGTTGAAACTATGGGCATATCAGACCCGGAGAAAGTGCAGGAGTACTCGGTTTGTCAAACAACTAATCAATCAATATCCTAATGCAAATACAAATGATTAGTTTCTCTAAACATAACAGGCAGTTTAGCTTGTGAAAGAGAGGGCTAAATGATTATTAGATATTTGCAAGTATATGATTATGCATGTGAGGATACTGCTGCAAAAGAAATGAAGAAGAAAGAACATATAAAAAATGTTTGTTGATCACATCCTCCAGGGAAAATACACAAAGCGAGATTACATAGTAACGGATTATGGAGGAATAAGATCATTACAGCTGAAATCCAAGAAGCAATTTCCATTTTCAGCTCTTAAGATATTATTCCCTATCCTTTTGATGCTTCCATGGCAGATCTGTGTGAATGGGGCTTGCGCAGATGATTGCTTGGAGTGGATTCCAGCTCTGATGCCTTTTGTAGCCCTTCAGTGAGTTTAGAGGGATTTAAATTTGAGAGTTGCTAGGTCATCAGAAAACCAGGTTTTGTGAGTCAACTAAGACAAACAGATGTACACCCAGATGCACTTATGAGAATGGTTCATAGATGTATGACTTCTTACAAGATAATCTCATTCTGGATATAAGATTTATAATATTAGCTTCCCTTTCAACTGCAGACTTGCCATGAATATTTTGCAATTGCTGGTTCTACAGGTACCGAAAGGCAGTAGCAAATAGTAGGCCTTTTCCTAGCTACTTTCAGTGAGCGCCTGAAACACCACAAATCAGATCATCAGTAGTTTGGCCTTTAGCCCCGAGCCTCATTTATTTGTGTTCTTGACCTCTTCAGTGGTTTTGAATCTTCGCAAACCAAGTGAAACTAGGGTACGAGGATTCCAAAGAGCTAGAATAAAGAGAAAGGGAAATTAGTCTCATGTAGTGGGTGTGGAAACGGAGGAATGTCCAGTGGGGCCAGAGTCATGGCAGGGGTGTTAACACCACACTTCATAGTCAACTGCCAAGGAAAAGAAAGGGGGAATAAACAGCAGAATGGAAGGGCAGAGTCCAGAAAAGGGCAGCAGGCTGTGTTTGCCTGGTGTGAAGTGAGCAGTCTACACTACCCATGTGCTAGCTTGTGTTAGACACTGATACTTCTGTTTACATGTTGTAGATACACGTTTTAGGGTTGTATGTGGCAACTCTAATTGGATCCTTTCTAGTAGTGGGTCTTATAATTTTTATTATTAGAGTTGTTACTGTTGTTTCAGTAGCAAAAATGTTTCTGTCAAATAAAAGACTATGTAGAATACCAATATGGAAGGGAATAAAAATTAGACCGTTTGGGTTGAGGCAAAACAATTTATTTACTTTCTTACCCAGTTTATCCTCCTCTGCTTTGGAGAAACCTCTATTCTGCACGACTGCCACTTTACATTTTGAGGGGTGAATTCAGTGATTCCATTCAAGGAAAGAATTAGTCACATCCTTCACAAACTGCAGTTTTGGCAAATCTCTCTGATTGGAAATAGTGCTAATTCTTCATATTAACCTGTGTCTGAAAGTGTATTACTTCGTTCTTCTTTTCCTAATGTACACTGTTTCATAATATCCCCCAAATTCCTGTGGTCACAATCAACAAACTTAGGTATATTTTGAATAGGAAGCATCTTCCCAAGACTATTAGTTCTGGCTGAAGAAGCTGCTTCGTTTGAAGTTGCCTGCCTCCTGCCACTTCAAATAATAATCAACTATCAAAAGACGCCCTCCAGGAATGTCACAGAGATGAACAGCTAGATGTAAAGAAAGCTTTCCGTACCCTTGGAATAACTGATAGACTCGAATTTTCCTCATAGACTGACGACTCATTAGCATTACAGATGTGAATAAATCATGAATTCTACTTCTCTAGATGAAGGCTGTTCCTATGCCTGCAGAGTCCATAATCAAGGTAGTTTTCCAGGTAATATAGGAAAGAGGGAAAAAATATACTACGTTTGCTTCAATTAGCAAGATATTTAAAGTGTATGGTTGGAAAATCTTTTTTCCTTAAAATATCAACATAATAGCTTCTATCCTCCTTCATGCTTAGTGTGTAGAAAGAGAAACAATTTGCAAAAAAGGTATTGTTTTTCCTCAGTGGACTTGCAAAAGAGACATCAGAGTAGCTTCTGGGTATGTTGCAGAAATGCATAGGAACTACAAAAAATAATTGAAACTTGCAGAGTGATTTTCAGAGTTTTATTCACTGCTGAATTTTGCAACCTTGGTCTTTACATGAACTTACAGAACTAAATAATTTTCCCAGAATTTCTCAAGGTCACCTTTGTTTCCAAAAATCATTTGAATCGCAACCTAAGGGAAAATAATGACCTCTTAATGGTTTGTTTTGTCGAGTGGTTCTCAACCTAGATGCACATTAGAATCACCAGGGGAGTCTTTAGAAATAGTGCTGCTGAAGCCCTACCTGCAGAGAATCTGATTTAAGAAGGTCCAGGCGTTGGTATTTTTTTTTTTTTTTTTTTAAGATTCTGGTGGTTCTAATACACAGCTAGGATTAAGAACCAGTGAGCTTGTCAATATCCTAAGTCAAATATTCAGTTCCTGATCATGAAATTCAACCTAGTGTACTTGCTGTCAAATTGAGACTAAACTAATATCCAAATACACCTTAATTCAAAGCCTCAGAAGATAAACTTCATAGAGATTGGTGGATTTTTCTTTCGGTCAGTCCCTACCTTACCCAAGCCTTCTATCTGAAGTGTACTTGTGGACTTGTTACAGAAAACGCTGATCTGGGTAGGAAACCTATCAGCCATTAGGTCTCACTATATGGGGAGGCATGGAATTAGTGTCGTTGACATAGACCTGATAATATGTTGTCTCAAAAACTTGATATTCCCTTACTTCTATTATAATATGATAGTTCCTCTACCTAATGCTCTAATGCTCTTCCCTATATCTAATTGCCGAGTTTTGGTCATCCTAAGTATCTCCTTCCTCTTTTCACCATGGCTTCCTGGTAGCACCTTATTAGTGAACAGATTACCAAAAACTGATTTCACGGAGTCACATGCCTCTTGATAATGCCTGGGGTCTAATTCCTGCTGTCAAGGTTTCTACCTGGTCTCCACCTCCTTGAAGGACACCTTAGCTAACCATGCTTTAGAGACATTTAACTTGAATTTTTCCAATGTCTCTTAGCAAAGTAATACTTTCTCCCCCAGCCTATAATTTACTATCTTGGCTTTTTTACTTCCTACTCTGCTTTGGTTTTTGCAGCGATCCCATCTTACCTTATACTTTCCTTTATCATGAATCTAAGGCTCTATAATGTTATTTTTGAAGACTAGTAGTTACCCTTTCTTTTACTTTTATCTTATTTTCACTAATATTTACAAATGCGTATTTTTTTGCCTACTGTTTACATGCTGTAGATTACAAGATGTACCATATGTGTTGACAACCTGTAATTTTAGAATCTTAAGAAAAATGAAAGTTTCCAAACAAAAGAAAAAGTCTACCAGAGGTAATACCCTAGAGATCAGACAGGGTTTGTTCATTATGTCTGAGCCTGGGGCATTCTGAATGCCTTCTAGCAATTTGTTTTTTCATGTTTAAAATTAATTGAACTTGCAAAAAGTTTTGCTTCCAAATTATACATTGAATCCAATTATTTAATATTTATATCATTGGCTCTAAAACAAAATACAAGGAAGCAAAGAAAACACATGAATTTTAGTATTTGGCCCTACTTTTTATTTTGAGAAATACTTTGTTTTGATACATCATAAAAATGAATTTTATTTCACTTACTCTTATAACAATGTTAAAAAAGGAAGTTAAAGATTCCATGGATTCTTATGATTATTTACTGTTCTTCTAATAACACACAACAGTATTTCTTCTGGTGTAAAACATGTGTCAATTAGAAAAAAACAAAATTATCAAGATAAGTCAATAGATTTCAGTAAGGATGATGTAGATACTTAGATTGTTTTGCATAAAATTCTTTTTAGCTATATCTAAACTGTAAATCCTTCATACCACGCATAATACTACAGAATACCACACTGTCAAAATGACTCAGTATAAGGCAAATGATGTTATAAAAACTATGAATAGGGAGATCTAAGGAACTGTATGTTTTCATTAATTTCTATACATACTGAAATCTAGTTTCAAGCGATATTGAACACACACCTTGACTTTCACTATCACCTGTAAACTTACTGAAATGATAGTAAAGTGCTTGAAAATGGATAAGGCCAGAGAATAGCAGAGGAAATGAGAGCAAATGAGAAATGTCAACCAAATTTTGGAAGATGGAAAGGAGATTTTACAGTGTAACTCAGCAGATGTGGGAAAGCTGAAAGCTAAGTGACTACAGGCTGGTGGGTGGGTGTCTTCATTGGAAGACTTCAGAGTACAGGATTGAAGAATCACACAACTCGTTCACAGTCCATATCCATTTTGTGTGGAGAACTGACTGCCTGCCCCTAACTCTAAGCACACTTGCAGGTGTGCTTTCTGCAGAGATTGCATGAGAAAGTCCCTGAACTCAAGTGCACCAGGCACAGATGAAGGAACTTTGCATCCTAATCACTTTGACCCCCCCATCACTTTCCCATATTTGACTCCTTTAGAAAGCTGGCAGACAGGCTTATATACAAAAGGAAGGAGAATAAAAAACAAAACAAAACACCATATATTTCACTCAAATAGCAAAGAACTACAACTACTAAAAAATGTTTACCAACAGAATAGTTGGGTCTCTGCTTGTTTACTTTCTGGTAGGTGGAATAATGGACTCCAAAGATATCTAGATCCTGATCCCTGGATGATGTCAGTATTACCTTGCAAGACAAAAGGGACTTTACAGATGTGATTAAGGCAAATAAGTTAAAGATAAGGAAATTATCCTATGTTATCCAGATGGCCTCAATTGTATCACGTGGGTCCTTGAAAGCAGATCACTTCTCCTGGCTGTAGTCAGTAGGAGATAGGAGTATGGAAGAATGGCTCAAATGACAGGATGTGAAAAGAATTGGATCCCCTCACCATTGCTAGACTTGAAGAGGGAGAAAGAGGTCTAGGAGCCAGGGAATGTGGGTAGCTTTCTAGAAGGTAGAAAAAGGAAGTCAATGGATTCTCCCTTCCAAAAGGCAACATGGCCCTGCCAACACCTTGATTTTAGTCCAGTGGGATTTCTGATGGATTTCTAACAAATAGAACTGTAGAATAATAAATTTGTATTGCTTAGGTCACAGAGCTGGAGGTGATTTATTAATGGCAGCAGCTGGAGTGGAGGAGATCCTGCTTCACAACCCATCACTCAGCAAGCCCTGGCTGTGCTAGTTCTTTCAGTCTGTGTTTAGTTCCTCACCTGAAAAAATGAGAAGTCTGGGAAGGCCAGGTGTTTTAGGAAAGCCTCTAATGTGGAAGACAGAGCGAAGTGGAAAGAGGAAAGCCACACTGAGGAAACAGGAAGAAAATGGGAAGGGGAGTGAAACAAAGCAAAAGCATTGCATGTCATTCACTGAAGTGGGAGAAAATTTTGCACCCGTAATACAAGAGCAGAATGTTTGAAAAACATAAAAGTTAAATTCAGAAAATAACAGTTTTGAGGGCTCTTTTTATATGTCTCTATTTTTTGAGGAACTCTCAGCAGGGACACAGAAAAGACCGAGAAATGGAAAACAGAAAAGAAAATAAGAAGGTTGATCAAGGAACTCCGTTTTTCACCTTTCCCTTATCTTATTCTGTGAGGGGGGCACCAGGCATAGGATCAGAGAAAATAAGAGAAAGAAGCTACCAAAGAAATACTAGAGAAAAAAAGAATGTGACTTTATAGATTGAAAGGGCTTATCAGTTGCATAGGAAAGTGAATGAGAAACGACCCAAAGTGCATCATCGGGAAATTTCTAAATAATTGAGAATAAAAAGGAGATTTTGAGGATGTCTGTGGGAAAGAAAGAACAAATGTCACACACTCTGAAACATATGGAATTAGGCTTCTCAACAGTAAAAAGCTAGATGATAAAGGAATACTATCTTCAAAATTTGGAGGTAATATGATTCTCAAACAAGCTTTTAATATCTAGTTAAACTTTCACTCCTGTGTGAGGTGAAGATTTAAAAAAAAACTTAGGTGTACACATTTTCGAAAATTTTCTCATTCACACCATGTTGATAAGTTCTCTAAAATAATTATAACAATGTAGTAATATAACATAGCATAATAACATGGTAATTGTAGGATAGAACAAATGTCACAGCATGTAGCAGACCTAGAAAGCAGCTGGTCCAGATAGGAGAAGGATATAAAAGTCTCTAGAAAAGATACAGCCATGAAAATAATATATCTAATAGATTATGTGATTTTTAAAATATATTGGACAGAGATTTATACGTCCCTTGTAGGGTTTTTGGCTGAATACTGATAGTGACAAAGAAAATGAAGCAAGTGATAAGAAGGCAATTTTTACCTCCAGAGTCAGCAGAAATGTGTTTGAAAAAGAAAATAGAATCCTCGTGAACTGCATGACTTAACGCTGAATAATATTTACATTGTGTTAATAACACAAACACAAAATTTTCGTAAAACATTAATAAAATTATATAAAAAGCATAGGAGGAGGTGAAGTGTATGTAGATGTTTACATATGTACAGGTGCACATGCGTGCACGCATGTTCCCTTAGTGATGTAGAGGGTGGGTTCTGGAATAAAACCTATAACTGTCACAGAAAGAAATCATAGATAGCACATTTAAAAAAATTAAAACACATCAGAATATACTACCTAGAAATATGCAAGGAAACTTTAGAAATGCAAATAGACAAGGGGCACCTGGGTGGCTCAGGGGGTTAAAGCCTCTGCCTTAGACTCAGGTCGTGATCTCAGGGTCCTGGGATTGAGCCCCGCATTGCGCTCTCTGGTCAACAGGGAGCCCGCTTCCCCCCCTCTCTCTGCCTGCCTCTCTGCCTACTTGTGATCTCTCTTCTCTCTGTCAAATAAATAAAAAGAAAAGAAAAGAAATGCAAATAGACAAGAAAGTTTTGTTGTTAATTCCCTTTGAGGTGTTTGGGAACCAGGGATAAGGAGGGGTAATTGGGACACTGATCCCCCCCAAACCTTCTTAACTATTTGGATTTTATTATTTCATAAACTAAATATAAGAAGTGTTTTCCATGAAAAGATGTGGTAAAGATAACAGTAGATGGTTATGCTATGATTTTCCATTGAAAAGTGTACTTCAGTATCAGGTAATTACAACTGAAATAAGAATTTAGCAACCAGAAACTGCTTTAGAATCTGTGCATAGGTTAGGAAATAATCAAATAGATAATATTAAACCATTTTTTCTCACCCGCCAATGTAATTCACTAAAAGTCTTCTGATAATAAATTAACATTGACTTTCAGATTTAATGAGTTCATTACAATGGTCATTAATGTAATATTGAAATTCAGACTGAAATATAAACTCAATTTAAAGTAAGATATCTAAATTGTCCTGTTAACCAATTATTGCTTCAGAAAGTACCCTCACACAGACAGCGTCTATTGTCATTCTCTCTGTGACAATAAATAGTTCACATCTCCGGTTTAATGTATTTCACCATGCTTTATTGGTGTGACAGATATGGGGCCTTAATTGGACTTTTTATTATTTTAAAATCTCTATAAGCAGCATCAGGAGGATTTTATTTGCATATTGATTAAGGTATCCCACTACTTTGTATCCCACAACTTTTCTACGTATGTAACATCCTAATCTTGCATAAGTAAATAGAGCCTATGCTTCAAGCCTGTATTTCACGAGAAACAGCATCCACAGGTACCTTTCTAAATAAGAACTTGCTGACTACAAGTCGTTTGTCAACATAAACTGTGAGAACTAACAAACAGGCAGAGAGAAGCTTAAAGGTAACTGACATCCTGCAATCTGTGGCTGGATTGCTGTGTATGCATCCGGGAGGATCTTGCAACTCAAGTTTCAGCTTCTTTAGAGAAGTCTATAAGCCATTACCTCAGGGGGAGTCAAAAGATACTTATTTCTTGATCAGTGGTAACATTTATACACGAACTGCCTGAACATTGATACATGTTCTAAATCTACCTTTCTGGTTCACAGATTGCTTGATTTATTCCCAATGGTGGATATCTACTTTACTAAATCTGGAGGGATCTCAGTAAAATCAGTCTTAGATAAGTATATTTTTACAGTGAGTTTCACTTGAGGGGGCCAGATTAACCTTGTCCAGTGGCCACAAAGATCTCCTTGGTATTTTCCAATTCTTGTAGATGCTGCCAAAGTCAGCAGAAGTTTCACTTGCTTAAAATGAAAACAGGCACTCAGAAGGCTCTCCTTTCATAGGTGTATTTTATATTTCAAACATGTAGATATTTTCAGACAATTAGAAAACCATTTTGATTCCCTAGAGGATTTTGTAGTCAATGAAATTATGGATTACGCTATATTCAGAAACGTTATTTAGTAACTTGATTTGTATGCTCCAGAAAACTTAACTCTTTCCTTCAAGGTGTCAGAGGCAGAATTTGAATCCAGATCAGTGTAACACCGAAACCTCTAAAATAGTTTATACCTTAAACACAGTTGGGCATGCTACTGGCTTCAGCGAAGGAGCTTTCTGCACATGAGCCAGACCACAATTTTTTTTTTTTTCCTTCCTTGGGGAAGAAATAGGATAAATAAGCTGTCTCTAATATGAATGTTCCAGCCCAAGAGAGATTTTATCCATGCTGTTTAACAGGAAAAAGAGTAATGGAAGTCTTTTCTTCTACCTAAGAAATGTTTATTTTAGAGACTACAGAAGTCCTTGCTTTGAGTGTTTCAACAAAGGGGGGTGGATATAGTAATTGGATGTAATTACTGTTGAAAATTTCTGTCTCTGAGAAGATTACAGAGGAGAGGACAGGAAATATCCTCTTTTGAAGTAGTTGCCATGTGGCCATTAAACTTGACTTTGGCAAACCTCTTTGTCAACCCCATTTGTTTTGGAAAGATTCCAAAAAGGCATTTGAAAAAAAAAATCTTTCTAATTATTTCTACTTCATAATGTTCTGAAATTTCATCTCAGAGCTCTGAAAATAGTAAGCAATTAATTAACAGGAAGAATTGTAAAAAGGAGAGAGCTCTCCCTGATTTTGGCAAGGTCCCAAAACAACATAGACTAGTTATGTTAAGAATTACAGCAGGGGTCTAAGAAAATTAACTTAGGTTAAGCCATTACAAGTTATTATAGCGTGAGTCCTGTGGCCCAGTGCAGGCTTCTCATTAAGGGTGACACATGGGGCTCTGCCAATTGTGCCTTGCACAAAGATGGCTGGCTGAGAGCCTGCAGGTGGGGGCAGAAATCTTCCCTCCGTAAGCTCAGTCAGCTTTGCACTCTGTGAAATAGTCTGCATTCTCTGGGAGGGGCTGGGGACTGATCCCTTTTGTTTGGTCCGCCCAGATGGGCTGCCTTTTGTCAAGGCACATATAGATTCTGTATGTGCTGTCAGTGCGTTCTGCTTCATATTTAGAGGAACATGACAATAAATAAGAATCAGAAACAGAGGAGGATTAGCCATTCAGGCTACAAATATATCTACGGATTTGACTCCCAACTTTGTGAGAATGTAGCACCCATAAAAATTAGTGGTAGTAGCTGAGTAAGAGAGTCTTGAGAAAAAGAGTGTCTAGGGTACAGTATCTATATACAGTTGGGCTGCACAAAAAGAGTTCATGACAGAGCTAGGCAACCTGTAGGAGTGGGCACATTGCTCTTAACCCATAGGCCTATGCTGGGTCCACTGCCCTCTGCCCTCTAGACTGGTTGCCCTTCATGCCCGGGTACATAGCCTCCTTCCTTGACCTCTAGACTTGATTTAAACAGTCATTCCCATGACTTAGGATTACGAGGCTATTTGATAGTCAAAATAAAATGTGTAATTTATTCAATTATGCATTATGCCGATACATTTATGCATGTATATGTATGCCCATCAATGTACATTATATAAACACAGGACATATATGTGCACACATGTGTGTATATATGTACATGTGTGCATGTATGCTTGTGTGTATCCTTCTCCTTTTAGCCCAAGCAGCAAAACTGCCTTTAGAGGAAACCATGCTGTAGTAGTGTCCTTGGGTATGTCAGTAAGAGTTGTCCCTGGGTCTAAATTAATCAAACTAGTTTGTGATAAATACAACTATAGGGAAAGACCCCAAATATGTGGCTATGGATGTACATGTGACCAAAATATTTTAATTAAAATATATTTCTGGACTAGCAGATGATTCCCTCAATCATACAGAGGAAATTTCCCAAAAGATCGTGAGTCCTAATAAGATTCTAGTTTAATTTCCTGTGGGAATTAACCACAGGTAACTTCAATTACAACAGACAAAAAAACCCAAAAAACAAAAACCCCAGCTAACTCTTGAGTCAACACTGCACTGGTGGCCACGGTTGTGCAGAGCTGTAATGTGGAGTCTCATCTGATCTTTCAAGGCTAATTCTATAGCGGGTGAAATATTACAAGAGCCAGCAGTCCAACAGATAAAAAGGTGTCGGGCTGAAGTATAATCCAGTTTTATCAAAAGACATGCTCAAGTCTTTTAATTCAAATTCTCTGAATGTATTTTATGTAAGAGTTCGTGAAATGTCTACTGTAATGATTTACCAGTTTGTTTTAATTGACAGGAAAGCATATATTTATATTTATAACCTGAGGAAAAATATTTTAAATATCTTAGTCAGATGTATTCTATAAAAACAAACATGATTGCTTTAACGTATCAATCTATGAATATAAAGAATTTGGGAAATTTTATTGGTAAACCAAACACATGTCTAAATATAGAAAATCCTACCCAATCATGCATAAGTGAAATCTGCTACAATCATTCGTGAATGTTAAATGTCAGCAGTGATGGATATTTATACAGAAAAAGAAGAAAAGGTGGAACAGTGGCATTATGGATCAAAGTTTTTCAAAATAACATTGATATGTTTTGACAGAAGGGAGAAGTAGTAAAATACTTTAAGAAAGATTAAAAAGTAAAAAATAGAAGGAATTTGTACTATGTTTTATGGGCAACAGCCTGGAGGTCAGCACAGTTATTTATTCATGAGTGAGAATTATTTGTCAATTATGTAGAGCACTGCTTTCCAACGAGGGTGCCAAGGGACCCATGGGTGGCCCTGGAGGGACCACCATTTCCAAGAAGTCACCAGTCAGTTGTTTTAGTTAATCATGTAAAACAGAAATGACTAATTTTTGACAATTCAGTGGACACAGTTTCTATTCACAGTTATCCCTTGGGTTGAATTTTATTTGAAGGTGGATGTAATTTTACTCCTTTTAATGAATCAAAAGCATTAATAAATTTATAAATTATGAAATCATAAGTAAATACTATAGTGGAAGATTGTCTAAAGTTTTAGGAGTGAAGTACAATTATAAAGCTCATGACCTCTGCGTTCTAGGCATGATTCTTTGAGGACAAAGACAATATTATTCTGAAGAAAACTGAACCCAGATCACTAAAAATAAATATCAAGGAGTGAAGTTAAATACGTAGAGTGCACTTGACTTTTTGTCCCTAGTTCTGGATAGAATTCTAACAAGGAAGAGTATTTAGTCAATCTAGGTAGTTACCCTTACTTATAAATGTTGCTTAGGTGTCTATGAGAATTATATTTTTTAATCCATAGTTCATCATAAATACTGAGTATTGAGCTAGATACTCTTCAAAGAACTATTCTAAACTCACAAAAGCCCTATTGGTTTAATATATGACCTAGTATAATACTGTATTTACACATTTGGTAAATGAAAAAACTCACATTTAACAAGTTTCAGTTGTCCAAAATTTGTCAGCAAGCAAATAGGAAAATAAACTCTGATTTAACTTAACCCCAAACCCATGATCTTATATACCATGATCTACTACAAAAATAGTGCCAGGACCATGAATTTATATTTTGTAGACAACTTTTTCAGCACATTATCATTTTTTAAGTGTAATTAACATATAGTGTTGTACTAGTTTCAGATATGCACAATGTAGTGATTTAATAATTCTGCACATTACTCAGCACTATCATGATTAGTATAATCTTAATCCCCCTTATTTATTTCACCCATTCTCTCATCCACCTCCTCTCTGGGAATCATCATAACTAAAAAATTATTTGAGGAGAAGGGTAGCAGGTATATACAGGAAATTTGTCTATATCTACTCAAAAAGGGAATGTATACACCATAGGACATGATAACTAAATTAGACCAACCAATTAAAGAGAACTAGAAAGGCATTATGCCTACCAAATAAAGATCATTAGGATATATTTTGGTCTCGGAAGGAGCTACGAATATTTTAGGAAAATTTTACATTGACAAATGCAACAATACAAAATGTGGATGGACAGTTTGGTTCATTGTCATTCAACTTATTTGGGTTAGGGGACTTTACTTCAATGTTGCCTTGTGTGTGCCATTAGTGCCCTATCCAAGTAACTTTAGATCTTTTGATGAACAGTGCAGTGACCTGTAAGCTTCAATAGTAAAGTCATCCCATGAAGCAAAATTCCCATATAGATGCCTGTGCATATGTTCAAGCAGATGACAGTAGTTCACTTGCCATCACATCAGGCGGCCCTTCTGAGTGTCAAAGTGACTATTATTACTCTGTAGCTCACAGCTCTATGTACCTCTCACTGGTAAGATAATACCGAAGACTTATAATTAATTTCTAAATGACTCAGATAAGTCTATCAACTCATTCCATTGCCATTTTGCTCTATGAATAACCCCTTTGAGTCATATTTCCAGAGCCATCAAGGAAAATGCAAACTCGTTTTCCATGGTTATACAAGCCAGTGAGAATATGTTGGTGTGGGAGGCAGAGAGGCTGAGAACATGAATTGCTTAAAATCATCTCCACCAAGGCGGTCTCAGAAGGAAGGCAGCTTCCTGTTGCCATGATAACAATGATAGAATCTTTTATCTGACTATGCAAATGTCAGTCACCTCCTGAAACAAGTGTTTTCCAGTGTTTTTCTTTTTTGTTATACATTATGACAGAGGTAGATACTGATGAGATCTCTAAGCTGCAGACCCATCAAGGATGCTATCAGTTTTCATGGATCTCCTAGAAGCCTTATGGTTTTTCATTACCCTGGCAAAAAAAGTGTTTTATTACATACAGTCTTTGGACTTGTCAGGGTAACTGACTACAGCTGTGACCAGGAACCCTGAGAATGTAGATGCTTAAAACTCAGAGATTGCTCCATGATCCATCAAAATCAAAGTAAAGATCATCTAAGTACTATTTAGGGCAAGTACTATTTCTCTGTTGGCCTAACATTCTCTAGTTCCTAAGACATGCCAGGGAGTTTCACATCATAGGAATCTAGAAATTAAAGCAGAACTCCATATCCCTGACAATAAAATCCTCCAGGAAACAAATCAATGGGAAAAGAGCCTCAGTTTGTGAATGGAATGCTTCTTATCTGCACCCATGCCAGAGAAAAGAAATAACTTTTTAGCTTCAAGATATTGCCCTTAAATGTGTAAGTAGTTTCTCTTACAACAAGTACTGACTCTCAAGACCACTTTAGGACCAACCACCGTAGCTACCACTAAGTGACATACATGCCATTCACTGAAAATGTAGTATGGATTCTCTGGGGAAAAATTAATTCCCAAGTTTGCAATATCCAAAACCATGCAGATCTCTAGAAGAGAATGGACTTCATTATATGATGATAATCCTTACAGCTATACGGATTCTGAAAGAGATGCATGGCAAAGGAACAGAATATTGATTTACTAGTAATAAATTCTGGCTGTGATGGTTCTAGGTGAGCTTCTGGATTCAAGAGAGATAATACTATTGATCATAAACGGTACACATCTTATCTGTAGATAAGTCATGCTGTTCCTTTCTCCTTGTATTTATCAATGAGTGGAAAAGCAATAAAACAAGAGCAAGGAAGCAGATATCACTGTGGCAGTCTGTGACTGGGAACAAATAAGGGAATGCAAACAAGAAAGTTGAGAATTTGGGATGCCAAAAAAAAAAAATCTAACTTATAAATCACATGGATATACTTTTAAAATTGATGTGATATTTTGAATAGGCTAACACAAATTATTGTGATAAAATGAATAAGGCTATGAGATAGTTCTTTGTGAGGGGGAATGAATTTTCTCAGTTCACTTGGACTTGGAATAAATTCAGCTTATTCCAAGAAGAGGATCATATGCTGATTGCCTGGAGTTCTGAATATAATTATCCATAAGTGGATCCTTTGTGTCCTCCGTAATATGTGCCTATTCACATATTACTTGTCATTTATGGCTAACTTTGCTTCATCTTCTGGAAGAATTCCTTGCTCTCTTATCTCCACCACACTGATGCTCCTTCCCTCATTTCATGACTCCTAATATCTGCATCACAGAATTTAGAATCTAATTATGTATCACATTGTATAATACCTTGTATTTGTCATTTCTGTCTCTCCAGACTAACTAGCATCTCAGTGGCAGTGACTAATACAGTGCTATGAACATAGATGTTCAGTAAATACTTGTTTGTGGAATTAATTGATATTACTATATTGTTTTAGGATTTGGATGTCTTTATGCTCTTCATTTTACACAAGAATAGTCTTTCTAATGAAAGTTCTCTGACCTGGCCTCTTTTTTAATTCTAAAGAGGCTCTTATTAGCCTCAGGGTACCAGTCAATTTGGTCTCCTAAATTTGAAGAGATTTTACTGCCTATTAAATCTCCCTAAAAGGAAAGTCTGTGATCCACCAGACCACAAGAACATGTGCCATCCTTCTCCTGTGTGTCCCCTCCCGTCCCCAACCCCTGCCTGACAGCTTTTCTGGACTAGCACAGAGTGACCTCTGATGGACATGCTTATTTTTCTATTATAAGGGGTGGAACAGTGGGGGTTTAGGAGTTGGAAATTGAGCTAATTTACTACCTGTTACACACAAAGACTGGGACAGAGGTTAGAGGGTTGGGGAGAAAAGGATAGAGAAGACAAGGTTTTATTTTTTCTTTTGGATTTTAGAGGGTTTTTTTTTTTTTTTTTTTTTTACATAAATCCTCCCTTGTAGCCCCAATTCCATTCTCCTAATTCTTATTTTAGAACTCCTCTAGTTTCTTCTGTCTTTCTTTAGTTTTTGTTTTAGAATTCTTACAGTATCAGCTTTCACCCTTTCTATTGTACCCTCTCCATTGCTGCGTGCATGAAAACAGAAACCCAGTCCTATCTCTGTATGTTATAAAAACATGTCCGTTTTCAGCCACATGTTAAAAGGCATTTACCTCTTTCTGCTGTCCCGATAGCTCCAAAAAAGGAGGTGTGAGTTCTGGTATAATGGTGCATGGAAAACCTGGGAAGTTTGGCTCAAGTTTACTTTTCACTGGACATGGTTGTGGCTAGGTATCTTCTAAATTTCACAAAGAAGAACTCCAATCACCACCATGAGTATTAACTCTAAAATACCTCAAAGTCTACTTCATGTGAAGCATTTATTCTTTTCCTTTGATGTCAAATACCCTTGCTCTTGAGAAGTGAAAAATGCATACTCAGGGATTCCCGAGGCTATTTTGGTGATAAAAAGAATCCAATATTAGTTGAGAATGTCATTAACTCTATCTCCATTAGCTGATATAGCTGTTACACCATCATGTTGATTTTTTCCTAATTTCCAATTGTTTTTTCCTGGTAGCAGTGGAAGATCCCCCTCAATACCAATATATAGCAGTTAGAATGCCACTGTCCTATTCAGAACCCCTGAGACTTACTATTTCTATCAATAGACCAATCTTCTCATCTTGCTTTTTCACAACTGTCCATTACCTGCCTTTAATTAACATTTCCCAGAATATTTCTCTCTCCCATTTTGGCCATACATCTCCTTACTCTTACACGTGCTCATGCCTCTTGCTGTGTTATTAGTCATCTCTTATTTCTTCATGGAATGCTATTTCTTGTCCCCACTTGTTTAATGCTTACACATTCTACAAATTCCATTTTATTCCACATCTTCCATAGAATCGTAGAGTTTAAGCAAAAGGACAGTCTTTAAACAATACTAATTTCCAATTTTTCTAAATAAAATGTCACACATCTTGGCAACTTAGTATGTACTACATTTTTGCTCATATGTATTTTTACTTAAATGTTTCCTATCATCCATTCCTCCTTGGAAGCAGGATTATTTCTTTTCACTAAGGAAATGTTTTTGTCTTACTGATTTTGTATCACTTAGGTGTCTAGTGTAACAAAATATTGAAAACTCAATACTGAATATATTCAGAATGTGTTTAATACTATAAAGGATATATGCCAATTTAATCACTTTTCTACAATTTTTCCTTCAAAAGAAAAGTTTACATCTATATTCACTAGTAACCTATTAAAAGAGATTAGTACTGTTCAAATTTAAGCTATAGACCTTTGTGCATCCCTGAGCTATTCTTTAATGGTTGCCAATAAAGTAAAAACAAAAATTGAGAGACAGCACTTATATATAAGAGACAGCACTTAACTTATAGAAATGTGACACAGTGGTTTCACATTGTTGGAGTAATACTAAAAAATAAAACTGGACCTTGAGTTCTGCATGTCTTGTTTTATTTATTTTATTTTCATAGGAGATAATTTTATTATATGGATAAGGGCACTCCAGAGAAATAGAACCATAGAATCTCTATCTATTTATCCCTATATATCTATAAACTTATTATTTGTTTATATCTATTATTCTTATTATAAAGAATTAGCTCGTGAGATTATGAGGTAATTCATCAGCAGGATGAGTCTGCAAACTGCAGACACAAAAGAGCCGATGGCTTAGTTCCAGTCTGTGTTTGGAGGCATGAAACTAGGAGAACCAATGGTGCAATTCCAGTTTGAAGGCCAGTAGGCTTGACCCAGGAAGAGCTTACATTTCAGTTCAAGTCTGGGGGCAGAAAAAACCAATATACCAATTCAAAATCAGTCAAGCAGAAGGAATTCTTTCTTATCTAAAAGATCAGGTTGTTTTTTTTTTTTTTTGTACTTAGTACTTCAACTGATTGGATGAGACCCACCCAATAAAGTGGGAGGCCATCTGCTCTACTCAGTGTAACAATTTAAGTATTAACCTAATCCAGAAACACTCTCACATAAATACCCAGTATAATGTTTGACCAAGTATCTGGGCACTCCATGACCCAGTCAAGTAAAGTAAAATTAAATATCAGAGTATTTTTTTTAAAGTATCTATCTGTGATAAATTAGAAAATTTTAAAAATTTAAAAAGTCAATCAGATAAACTGGTCCTTTAGCACACATACTTTGAGAATCACTCAAATACTTATTTCCTCAAGTAGGCCAGCAGTAGGTTTAAGAGCTGATTTGGATAGAGTCCAAAGGTTTCCAACTAAAAAGCTTTTCATGAAAGAAAAAAAATATCTAAGGCCCACCCAAGTCTGGTGATCTATTTATGGGAAGGTTATCCACATTACTAGAAACAGGGTTTTTGGTAAGTCAATACCAAAAACAAAACAAAGAGAAACATGGCTTTACTCTGGACGGACTGGGGAAACTTTCAAGACAAAAATAAAAGCACAGAAATTCAAAAGGAAGTCAGAATCCTGACATATTGGCTAGTACATGTGCAGGCAAGTATCTGGTGTAAATTCAGAAGAGTGTTTAGCAGGGCCAAGTGTTCTTGATGTCACAACTAGTGTATCCCAACATCCTCAGATTTCATTATTCTACCATTTGGACAAATTTTTACAGCAGTTTTTGCAATGGCACATAGTACAATGTAATATTGGAAACTTTAAAGCTGTATTACCTGCACCAATTAAAGAGTTAATAAGAAAAGAATACAGAATGATGTTTTCTATAATAAGATAGTAGGAAATATATTTTTCATTATGGCATTACATGCACATATTAAGATCCATGTTAAATGAAGTGTCTACTCTAGCTTATATCTTGAGTTCTAAAACATTGAATTCTCACTGTCTTTTGAATCAAAACAAATTCATCTCCCTTTGAGATATCCTTGAAATTTAGTGCTAATAATCTTAATAATCTTTGGGATCTATAAAATGTCTTTCCTACATAGGGAGAGAGTTTGAACATACTAACATTTATTAAGAGACACACATTTTCCAGGCATTGTGCTAAGTATCTGAAGTCTCAATACACAATTTTAATTAATTCTTACAATAACACTACGTTCTTAAGTTCATTTATTGATGTACATATTAAGGTTCAGAAAGTTAAATATCTTACCAACAATTGCTCAGATATTAAGTGCCAAAGTCAGGATTTGAATTCAGATCAACAAAACACCAGTGCTATGTTCATTCCACTATGGGATAGCAGGAGTGAGGGCTCTAATGGGGTGAGCAGAGGGGCCAGGGAACAAGAGAGCAAGAATGAGAAACACAGACTACCTTCATATGCCCTTCCATAATATGTTGCTCCCAGCTGTTGACCCTATTCTGTGAAAATAAAGATAAGATTATAATATTCTAAAAGTCAAATCATCTGAATGCGTTTCCAATTGGTTTACAGTGCACATATTCTGATAGGACTGAGTAAAATGGTTGTCACCTGCTGAGAATCATCTTGTCATGATTACTCCCAGAGACCTGGCAAACTTCGAAATGTTTTTCCTCACTGTATGTGAGAGAACAAAGAGGCATTTCATATTTTGAATTAGACATGCTGTTGTCCCAGTGATATATAATCTTATCAACAGGAATGAGGATGAGAGAAGGTGGCTGTCCTCTATGCCTGGCTGGTTTAACGTTGGACAGAGTTGGTGTTTTATCACCACTCTAAGAAGGTGTCATCATCTAGGTATATAAGAATTACTCAGGTAAACTTCAGTCCAGTTAAGGCCAGGAGGCTTGTGCATTCCATAAATCAATGAATGAGTCCTTACCATTTCTTTAGCTTCTGCAGTACTCCTTGATAAGTTAAAAAAAAAAAAAAAAATTAAAAGCAATATAGCTAGGTGAAATGAAAGGAGACAGTTGACTGATGATAGTGGCTCCAGTTCTCACCAATAAATTTTATCTTGAGTTATTTCATAATGCTTTTTCTTACTATGTGTATTTATTGACAGTTGCATACAGCCCTGGCACTGGTTATCATCAAAGCATTGAATATATTAAGAAACCTATCTCCGACCGACAGAGTTTCTAAAGGTTGAAAGAGGTCTATTTAAGAAAAAACATCATTTGAACTTAAGCTTCTGCTGTCAGAGCATTGATAACAAGTGGAAATATGCTTCACTTTTATTTGCATAAGGACAGTAGTCACTGTTATCCCAATAAAGAACCATTTATTAAATAGGAAATAGAGAATCAAGAGAAGTAAGAAATAGAAGTTGCTCTTCAATTTATGTTTTGTTAAAGAATAAACGATTTATTTGAGTAGAATGGACCATTGCTTTTCAAAAATTGTTATTTAAGGGAAATTTAAGCTAAAAGCTACTTTTGTTTATGTAGAGCTGCATTGTTTTTCTGCTCCCTTATATAAGCCAAACATTCACATTTCTTCTAACAGCAGCATAGCTAAGTAAACAATGAACCATAGTTAATAGAACATGGAAGTTAGTATTACAAATGAGCTAACTATCCACAGCCCCATCTGTCAAACACCAGTTGATTTACAAGATATTTAGTATCTATCATTTAGTAGCTATAAATCTTTTCAAGGGATGTTATTTTCATCATTTATCTGGAGTAATTGTCTTACAATTCCAGTGGTCATTAGTGGCAGGAATACTTTCTGGAAATGCAATCTGAAGTTCCACTTCCATGTTAATTCACCTGGATTAGTTGCTTGGGCTGCCATAACAAAGTACCACTGACTGGGTGGCTTCCACATCAGAAATTTCTTTTCTCAGTTCTGAAGCCTGGAAGCTTAAGATCAAGGTGTCAGCAGGTTTGGTTTCTGTCCTTGGCTTGTAAGTGTCTACTCATTTTATCCTCATGTGGTCTTTTCCTTGTGCAGGGCCATCCCTGTTTCTCTCTGCACATCCTAATCTCCACTTCTTAAGTGGACACCAGTCAGATTGAATTAAGCTCACCCCAAAAGCCTCATTTTAACTTAATTGCTTTTTTAAAGGCCCCATCTCCAAATATAGTCACATTAGGGTTTAACAACGTATGAATGGGGTGGGAGGGCACAATGTAGTCCATAACACCACTATTTAACAACTTTTATGTGATTTGATCCTGGTGGATACACCCTTCTTTGTATTCTTTTCTATCAGAGAACTACAAATTCATTGTTGTTGTTGTTTGAGTTGAATTTTTATCCACTCTTCTTAACTTCACTTTATCCTGTTTTAAACGACATGTAAAATGATTTCCATGAGATTGCATGGATCCAGCTGCTTCAAAGGAAAACTTAGAAAAATTAAAATGTGAGTGGTGAATTTCTAAATTAATTTGAGATAATGTAGTGACCGTTGTTACCTTGGAATGGTGAAGAATTTCTAAAAACAAGGACATCAAAGCCAAAAAAAGATTAAAATTTTCAAAATTTGATTAAAACAAAATTAAGCATTTGTGCTCAGCAAAAAAGCATTAGGTCCCAAATAACAGATTATAGATTGAAAAGTTATTTTGGCAAGGCCTGAAAAGAATGGAGAGGACTTGTATGTGGAGTAAACAGTGGATTTTTGTATACCAACTTCTGTGTTATCAATTTACTATAAAAATGGAATATGCACTTCACAGAAGAAACACAAAAAGTTAACATCTTGTAGACATGCTCAAATTTGTTTATTAATTTAATAACTAAAGAATTAAAGATGAAAACACAGTGAGATATCACTTTTCATCCCCTAGAAAGCTGGGTTATCGTAAGTGTTGGTAAGGATGTAGAAATATAGGAATGTCCATACACTACTGGTGAGTCAGAAGGCTGGCATATCCATTCTGGAGATCATATTTTTTATAATTTGTGTAAGTACAGCCTATAACCAACAACGCCACTCCTGGGAGATTCTCAGAGATTTCTAATGGAAATAAACAAGAATATTTATGATAGCATTCTTGTGAGTGTGGGGAATTAGAGTTAATCACGGTGTCCATCACTGTTGGAATTGATAAATAAAGTGGAATTAATACACTGCGTAGTATTTAAGTAGAAGTCAGAAGCAATGGAATATATATACACATAAAAACATGGAGCGAATTTAAAAATTTAATGCTTATGGCAGGTGCTATTTTCCTCCCTCACCCTTCAGGATACACACAGGGCCATGTGTAGGAAGCAGGGCTGCACGACTCTTGCTACCTAACCTGCTAGCAGTGTGCCATGCCCATGAGTTCTGAGGACCTACCCACCCTAAACCTGCTGGCCTCAGCCCTAGGCTCAGGGCAAGTCTTGTTAAATCTGTGTACACTGTGTCCAGCTGCTGTGTACACAGCCATTGCCAGGTGCTGTGTGCCCCCAAGCAGTCCCCAGCTGCCACAGTGTTTCAGGGGATCCAGCATTGGGCTAGTGGCCCAGTGCAAATTTTGCTACCACCACCACCCTGCTTCTAAGTTTCTCAGTGGGCATGTCCCATCAGAATTGGCCTGCTTGGGTCCCATTAACACCACAGAGAGAAAGCATAGACCACATCAGACAAAGTCAGTGCAGATGACTGCACTGAAAGGAAAAGTGACTCAGACGCAACCGCAGGGGATAAGAACGTCCATAGCCTACTCTCCTAAAGTGCCAGGTTCTGGTGAACAGGAGACAACTGCACTGCAGGGCACTAGAGGATCTCTACTTCGTAAAGTCACTACTTTTAAGAGCAGAAGACCTAGCTGACCTTCTTAACAACAGGAACACACCGAGAACTGCAGCCAAAATGAGGAAACAGGGAAATTTATCCCAAATGGGGATGAATAGGACAAAGCCATGGCCAGAGATCTAAGCAAAACAGATAAAAGTAACATGCCCGGTAAGAATTTAAAGCAATGATCATAAGGATTTGAGAAAAGAGTGGAAGACATGAGTGAGACCCTTAAATCAGAGATAAGGACTAACAGCAGAGATAAAAGGCTCAGTAAATGAAATGAGAAACACGTTTGATGGAATGAACAGCAGGATGGAAGAAGAGGAAAAAATAGTGCCGTAGAAGATAGAGTAATGGAAAGTAATCAAGCTGAACAAAAGAGAGAAAAAAAGAATTATGCAAAATAAGAACAGACTTAGGGAATTCAGAGTTTCCATCAAATGTAGCAACATTTGCATTATAGGAGTCCTAGAAGAAAAGAGAAAAAAAGGAGGGCAGAACATTGATTTGAAGAAATAATAGCTGAAAACTTTCCTGATCTGGGGAAGGAAACAGATGTCTAGATCCAGGAGACATGGAGAACTCACATTAAAATCAACAAAAGCAGACCCACACCGAGACCTATTGTAATTACATTTGCAAGATAAAATATAAAGAAAAAAATTAAAATCAAGATAAAAGAAGACAGTAGCTTACTAGGGAATATCCACAAGGCTAATAGGAGATTTTTTAACAGAAACTTTGCAAGCCAGAAGAGAGGGCATGAAATATTCAAAGTCCTGAATGGGAAAAGTCTGCACCAAATAACACTCTACCCAAAAAGGCTATCGTTCGGAATAGAAGAAGAGATAGATTTTCTCAGACAATGACCAAAACACTTTATGACCACTAAACCATCCCTCCACAATATTAAAGGAGGATCTTTGAATAGAAAGGTGAGACCAAAAGTAGCAGTGTGAAGATAGGAAACATAAAAATAGTAAAAATGAGTATTTCTGTAAAAAAAAAATCAGACAAGGAACTCACAAAACAAAAGGATATATAATAACATATATCTCAAATGTGGAGTGGAGAGGAGAAAGGTATTGGTTCAAATGTAAATGACCATTGGGGTTCCTGTCTGGCTCAGTCAAAAGAGCACATGATTCTTGATCTCAGCATAGTGAGTTCAAGCCCCACATTTGGCATAGAGATTATTTAAGTAAAACAAAACTTTAAAAATTAAAAAATTAATCGTCAATTTAATATAGACTGCTATATGCAGAAGTTATGTACAAACTTAATCATAACCATATATATCAAAAAAACCCACTAAGAAATATGTAAAACTAAAGAGAAAGAAACCCAAATATATAACTAAAGGAAATCAGCAAAACATGAAAGACAAAGAATCAAAGAAAATCTTCAGAAACAACCACAAAACAAATAATAAAAAATAACTACATATCTATCAATAATTACTTTGAATATAAATGGACTAAATGCTCCAATCCCAAGACATAAGGGTGAAAGAATGGATAAAAAAAAAAAAAAGACCCATTTATATGCTGCCAACAAAAGATTCATTTTAGACCTACAGACATATGGAGGTACATCTTTCATGCAAATGGATAGCAAAAGAAAGCCGGAGTTGCCATACTTACATTGGACAAACTGAATTTTAAAACAAAGACTATAACAAGAGACAAAGGACACTATGTAACAATAAAGGAGACAATTCAACAAGAAGATAGAACAATTATAACAGTTATAAATATTTATGCCCCCAACATGGGAGCACCCAAATACATAAAACAGTTAATAACAAACATAAATTTACCAATCAATAACAGTACAATAATAGTAGGGACGTTAACATCCCACTATCAAGTGATCCAAACAGAAAAATCAGCAAGGAAATAGTGGCTTTGAATAACACACTGGACCAGAGGGCTCTAACACCTATACATTCCAAACACTCCATCCTAAAACAGCAGAATACACATCCTTTTCAAGTGCACACGGAACATTCTCCGGAATAGGTGATAAAACAAGTCTCAACAAATTCAAAGGATTGAAGACAGACCATGCCAGGCATCTTTTCTGACCACGTGCTGTGAAACTAGAAGTCAACCCCAAGAAAAAATCTGAAAAGAGCACAAATATTTGGAGGATAAATAACATGCTACTAAACAATGAATGAGCCAACCAGGAAATACAAGTAGAAATGAAGAAGTACATGGAAACAAATGAAAATGAAAAGACAATGATCCAAAATCTTTAGGATGCAGCAAAAGCAGTTCTGGATATTTATAGCAATACAGAGTAAACTCAAGAAGAAAGAAAAATCTCACATAAACAACCTAACCTTATACCTAAAGGAGCTAGAAAAAGAACGAAGTCTAAAACCAGCAGAAGGAAGGAAATAATGAGATTAGGGAAGAAATAAATAATATAGAAATTAAAAAAAACAGATCAATGAAACCAGGAGCTTGTTCTTTGAAAAGTTAATAAAATTGATAAACCTCTAGCCATGCTTATCAAGAACAAAAGTTAAAGGACTCAAGCAAAATCACCAATAAGAGAGGAGAAATAACAAACATTACAGAAATACAAGCAAATGTCAGAGAATATTATGAAAAACCATATGCCAACAGATTGGACAACTTAGAAGAAATGGCTAAGTTCCTAGAAACATCTAAATCACCAAAATTGAAACAGGAAGAAATAGAAAATTTGAACAGACTGATAACCAGCAAAAAACTCCCAATAAAAGTCCAGGACCAGATGACTTCACAGGTGAATTCTACCAATATTTAAAGAACAGTTACAGGTCCCTGGGTGGTTCAGTTGGTTAAGCATCCAACTCTTGGTTTCAGGAGATCAAGCCCTGTGTCGGGCTCTGGGCTCTCAGCTCAGCACACTGTCTACTCAAGATTCTCTCCCTCTCTGCCCCCTTACTGCCTGTGTTCTCTTTCTCTCAAATAAAAAAAAACCTTAAAAAAAATGTTAATACCTATTCTCAAACTATTCAAAAACAACAACAAAGGAAGGAAAACGTCCAAATTCATTCTATGAGGGCAACATTACCTTGTTATTAAAACGGGATAAAGGCACCACTAAAAAAGAACTACAAGCCAATATCCCTGATAAACATAGATGTAAAAATTCTCAATAAAATAACTAGCAAACTGAATCCGACAATACATTAAATCATTCACCACAATCAAGGGGGATTTAGTCCTAGGTTGCAAGGGTGGTTCAATATTCACAAATCAATCCACATGATATATCAATAAGAGAAAGGATAAAAACCATGTGATCATTTGAATAGGCACAGAAAAAGCATTTAGCAAAGTATAACATTCACTCATGATAAAAACCCTCAACAAATATTTAGAAGATACCTCAACATAATAAGGGCTGTATATGAAAAACACACAGCTAATGTACACAATGGTGAAAAACTGAGAGCTTCTCAAGATTAGGAACAAGACAAGAATGTCCATTCTCACCATTGTTATTCAACATAGTACTGGAAGTTTTTGCCACAGCAATCAGACAACAAAAAGAAATAAAAAACATCCAAATCGGTATGGAAGAAATAAAACTTTCACTCTTTGCAGATAACATCATGATATATTTAGAAAACCCTAAAAAAAAAAAACCCCAAAAAACCCTGCTAGAACTAATAAAGGGATTCAGTAAAGTTGCAGGATACAGAATCAATGGACAGAAATCTGTTGCATTTCTGTACACAATTACTGGAGCAGCAGAAAGAGAAAATAAGAAAATTAAGCCTATTTTCAATTGCACCAAAAATAAGACACCTATGAATAAACTTAACCAAATAAAAAGACCTGTACTCTGAAAACAATCAAACATTGATGAAAGAAACTGAAGATGACACAAATAAATGGAGAAATTCCATGCTCATGGGTTGGAAGAACAAATGTTATTAAAATGTCCATACTACCCAAAGCTATCTACACATTTAATGCAATCCCTACCAAAATACCAACACATTTTTCACAGAACTAGAACAAACACACTTAACGTTCTTAAGAATCACAAAAGACCCTGAATCGCCAAAGCAATTTTGAAAAAGGAAAGCAAATTGCTAGAGGCATCACAATTCCAGACTCCAAACTATATTACTAAGATGTAATGTATTACAAAAACAATGTGGTACCGGCACAAAAATAGGCACATACTCCAATTGAACAGAATAGAAAACCCAGAAATAAACCCATAACTATACAGTCAACTAATCTACAACAAAGCAGGAAAGAATATCCGAAAGAAAAAGGATAGTCTCTTCAACAAATGGTGTTGGGAAAACTGGATAGCCACATGCAAAAGAAAGAAACTAGACCGCTTTCTTAGACCATACACAAAAATAAACTCAAAATGGATTAAAGACCTAAAATGAGACCTGCAACCATAAAAATCCTAGAATGGAGCAACATTTTTCTAGCTCTGTCCTGTGAGGCAAAGGAAAAAAAAGCAAAAATAAACTGTTGGGACTACATCAAAAACAAAACAACAAAACAACAACAACAAAAAACTTCTACACAGCAAAGGAAACAATCAACAAGACTAAAAGACAACTTATGGAATGGGAGAAGACACTTGCAAATGACATACCTGATTAAGGGTTAGTATCCAAAATGTATAAGGAACTTATAAAACTCAATATCCAAAAAACATAATGTAATTTAAATACGGGAAGAAGATGTGAACAGACATTTCTCCAAAAAAGATATCCAGATGGCCAAAGGACACATGAAGAGATGTTCTTCATCACTTACCATCAGGGTAATGCAAATCAAAACTACAATGAGATATCACCTCACATCTGTCACAATGTCTAAAATCAGCAACATAAGAAACAACAGGTGTTGGTGAGGATGTGGAGAAAAAGGAACCCCTTGCACTGTTGGTGGGAATGCAAACTGGTGTGGCCACTATGGAAAACAGTATGGAGTTTCCTCAAAAGTTAAAAATATGACTGCCCTATGATCTAGCAATTGCACTACTGGGTATTTATCCCAAGAATGTAAGAACACTACTTCAAAGGAATACATGCACCCCTATGTTTTTAGCAGCATTATTTATAATAGTCAAGATACAGAAGCTTTCCTTCACCCAGTGCCCATCAACAGATGAATGGATAAAGAAACAGGTGGTATATAAATACAATGAAATATTACTCAGCCATAAAAAAGAATGAAATCTTGGGACGCCTGGGTGGCTCAGTCAGTTAAACATCTACCTCCAGCTCAGGTTATGATCCCAGGGTCAGGGGATTGAGTCCCGTGTATAGCTCCCTGCTAAGTGGGAAGCCTGCTTCTCCCTCTGCCACACCCCCTACTTGTGCGCACGCGCGCTCGCTCGCTCTCTCTGACAAATAAATAAAATCTTAAAAAAAAAATGAAAAAGTAACAAAATAGGAAACAACAAATGTTGGCGAGGATGTGGAGAACGGGGAACGCTCTTACGCTGTTGGAACTTTCTATAAAGTAGTGACCACCATGACAATCTGGCAAAGAAATAGTTTTGATAGATTAGTCTTTAGCTTCTAATTCATATTACTAAAATTCTGTCCAGCTGCACATACTTAGTGCTCTCTATCAACCTCATGTTTTTGCTTCTTTTGTGACAATAGGTTCTGAGTTTTATCTTTTCTTCTATTTCCTTATCTAATAATAGACTTTCTTTAATTTAGTCTTCGTTTTACCTTTTTGAGTTTGTCACTTGGAATCAACTCAGAGTTATTGTGAGATTTATTTATTTAAGTCAACTTGCAGACATGAAGAAGACTCAGCAAAGGGAACTTCTTACTTAAGCAACCACGTTAGTTCCTTATGTGCCCTTTTCTTCCAACAATTTCCTATAAATAAACACAAATAGATTCCAACTGCACCCTCCTTTTCAAAAAAAAAAAAAGAAGCCCATTAGGAAAAATTTTGCTATTGAAACTCTATTTAGTCCACATGTTTGTAACTTTTCTTTTTTTAGTTCTATCTTACATGTATCAGTGGAGTATTTATTCTTAAACACAAATGTGAGTCTTCACACATTCATGCACCTTTGAAGCCTCTTCATTGCTCAGGGGGCAAAAAACATCTTTTGATGTTCATTGATACAATTCATCCAATCTTTGTCTCTAGTCTCAACCCCAGAACAGGTCTCAAATTAAGAATTATTAGAAAAGGAAAAATTATCACATCTTCCTTAATGATATTTACCCTCTTAAACCTTTTAACTCTGCTGCTTCTCTGATAATTGAATCTCTACAGATGTTTTAAACTCTGTATGTTTCTACCACTTCTTAGAATCATTTTCTCACTGGAAGGTCATAATTTTTTATTCTGTGTGGGTATTAGCATTTATTTATAATGCTTTCCTGAACTCATGTGCATTTGCCTTGTTTCTGGTGTTATGCATATGAATATATTTGTCTCCACTTCTGGATGACAATCAACTCTAAAAAGGTGGGAATTATGCTTTCATAATTTCTGAATAACCCTTCTCCCCATCCCTAGCTCTTAATCTCCTTTCTTGCATACCACAAATGTTCAATAAGTAGAGTTTTATTTTAAATGACAAAAATTTATAATATTCTCAGAGTAATTAGATTCTAAATTCCTATCAGTCATATTCATTGAGTCATATATTATAATTGAGTCAACCAAAGCTACCGGTGTCTTTTGTGGTGAATAGGAGAGAAGATAGCTAAGAACTTCTGGTACAATTAAGAAGATATTGAGCCTTGTAATGGGTATTAAGGAGGGCACGGATTGCATGGATCACTGAGTGTTATACGCAAACAATGAATCATGGAACACCACATCAAAAACTAATGATGTACTGTATAGTGACTAATGTAACACAGTAAAAAAAAAAAAAAAACCCTGAAAAAAAAAGCCATGGTTGGGCAAGGAAGGCACTGTGTATGGTGTGTATTGTCTTCACCGGAGGAAAAGATAAAACAACCATAGAAATGTTAGTATATCATCACCAACCACCCCTCAACTGGCATCAGTCATTTTTTTTTTTTTTTACTGGATGGTAGAATATTAATCACATCCCTCTTTCCTTACTGAACATACCTATTATATGAAGTAGCTTATGATAAGAGTAAAGTCACATATACCTTGTACCTGGGTATGTTCTTATTCCACAAATTTCATGATGCAGGAAATATCTTTTTAGTTTAAATCCAATCTACTTGATTCTAAGATTTAAGCTTCCATAATTCCAGGGGAAGGGAAGCTTGGAGTCAAGTTGATTTCCTGATCCATTACCCATGCAGGCAGTCCTTAATCCTCCTCTTCAACTGTCTTTACTCTTTTTCACTTCTTTCTCCAAGCCCTGGGCAAAAGGGCAGTTTTCCCTCCTTCTCTTTTTAGGATGCTTAATATATTTCTATCTGAAACCAGGCCAGAGATGATAGATTGGTGACTTGCTGACCAGGTTAGTCTATTACTAGTATTTCAAAGTGATGAAAAACTTTAAATTAATTGCCCAGATAAAAATGGACACTCCTGGAAAACTGACAGATCTGGCAAACCAAGGTATGCAGTTCCTGCTGTTACCACTAGCTGGAGCAAAGCACTACTACTCCCTTCAGATGAGCCCTGCAGGTCAGGACCACTAGCATCGCTCAGGACATTAACCTGATGGTCCTTGACACTTACCATATTTGCACTGTTGTTTCCTAGTATAAGAGAAATATCATGGAGGGCACGTGAGAAGGAAGGGAAGGGCGAATGGGGGGAAATCGGAGGGGATGATGAACCAGGAGAGACTGTGGACTCTGAGCAACAAACTGAGGGTTTTGGAGGGGAGGGGGTGGGGGGTGGGCGAGCCTGGTGGTGGGTATCGAGAAGGGCACGTATTGCATGGAGCACTGGGTGTGGTGCATGAACAATCAATCTTGTAACACTGAAAAATTAAAATAAACATATTTGGGGAGAAAAAAAAGAATATTTCATGACACGAAAATTATATGAAATTCAAGCTTCAGTGTCCATCAATAAAGTTTTATTGGAAGACAAAAAAAAAAAAAGAAATATTTCCCTACAGCTATGTCACTGTTGACCAAGAAGGCTTTAACATTCCCCTCAGATTGACTAAATTTCATGCAGGCTTCTTCCTGGCTATAGGTCTCTGACCTCCTTTTTTAGGGGGGTGGGGGTGGGGGAGGAGCTTATTTAGAAAACTTGCAATTGTGAATTTTTTCTCTGCCTCTTTGGGATGTTTGAGATGTAAATCTTCTTTCAAGTTCTTGCCCATTTTTTATAATCCAGAAAGTCTTTCTTAAGGATCTGGGGGCCATCCCTTTGAAATGTAATCATCAAAGGAATTAGCATCCCTATATCCCAATCTCTGTGGGATAGTAGGAGCCTCAATTCAATAGCTGACAACACACAGATGGCCGAACCACATAGACCAGCTTTTTTTTTTTCATTAGCTTGTTCCTGCATTTAAAAATGGTGCATCCTTATGTTTTAGCAAAGTTGACTTTAATTTCTTTTTCCTGTAGCAATGGTCTTGACCCCTATAGTTACAGTCTTAAAGTTTTCCTTGCCTTTTAACTCTGGAGCAATTTTTCACTGACACTATCAAAAGAAGAGAAGAAAAATGAACCAAAATTCTACGTATGTTTTTAGAAAATGGAAGAAATATATTCCTTAGTGAAAGTAAAAACTATTTCTGCATAGATAAATATTGAACCAAATTGAGTCTACGTGGAAAAAATTAAACCAGTCTGCTTTGTTCATTTAGGTGCCTGCCTGACCCTGTTGGTGTCTGAATTTGTGACCCTTGGTTTGGACTTTCACAAAAAGCAGAAAGAGAGGTTATTTTCAAGCACCTTCTGCTTTAGGCCCTGAAAAGCCCCTAAGGCAAAGAAATACAAGGGCCTAGTCAGAACTGATGGAAAAATGTAGAGCACAAAACACATTGAACTCTCATTCTTTCCGATTTTTCCTTAGCAGAGAAAGTAAAACATAAATGAATTTTCTAATAAATTATCCTGCCATACAGTGTTAGTAAAGCACAGTGTTTTCTGCTCATCTTCCTTGAATTGTGTCTGTTTGTGAATAATTTACCAAGGGGGATTCATTAGTAGTGTCCTTTCTGTTTTGTAGTATTTAATAAAGATAGGGCACTTTGATTTTTATTTTGATCTGTTGGATTTAAATTACAATATGGACGCTTTAGCATGTGAAAATCAATTTGAAATACATTTAAATGTAGTGAGATTCTTGGATGAAAGGGACTAGATAAATACTGATTCTTTCCAAGAGAAGTAGGCACTTGAGTATCTTCTGTGACTTTTAAAATGCCTCCTGTCCTCATTGTTAATCTCTCTGGAATTCAGCATGCTATTCTCCACTAATCCGTTTTGTAGTGTCATCTTAATTTACATTTGCTATTGCTAAAGGTGTTCTCTAGGAAAGAGTGATAAATCACACATATATTCTTTAATTTATCATCCTCATTAATCAACATGAGTTTACTCACTCGATTTCTGACATATGGAATTTGTTCTAATGCTTCTAATTCAAAACTAGCCAAACAGGCCACAGCATAATAACTGCATCATTTCTATGAAACCCACATCAGGCATATGTCTGATCCTTGTTTCTCGCAAGGGAAGAGTCTTACACGGTATGTGTCATCCTTACTTACAGAAGAGCTTCTTGGGAGGTCATGACACAACGGATAACCTCTTCATCATCATTGAGGGATGTTTTGAAACCTAAGCCATCCTTCCACACATTGTGATTCTTAAAGATGCATGCTTAAAAGGCAGTGCATCATGATTCTGGGAGACTGCAAAGATCAGGCAGCCCCATCTTGTCCAACTTCATCCTTTCATTATTAATAATAGGTGCTTGAGCATTCTAACTCTTTCATTAGGCACACAAGCTGGAATTTAGGTAGATATATAATGTATGCGTAGACGAACTCGGCTTTAAATTGAGATCCCTTTGCTTTTTATTGTACAGAATTTAACACCAAGAAGTAAATTCAACTCAGTAGAGCCACATTGTCTGAAAAGCCCATTTTTGCTCTAATCAACTGAAGATAAATGCATTTGCCGGTGTAAATGCTGATATGTTTCTTTTTCTTTAATGTTTAATCTTGAGCAGCAAACTAGATATAATTTTGTATTGTTGCATAGGATGTATTATGGGGAGTTCATTATATTTCATTTTCTTTATCATTTACCTTAAACTCTAATTAGAGACAACTAATAAAATTGTTTTCAGCACTTTCAGCCTTTAAGTACAGTGGATAATAAATAATGTTCCTTTTCTAAATTCCTTTAATTTAATCATCCAACATTATATATGAGTATGACTATTTAAATATATAAAGCATTAAAAAATTTGTACTATTTAAAATCTAAAACTATTTAGAGAAGGACTATTCATAGATGGTCCATCCACAAATACTACAAAATATTACATAAAACATTATTTTAAAAGGGCATGAATGTGAGTACCTGATAAACTTATCTATTTTGATGCTCTTTGGAACAGACTTATTTGTGTCAAAATTCAAATGGTAACAAGGAAGAATTCTTAGTCTTCCAGAATTCAAAGCTTCCCAAATAAGAACTGCAAGAAATAGGAGATGTAAAGACTGAGAAGGTAGGAGGAGAGGATTTTTGCTGATAACTTTTAATTCAGTGCTCTCCAACTATCAGAAGAGCATGTAATCAAATCCCAAGTTCAGCTGCCTGTCACTCAAAAGGCCAATATTCAAGAGATGACTATTGATCAGAAAGGAAGATGAGCTTTATTCAGAAAGCTGGGCACTCTTTGTCCAAAAGCCAATTCAGAGGTTCTGCCTAGCCAAGAGGGTTTTAAAGGAATAGGTTGTCATTGATCAGTGAGGGGGTGCAGTGACATGAAGCATTTCTAGATTCTGTGTAGATTCAATGGTGCCTATTTACAGCCTTCAGTCCTAGAAAGGATTGTGCAAGAGATCTAATTTCTGTTCTGTAATGTGTGAGGGCTTTCTATTTTCCAAGAAAGGAATGTAAGATTTATAGATACACAAGGAAGGTTAGGAAATCAATCACATGAACTTAAGAGCACCTATTAAAGAGCACCATACTACTTACAAAGATCAAGGGGGCCTTAATTCCCCATTGTCAATTTTACCATTTCATATCTATTAAGGATGAAGTTCCATCTTCTGTAGCTTCTTTGTGCTGGTATAGGACATAGTCAATGTTGGGATGGAATATGTTAATATGGATGTGAAGCATTCTTTATGCACAGTCAATGTGGCTTGCTTGCATTTTTTTTACACACCTTGTAATGAGTTTAATTCCTATGTATGCACATAGCATGTATGCACGTGCACTAGCATGAGAGTGTCCTAATTTTAGAATGCCTTGTAATGTTGACCTGAGTCCTGAGGGTATCTAGGAGAAGAGGTTTGTGAGCCAAGCGTATCCTCCTTGGACTAGGGGTGTGTGGCCATCGAGGGTTTGCTGCAATCATGTGGCTTGCTTTCTGATTTTATCAACATTGGTTTCCACCTCTGATGAGGTACTGATGATATATGTGTAGCAAGACAAATTAACAACAACACAAACACCCCCTTGCTTGCTAGGATATAGTCTCAGGCCATACAGTTATCCAGGACAACTTTAACAAGGGAATCTAATTATTTTTGTAAGTTAACCAAATATTTGGCAGTTTCATTAGCCTCCGTGGTTAGAGTTTGAGACAAATGGAGAAGCACATGTTGGTGGGCAGCACGCCCCCTACCATGGCAACAATATATAACCAAAGAAATATTCATTCCCATTAAAGAATATTGCCTAGGAGGTCACAGGTCAGTATGGGAAATAATTTTAGGGAGCTAGCCCAATGTTTGGTTTTGTTAGTAGGATGTAGGGAGAAGGAGATCGTCAGGATGGCCAGAATACACTGTTTTGGGGTAAAAGATTTTTTTTTCTTTTTCTTTTTTCTTTTTTTTGTGGGGGGGTAAAAGATTTTATAGTAAGTCTGTAGCCCAGACTAATTTGCAAATAAAGACAAACCCAGCTGAAGCACAAAGACAAAAGGTGGAGTCCTCCTCAGATCTTCATGAGAATCAGTTCACCAACAGGGCAGCCCATTCTATCCAATCTCTCTGCCCATCTGAACCTGGCTATGGATATTGTCCATAGCTGGAAGGAAACAGACTGCCATTTACACATAGGGAGTTGCTCCCTTTTGGGAGCGGGTTTCGTGTGATATCTAATTGGGGAATACATGTCTGTTTTCTCTCCTTTTTAGTACAATAATTGGAGAAACTGTGATACATCAGGGTGCCTCTTGATCATTTTGAGAGAATGTAGCCATACTAATGATACGCATTGTTATTTGGACCTTACTGATTAGAAACTGACTGCCTTTAGGGATTTCTGAGGTGTTATAAATGAGGTGGACCATACACCTATTGGGTGACCAATGCAGCACTCAGCAGCCCATGAAAGTGTAGTCAAATACTGAATTACTTGTACTAGTGCATTGTCTTTCCAACCTCGGGAGAAGACATGATTAATACAGACCACAAAATGAGCATAGTTGTCATGGATTTCCTTTCCTAAAGAGATATTTTAAATCCTGAATAGGATAGCTTTACCAGTGTGTATATGGGGCTGGGGCGGGGGTGGGGTGGACATTCACCTCTTTGGCCTCTTTGTCATCAGTAAGTGCGGTACTGTCAGCAGTACTGTCATCACTAAGGCGCTTACCCCTCTTCATTCTGGTGTAGTGTATCCATACTTTATGACTATAAATTTTAGAGAGGTATGAAGGGTTAGTAAGACATCATAAGGCCCACTCATTTCTTAGCCACCTCTTGATTTAGGTCTTTGATTTTTCTAGGTCATTAATAATACTCTATCTCCAGGCTAAAAGGTTGTAGTGATTCATCTGAAGGATACATAGACATGGAGAGGGCAAACTTGTGCAAAACAGTTAATATTCAATTCAAATGTTGTGTGAACTATTTAATCATATTTTCATTTTCTGAGTCTAAAAGTGCCAAGACCTGCAAGGGTCTTGCAAGGCCTGTAAGGGTCTTGCATATATAATCTGAAAAGGGCTTAATTTTAGCCCACTTCTGTGGGCAACTCAAATGTAGAGCAGAGGAATAGGTACAACTTTATCCCGTTTCAGGTTAGTTTCTTGAAAGATTTTGACCAGTCTTTTTCAATGTATGACTCCTGTTTTCCCATTTTCCTGTTGATTGAGGTCTCCAGGAAGCATGTAATTTCCATTTGATCTGTAAGGCACCACTTACTTTCTCTACCACATCACATAGAAAGGCAGATCCATTATCACTCTGAATAGTGTTGGCTAAACCAAACCTAGGAGTAATTTCCTTTAGCAAGAATCTTAAAATATCTGAAGCTTTTTCTTTTTGGGTGGGGAACACTTAAATCCCTCCCAAAAAGATATCTACAAATACTAGTAAATACTTAAAACTCCCCGTAGTCCTAGGTATTTGGGTAAAGTCTATCTGCCAGTCCTCAATAACACATTCCAATTTATAATGTATCCCTTGGCCTGGTGGGTTATCTCTCATTGTTTGGGTTATTTGCACATATAGGGCATCTCTGGGTGACTGTATGGGCCATTTTCTGTAGATAGGTTCCCTTCAAATGAGGCCTAATAAAATCTAATAAAGCATTCCTCCGGGAGTGTGATCCTTCATGCAGATGTTTTAAGACTAGATACACTATTCAGGTAATAGGTAATACTACGTATTCAGCTAATAGCATCATCCCATGAGAGCTCATCTTTAATGAAGTAGTGGGATATGCTGGAGTAAAGCCCCATTTTCTTACGCTCAATTTTTATCTCCTTGCCTATACTGGAGTCTAAAGGCAGAGAGATCCACTTGAGGAGTTAGGGCTGCCATGAAGTGTGAATTTTTGGCAACTTTTCTGGCTGTGTCATTTGCCAACTGATTACCTTTCATTATTTGAGAATTCCCCTTCTGGTGCCCTGGTCAATGCATAATTGCTACTTCAGCAGGCAGACAGATAGCTTCTAATAATTGCAGGAGTTTTTTTTTTTTTTTTTCCAAATACGTTTATTTTATTTTTTCAGTGTTACAGGATTCATTGTTCATGCACCAAACCCAGTGCTCCATGCAATATGTGCTTCCTCAATACCCACCACCAGGCTTGCCCAACCCCCCACCTCCTCCCCTCCAAAACCCTCAGTTTGTTGCTCAGAGTCCACAGTCTCTCATGGTTCATCACCCCCTCTGATTTTACCCCATTCACCCTTCCTTTCCTTCTCCCAATGCCCTCCATGTTTTTCCTTATGCTCCACACGTAAGTGAGACCATAATATAGTTGACTTTCTCCACTTGACTTATTTCACTCCGCATAATCTCTTCCAGTCCCGTCCATGTTGATACAAAAGTTGGGTATTCATCCTTTTTGATGGAGGCATAATATTCCATTGTATATATGGACCATATCTTCTTTATCCATTCATCTATTGAAGGGCATCTTGGTTTGCCACAGTTTGGCGATTGTGGCCATTGCTGCTATGAACATTGGGGTACATGTGGCCCTTCTTTGTACTGCATCTGCTTCTTTGAGGTAAATACCCAGTAGTGCAATTGCAAGGTCATAGGGTAGCTCTATTTTTAATTTCTTGAGGAATCTCCACCCTGTTTTCCACGTGGCTGCACCAACTTGCATTCCCACCAACAGTGGAGGAGGGTTCCCCTTACTCCACATCCTCTCCAACATTTGTTGTTTACTGTATTGTTAATTTTGGCCATTCTAACTGGTGTAAGGTGTTATCTCAGAATGGTTTTGAATTGAAACTCCCTGATGGCTAAAGATGATGAACATTTTTTCATGTGTCTGTTAGCCATTTGTATGTCTTCTTTGGAGAAGTGTCTGTTTATGTCTTGCCCATTTTTTGATGTGATTATCTGCTTTCTGAGTGTTGAGTTTGAGGAGTTCTTTATAGATCTTAGATATCAGACCTTTTGTTTGTAGTGTCATTTGCGAATATCTTCTCCCATTCTGTGGGTTGCCTGTTTGTTTCGTTGACCGTTTCCTTCACTGTGCAGAAGCTTTTTATCTTGAAGTCCCAAAAGTTCATTTTTGCTTTTGTTTCCTTTGCCTTTGGAGACATGTCCTGAAAGAAATTGGTGTGGCTGATGTCAAAGAGGTTACTACTATGTTCTTCTCTAGGGTTTTGATAGATTCCTGCCTCACATTGAGGTCTTTTATCCATTTCGAGTTTATCTTTGTGTATGGTGTAAGAGAATGGTCAAGTTTCATTCTTCTACATATAGCTGTCCAATTTTCCCAGCACCATTTATTGAAGAGACTGTCTTTTTTCCACTGGATATTTTTGCCTGTTTTGTCAAAGATGATTTGAC
>CM052810.1:44706478-44724265 GCA_028533885.1 Nasua narica
TGGTGTAAGAGAATGGTCAAGTTTCATTCTTCTACATATAGCTGTCCAATTTTCCCAGCACCATTTATTGAAGAGACTGTCTTTTTTCCACTGGATATTTTTGCCTGTTTTGTCAAAGATGATTTGACTATAGAGTTGTGGGTCCATCTCTGGGCTCTCTATTCTGTTCCACTGGTCTATGTGTCTGTTTTTGTGCCAGTACCATGCTGTCTTGGTGATTACAGCTTTGTAGTAAAGTTCGAAATCAGGCAATGTGATGCCCCCAGCTTTGTTTTTCTTTTTCAACATTTGCTTAGCAATTCAGGGTCTTTTTTGGTTCCATACAAATTTTAGGATTGTTTGTTCCAGTTCTTTGAAAAAAAAAACCGGTTGAATTTTGATCTGGATGGCAGTGAAAGTATAGATTGCTCTGGGCAGTAAAGACATTTTAACAATGTTTATTCTTCCGATCCATGAGCATGGAATGCTTTTCCACCTTTTTGTGTCTTCAATTTCTTTCATGAGTGTTCTATAGTTCCTCAACTACAGGTCCTTTACCTCTTTGGTTAGGTTTATTCCCAGGTACCTTTTGGTCTTGGTGCTACAGTAGATGGAATCAATTCTCTAATTTCCCTTTGCATATTTTCATTGTTAGTGTATAGGAAAGCAACTGATTTTTGTGCATTGATTTTGTATCCTGCCACATTACTGAATTGCTGTATGAGTTCTAGTAGTTTGGGGATGGAGTCTTTTGGGTTTTCCATATAAAGTATCATGTCATCTGTGAAGAGAGAGAATTGGACTTCTTCACTGCCAATCTGAATACCTTTTATTTCTTTTTGTTGTGTGATTGCTGTCGCTAGAACTTCTAGTACTATGTTTTCTTGCAAATGTTTAATATTATTATTGTGAGAGGTCAGTAATCCCCTCTTTCCAAATTGCCCCATGTGCATGAGTTATCAAAAAGCATATTTTGAGTCTTTATATATATTCACCTTTTCCCCTTGTGATAACTCAAGGGACTGTGTGAGAATCATTTCTGCCTTTTGGAGGAGGAGCCTGGAGGAGGAGCATGTGCTTTTATTGCCTGAATCAATGTGACCACCACATATCTGGATCACTGCTTGCCATTGTCCATGAAGCTACTACTATCCATAAATAACCCCTAACCTGGTGCAGGCCGTGGCTGGTTGATGAGGTGTGGCCGGCCAGAGTATACTGCATCAATTATCTTCACATATTCATGTCACTTGAAGTGTTCAAGTTATCAGGCAGCAGAGTTGTCAGATTCAGTGCTGCTGTTACCTGTAAAGTCCTAGCTCATTCTTCCTGCCACTAGTCAATATCCCCCTTTCTGTTCTAAAAGGGTTAATACTTGATGAGGCACATACACCATCATCTCTTGCCCAAGTGTTAACTTTTCTGCTTTTAATAGTATGTCACAGGCAATTGTAACAGCCATCAAACAGGGGAGACATCCTTTGGGTAATGGGTTCTAATTTCTGAGAGAAATAGGCCACCAGTTGTGGAATATCCTCAAACATTTGTATTAGGATCCCCAATTCATGACCTTGCTTTTCATGTATGTATAGCTTAAAGGGATTTCTAGGGTTTGGTAATCCTAGAACTAGGGCAGTTGCTAATTTGTCCGTATTGTCTCAAATGTCAATTAATATTCCAAAGTCTAATTCAAAGGCCATGAATCCAATTCTCTTAAGGCTTCATATAAACAGTGGAATATCAAACTATAATTTGGAATCCAGATCTGACAGAAACCAGCCTTTCTCTAAATCTCAGAGTTGTCACTGTATTCTGGGAGCTTTTAGGGCTGTAACTATTTATTTTATATCAGTGAGAATACATTGTCCCTAACATGGCCAAAAGCCAAAATAAACATTCTTTTATTGACAAATTTGGGCCGTATGAGGTGATATTTTATACCCACAGTCTGCCACATGACTTAAAACCACAATAGTATTATCTAGACAAAGTCCATAAGTGGGGCTAGCAATGGAAAAATCATCTACATATCGTAATGAAACCCCATCAGTTAATTCTATCATTCTCAAATCCTTTGCCAAGAGTTCACCCAAAATCATGGGGGAATTTTTAAATCCTTGTGGTAACACCACCCAATAATTTTGGGAGGTGGTTCTGGTTTCTGGGTCCTACTATTCAAAGGCAAACAATAATTGGGTCTTCTCCACTATGGGAATGCAGAAAAAAGACATCCTTTAGATCTAGCACAGTGAATCATTCATAATCACCAGTTAGCAGCAGGTATATGTCTTATACAATTTCATTAATAGCCCACAAATCTTGAATAAAATGGTACTCATGAGTATGTTTTTATTTTTGTTTTGTTATTGGCAGAATTGTAACATCATGGCCAGCAACAAGGTCAAATAAGGCCATATTTCAAGAACTTCTACAAGATTGGCTTTATACCTTCTAGGGCTTTCTTCTTTAAAGGATACTGCCTTTTGCTAGGGATGACAACCTTTTCTTTGAGGTCTATTCATGTAGGTATCACATGTTTTGCCCTCCATGGCACTCCACTTGTTTATTGATTTCAGGAGGGAATGGCAACATTAACCTGAGTAAGAACAGCTTGTCACTGAAGCATCTTACCTGGAGGGACCTATATTTGTAGGTGCTGCTTCTCCGGAGAGAAAGTTACCCGAGTGTTTCGTTTACAAAGCAAGTCTTGTCCAAGCAGTGGGATAGGACATTCTGGCATAGAAGGAAAACTATAACTCAAAGAAAAATCATCATTCCAGTGGCCATAGGTCATTGTTTTGCTTGACCTGAGACCCCCAACTACAGAGACTATCTTCTGGGCATGTTGTGTCAATTTAGTATTCAAGATGCCATATGTGGCCTTTGTGTCCACTAAGAAGTCCATCAACTGATTCCCCCCTGGCATTTATAGCTGGGGCTCCTGTGGGGAAATGGTCATTGGATCAGCAAGATGGTAAGGAGCTTCTTCATTTACCATCTACCTCTCTTTCTCTCATTTCTTTATGTCTTGTCTTTCCTTTCCTGCCTTTATTTTCCTTTCATATCGGGCAGTCCCTTTTCTAGTTACCTCCGTTTTTGCAGTAGTGGTACTGGTTCTCACCAATAGCTCCTTTCTTACTTCCTAGAGCTCAGTTACTTTTCTTTTTCCCATCCCTGCCTTCCACAGTTTCCACAAAGACTACGGCCTGTTAAGCCCTTTTTCCTTCATGTGCAATAAATACTTGATAGGCTATATCAACTAGCTATGATGGTTTCATTCCTACCACCTCTTTCTCCTTTTGGAGCTTTCTCCTTATATCAGTTACACTCTGCCCTATGAATGTCATGTTTACCATGTGGACATTTTCTGGGGCCTCTGGGTCTGCATCTGTTTATTTCCAATAAGCTTGGTAAATTCTTTCTAATCAGGCTGGATTTTTAGTTGCATTTTGTCTCAACTCTTGAATCTTACTCAAACTGCACTACTTGGGAACCCTTTGCTTAAACCTGGTACTGGGCTTTCTCATTTGTTCTGGCCAATACTAGCCATCTTTCATCTGTGGTTAACAGATGAATTGTGATATTCAATAAGGACTGTATATCCACCCAGGCAGACCCAATGAGTTGTAAAAATGCTCAAAAAGAGTTCTACCATCATTTGGGGGTCTCTCTCTCGGGGGGGGGGGGGTTGGCATTTTTCTAATTCATTAAATCTGAAGTTGAAAAAGGAATATATATCCAGTAATATCTGGGAGGTTGTCCTTGAGCATCAATACCCTTTACTGGGTATTGCCTTAAGGATATTGCCTAGTCCCTGCAATGGGTGCTACCTGTCCAGATTGGGTGTCCTGTCAGGTTTTAGGGAGAGACTGTTCTAGGATTCCTTCATTCCATCCCATAGGAAACCCCAATAGGAGGACAAAATAGAGGTAAGAGCTCTGGCAGAGGGAATAGTAAACATATATTTGTCATACATTCTTTCTCCTTTCATTTGTGTTATCAGAAAAAATTGGGGGTTTTTCTCCTTGTCTCTGCACCATTACCTTACACTGTGTTCCTGGACAGCATCTTTATTATGTAAAGACATGAAGGCCTGAACATAGGGTATCTCATCATCCTTTCCTGCCCTTTGACAAAACACCTCTAAATGTAAAATGGTGTTTAAAGATCCACTTAGGGATCTGATTTTAAATAGTATTTCAGTCAGGGAGTAATATAATAGAAAATGGTCACGGATTCCTGACTATATTCTTTCCATTTATTCAAAATCCAACCCCGTGCGCTGGTCAATGGGATAAAGATAGAACCTCCCATTACACCAACGATGGTAAACATACACACACACCAAAGACAGATGTGCTCCAAATCCCAAAGGAATCGACCGTTATTCAAGTTCTTAGTTTCTTCCAAATGTTGAGCCTCTTCCAAAATGGAAAAAGCACAGACAGCAAAAACAAAAGTACCTGTACTTCACAAAAGAGAACCTATGTTGGTATGCGCTTGTAACAACCTTACCCAGGCTGGAAGCTTGCCTGCTTGCCCCAAATGCTCTTTTCCTTTTCATTCAAGTCAAAAAGCAAGTGTTGGTCATCAACAGGGAATTCCCTCAAGAAAAAAGGAGCCTGGGCAGCTGCAGGGATAGATTCCTCAGATACCCTCCCAATCCAAGTAGCCCTAAGCAGCTAACCTCTTGTGGTCATTCAAGTTACTGACCCAGGAAATGAACCAGTAAGCCCAGGAGTCCTGTCCCAGAAAACTGCTCTGCTTTTGGCTTCCCAGGGGAACTGGATGCTACAGGGGCATGGGCTCCTGCCTGGCTTGCCACATAATTTGTTACCAAATCCCAAATTTGGCTGCCCATTGCTCAAAAAACCAATATTCAAGAGGTGACTGCTGATTGGAAAGGAATATGAACTTTATTCAGGAGGTTGACCACCTGTGGAGAAAGCAGACTCTAGTCCAAAAGCCAGCTCTGTGGTTTCTGCCTGGCCAAAAGGGCTTTAAAGGAACAGGGGGTGGTTGATCAGTGAGGAGGTGCAGTGGCCTGAAACATTTCCTGATTCCATGAAGATTTAGTGGTGCCTATTTACAGCTTTAAGTGCTTGAAAGGGATGTGCAACAGGTCTGATTCCTGTTCTGTGATGTGCCAGGGCTTTCTATTCTCCTCCTAGATAGGAATTCAAGATTTATAGGAACACAAGGAAAGTTAGGAAATCAATTGCATGACTTAAGAACACTTATTAAAAAAATCACCATGCTAGTTATGAAGATCAAAGCACCCTCAGGCAATTCAAAACATTTATTAAAAACCTAATGCTCGGGGCCCCTGGGTGGCGCAGTTGGTTGAACGACTGCCTTTGGCTCAGGTCATGATCCCGGAGTCCCGGGATCGAGTCCCACATCGGACTCCCAGCTCCATGGGGAGTCCGCTTCTCACTCTGACCTGCTCTCTCACTCTCTCTCTTTCCTAATAAATAAATAAATAAAATCTTAAAAAAAAAACAAAAACAAAAACCTAATGCTCATTTTTTACCATATGTTCTAATTAAATATAATAAATATAATTTGGTAATATAATTTTATATTATTTAAACTAAAGAAATGAATTTTGATGTACAAAGACATTTGACAACTATGTATTATTCGTACTATATTTTCCTCTTCTGTTTTCCTCTGCTATCCCAATTTTCTCCCCAAAAAGAGGCACTATGGTATGTGGAAGGACTACAAACAATTGACAACAACAAATATGCTACCATACTTTTGTTTTCACATTGATTTCAAATAATCACAGACGGCAAGTTATCAAAAAGCAAACCTAATCAAATAAAACCTTCAACCCACCAAGGCCAAAATAACACATGAGTAAATGATAACCGGAAATATATATGTTTTACAGGATGCAAAGGTTTTTGCATGTTGAAATGAACAAACAAAATCACATGGGCAAGCAGAAGTATAACTAAGTAGAAAACGTGATTGAAAGAAAATGACTAGTTATATTAAAGCTCTCATGATCTTGTTTTTTTAAATATCCCGTACTGAAAAAAATTATGATTTTTAATAGTCACAAGAATAAGGCTACATCTTTGTTTACAATTAATGTAAACTTCCTCTTTCTGCTTCACACAATTTACCCATAGTCAAAGTGTTCTGAAAGCTTGGGATTCTAATTCTTTCTTTGCATTGATTTTTAGTTTGAGTTTAATCAAAGAGATAATCCTTCTTTAAGAGGAAATATGAAATCTTCTGAGGTAAAGAAATGCTCATTCTCACATCTCTTGAATATTTATGCAAACTAGCTTTTTTAATGCACTAGTCAAAAGCACCAGATACAATGAGAAGAAATATTTGGATATAAGATGTTAAACTATGAACAATTTGGTTTAACATTTTGATCTTAAGACTTTAATCTATTCACAGTGTAATTTTTTTCAAATACTCTCAGATATATAAAAATCTAATGAGATATACTTGAATGTATGGTTTTTAAAAATAAGTGTGTTTCAGAATATTTGGTTATGTTAACTGTAATAATGAAATCTCCTAAATTAAACTTAACAGGTAGATTTCAGACTCTGTGCACAGAGATGAGAATTTGTTACAATTTTCTATTGGTAAGAGTGAGTCAATTATAATTAGTCATATGTTAATTAAGTTAAATCAGTACATAGTCACCCTCAGCAACAATCACGTTAGAGATTAGTAAAATCTTTTCAAAATTGTATTTCTCATCCCTACCCAATTCTTCCTTGCTAAACAGTTTGAGAATTTTTGGTGTTCCTTTCACTTTTATTCCTGTTTCAAAAATACAAAGATTTAATTTATATAACTGCTTTGACTATACATTAAGATATACTAAACTTATGTCCTGGGAAAATAAATTCATTTTTAGGTATTTTGAAGTAATTATGTCAGTGCAAATTATAAGAAACAAATTATAGTTGGCACAACAAAGAACTAATTATTTAAAAATATCATCAGAGACCAAGTTCTGCCTCCATGATAAGACCTAGATAATTGGGTTCAATTTATTGTCCTCACCCTTGGTATTTAAATCCATAAGATGCTCATTCTTGATAAAGCCAAAGTTCAAATGATTTAAAAAGGTCCACTTTTGAAGGAATTTCAAGATTATTAGTCTGATATCTGCAATGTCTGCGCATTCATGGCAAAACCACAGTCAACATTCTAAGTGAAAAGCAACAACACACCTTCAGTATTTGATGTTACCCATTATGTCACCAGTGGCCTATTGAACCAATACATTTGACCTCTAAAGATGTCCTCAAATCTTACCGCTTAAAACACGAGTAAACTGTTAAATTTTGGCTTGTTTTTATTAACTTCAGTAAGTTCTGGTATAAATAACTACCATGCTATCTTGTTAGGAACTGTTTTTACACCTGACTTGGAGAAAGTCATTTGTCCCAGGTACTTTGACATTCTGATTCCTGGGGCAAAGTTTAATAGATATTTCAGCAAGGCTTGATTATAAAACAATCTACAACCCATTAGTTGTAGCTATATTAAACCTGTAGCAATCAATCCCAATGCCTGGGTCAACCAAATGAAGTAGAAGGAGTGAATTGCCTGAAACTGTGGGTTATTGGAAATCTCACTGGTAGGAAACATCAAGAAAACGAATGCTCATCTTCTTAACATTTACTAGAAAGAGAATCTCTCATCCTAATTTATTTTGCCCTGGCTTTATAAAGGTGAATCAGCTGATATTCTCTGATAGGTATTAAACTGCTTCAGAAAAATGACTGAAAAATGTTAGCTGGTGTGTAGTTTTAATTTAAAAGGCTACTAAAAATTATTTAACTGATGTGGGTTGTAGCATTCTTAATTAAAAACAATCTTTTGATCCTATTCTATTTTGTATCTTTTGCAAAAAATTTTAATTCATTAAGCCCAATTCTTACTATCTTCTATTTTCTATTCTTGCAATGGAATAGATTTTGTTTGCTGCTGTTTATCCCAGCAAGTATGAAGCCAGTCCCCATAGTGAGTATGCCATTAGAGTCAGAGGCATAGATCAGGGCAGGATGAGCTATTCACAGCTGTAATCACTCCAGCCTGCCTCCCCAGAGCTGAAGACAGAGCTCTTTACCACCAATCCCCATCCTACCCACTCCAGTTGACATATATAACGTATTTGTCAAGATTCTCATTATGGAAGAGATAAAACCTATTTTTGTCTTATTTTTATAGTTAAGATTAGAGAATTTGATAGGTATACGTGCAATTTTCAATATATACATATATAATTAGTAAATTGGTTCATTTTTCAATAGATACGAACATTTTTTAGTCCTTTTATGATGTCTGACACTTTAGATGATTAATCACAAGATTGATGGTTCTGCATTTCCATGTGTCACTTGTTATCTCTCACAATCTCAAGGCAGTTACTATGAATCTCCTTCATAGGAGCAGTTGGCATGGCATTCAGTGAGAACATTCTTTAGTAATTATGATAATGATAATAATGAATTCATTAGCATTCCGGTTGGAGAACAGGTAACATATCAAAAAGATGTTTGGAGCACTTGGGTGGCTCAGTCTGTTAAGTGTCTAACTCTTGATTTCGGCTCAGGTCATGATCTTGGGGTTGTGAGATTGAGCCCCATGTCAGTCTCTGCACTAGGCATAGAGCCTGCTTGAGAGTCTATTCCTCTTCTTCTGAACCTCCCTCCCCCCAAAGGGGGAGCATTTGAAGAAAGTTAATGAAGGGATTATTTACAAAGGTGTGAGATGGTTTGAAGGAAGTCAACAAGTAATGATGAGGTACTCTGGAGATAATCATAGCAGGAAAATCACTATTATACTAAATTGAATGAGTTAGGGGTAGGAGGGTTTATCAGGACTCGGCAGAAGTAGGAATTGTGGGGTGGCAGAGGGGCATCTGCTGGGACACCAGGGCCCTCCTTCAGTATGGAGAGATAGCCCCCACTAACCTCATAGGAAGAGATCTGGGGCAAGAAATACCTATATCAATTTCTTCTCTCACTTTCCTTTCTCCTGTGGATAACTTTTATTGTTTGAATCCAAAATATACCAGAAGGGAGGCTAATTCAATAGTGTCAACAAAGTATCAATAAAGTGCAAGGTAGAGAAGCAAGGTTGGATCTAGAGGGAACAGGAAGAGAATATTCAGTAAATATTTAGATAGCTTTATTTCATTTAAATATTACAACAACTCTTCATCCTTTCACTAGCTGAAAATTTGAACCTCAACATGTGGCTAATCAGTGGTAAATCTGGGGTTAAGGCTCCTAATCATCTAATTCAAACTTCTGCTTTTTTTAGTGCTATGCCCTTTATAAGCAACCATGTGTCTTACAAAATTCCAAATACCTCCTTTAAAAACAAGTACATTTATAGCCTGAGACCTCAGCAATGATGATTTCACATTAAGAACACACTGAAACTTTCAAATACTGGCCATAGTACTCCCTTTACACAGCCCATCCTTCTAATTTACAAAAAAATAAAATCTCAGCTCCCCTCACCCTAAAAGGTACATTGTACATTTCAAGATTTAAGTTTGTTTTGCTTATCCTGCTTCATTGCTTTAAAAAAAAATCTATAGTATTATTTACGTTTGTCCTGTTTTCTTGGCCTCTGGATCATTTTCAGTCACTCTCTATTCCTACATCCCCTTGGCATTTAACAAGGTACAGTTCAGCCCATTAGATTGAGGACTATGTCTTCAACTTTGAGACCAAAGCAAGAAAATCCTTTTTAACTGCTTACATTTCTGTATTAAGATGGGGCAAAGGAAAAGAAATTAAAATAAGAATAAATGAAAGATAATCCATGACACTAGCACAATTGAATGAGAGAATTAGCATTTCAATATCAACTACTTATTTGTTCCATAGAAAGAATGTGGAACTGAAGTCAAGAAAACTTTTCTCAAACTAAATATGCTACTAATTACTACTTTTTTTTTCTTCCTCATTGCCTTTGATCAGGTCTGTCCAAAGTGATTCAACATTTATGGAATAAACAAAATTTGAGTTTATGCTGCAGGCTTCTTTTTTTTCTGTAGTGGGCTTCTTTCCTGCAAGCTTCTCAGGGGCTGGTTTCTTGGTAGCTGCAGCCTTTTTTCCCACCAGAGGTTTCTTCTGGTTCCTAAGGCCAACTGCCTTCTTTCTTTCCTACCACAGGAATTACTACTTCCTGTATGAACTGGCCAATCATTTGACCTTCGGGGACTTTGATTTCCACCGATGTTGAGTTGTTAAAGGAATATTATGGATCCTCAGGGTTTTACCAGTATAAAAGATTAGAGATGTAAAAAGATCAATAAAATTATAAGGAAGAGTTTTTAAGAATTATTGATTATATTCATTATTGTCCATTTTCTTTTCGGACTATTTATTTTTCTGTTTGCATGATACTTATTTATTTTTTTCAAAAGATGTTGGTGTCTGTGGAGTACTATGCATTAAAAAAGAGAAAGATAGAGATGAGGGAGAGAAATTGGGGATAGGGTGAAGGAAAGAGGAAGAGGAGAGAGTTATTTCTAGGTTCCAGCACATAACACAAATTTATGACCCAATTTATTTATTATTGAAAATGTATTATTAAATTGAATGAGCAGAGCACATACATTGCTATTGCTGGAGGCAACCGTAAGTCACATTCTGACAGGTTACATGTATTTAATGCAACTATTTATTTTTTATACATGAGAAATGAATAATTTCTTTAGTAATTGCCAAATTATACACTTCCTAAAATGCATGGAATCTTCTTAGGGAAATACATTTACCAAAATGTCATGTGAATTTATGCATATTTCAAGGCAGATTCAGAGAAAATATGTAGAACAGCTTTCGAACTTCCTTTCCAAAGGGTGACATTAAAGGATAGCTTCCATTTTATTGTATTTTTTGTATGTTTTAAAATTGTTTAAATAAAATATACTCAAATATAAAATAGAGGCTAAATGTATAGTCATGCAGCTATTATACAGTAATAAGGTAAAGATTTTTGTTTTCTTTTCCCACTATTTTGGGGGTGGAGTAGAATAAATCTCTTCATTTGGTTTCACAATCGCCTGAAGATATTTGACAAAGACAAGAGATCTTTGTAGCATTTTAACTGTGCCCTAAGGGACTCATCAACTGACACTTGACCAGAAAAATTAGCATAACCCTTTTACCAAAAGTCAGTAATCTGAAACCAAAAGTGAAAAATTAATTTACTTTCTGGAATGCCAGTGCTTCTAGGGGTATAAAGTAATTTACAGCTAAATTTGATGACCAGGTATTTTTCAGTCACATAATATGAATTAGGGAGATAGGGTGGTGTATAATACACCAAATCTTGGGAAGAAAGTTCTAGTGAAGAAACTCCATTTTTATCTCTCATAATTTTTAGTCCCATAATACAAACCCTCAACATCCCCTACCTCAGGGAATAAATTACTATTTAGTCTTTAGCATTTAGGCAGAGACTATTCTTCAGGGTAATATATTAGCCATAAGATTGAAATATTCTAAGAAATGTATTTTTCCCAAATTTATGTTTTCAAAGAAGTATTAAAAGTTCTGGGCTTTTTTTTTTTTTTTCCCCTCAAAGTCATTTGGAATAGTTGGCTGAGCCTCACTGAACCTCAGTCTCTCACACATTTTAATGCCTATCCATAGACCTAGCATATCTCACACAGTGGCTGACAATGTATTTAAATGCATTTAAATACATAGCATGTCCTTCCTATCTCATGTTCCATCCTTGTCATAAAATCTTACAGTCCATTGTTAATTTTTTTTATTTTTATAGACTTTTAGGCATTATAACTCCTTAACTAGCTCTAAAACTTCTAGAAAGAATAATTAAAACAAATGCACAAGAGCTTATTAGGTGGAATGTCGATGAGTCACAAAGAAATGATTGAGTTGCTCTCCCCACTTTGTGTGTTTTTCTGGTAACTGGTGCTATGTAGAAATGAAAATTTCAATATAGCCATTGGTGTTTTGTAAATCTAGGATAGTTATATTTCAGGACTCATATAGTGGCTCTGTGTCCAAGTTAGAGCAAACTTTTTCTAGCAAGGTCATTTTACAAAGAGGCAAAAGGAATCTATCCTTATATAATACTGCCAGAGCTGGCTCTCTTGATTATATATTAATTTATTAATTTTGGTAAGTATAATAGAGCATCTAGTATATTCACCTAGGTGCTAGGGAAGCAAAAAGAATCTAGTTTTGGACACATATATAAAAAAGAAATTATACTTCCATAAATATGAGAAAAACAAGGTATATTTGGCTGCTATGAGAGAGAAATGGTAAATGCATTGTGGATAGTCACAGGTTGAAAATATTTCATCTAGACAGGCAAACACAGAGTGGGTAGGATATAGGGGGGAATAAAGGCAGATGTAATAAAGTCAGGAAAGGTGCAAAAGGTAAAAAGCATATATAAAAGAAAAGTGAAGGAAAGTAGGGATATAGCTTTAAATTTTATGATTTAGCTGGACTATTAGTAGCTCTGAATATGATGTTAAACAAGATATGGCTTGAATCTAGCCACCTGTGAAAAGCTATTTTCCTTCCTTCACAACTCTGGATGGCATGTTACTTTGTTTTGCATCACCAGAGGGGAAAATCAAGCACAATTTAATTTAACAAGTCTTTATTAGGAATTTACAATGGACACCACTCTATTAAGGTTATAGAACACATAAGCAGAAGGAATAAGACTAACACAGTGACATAACAACCAGCAGGCTGAGTGAAAAAGAATTCACTCAGGATGCATACCCTAATTGTTGCTGATGGAGTTTTCACCCTCATAGTCTAAATCATTGGTAGTTAACATCAGAAAAAAAAATGTATAATTGCATTATTTGAGTATTGTGCAAGGGTATATATTATTTGCTTAGCAAACACAATTACTGTTAAGTTTTATCTCAGCTAGTATGTTGGATGCCTTCCTAAAGTTAGGAATTAAAAGAAACTTAAGTATCATTAAAGAAAAGTAACCACCAGGTTGGCTCTGTTAGCATTAGCTGTTTGAGTGCTGGTACCCAGGAAGGTTATCCAGACCACTGCTCCTTACGCTTGTGTATTTCAAACTTCGGTGTGTAATGGATTCATACAAGGTGCTTGCTGAAAACACAGGTCCTTTGCTCTCTGCCTTGGATTCTCATTCAGCATGCCTTAGCAGAGGAATCCATAGATTTTGCTGAAGGTGGTCTGCAGATCATAATTTAAGAAACACAGTCTTAGGGTAAATACCCGATAGTACGATTGCTGGGTCGTAGGGTAGCTCTAATTTCAACTTTTTGAGGAATGTCCCTACTGTTTTCCAGAGTGGCTGCACCAGCTTGCATTCCCACCAACCGTGTAGGAGCATTTGCAATATCGTGGATGGAACTAGAGGGTATTATGCTAAGTGAAATAAGTCAATCAGAGAAAGACAATTATCATATGATCTCTCTGATACGAGGAATTTGAGAGGCAGGGCAGGGGATCCTGGGGGGTAGGGAGGGGAAAAATGAAACAAGATGGGATTGAGAGACCATAAGAGACTCTTAATCTCACAAAACAAACTGAGGGTTGCTGGGGGGTCAGGGGGAAAGGATAGGGCGGCTGGGTTATGGACATTGGGGAGGTTATGTGCTATGGTGAGTGCTGTGAATTGTGTAAGACTAAGGAGTCACAGACCTGTACCCCTGAAGCAAATAATACATTATATGTTAAAAAAAAAAAAAAAAAGAAACACAGCCTTATAAATTCTGTGTGTGTAGACAATATCCCACCACTGTGCAAGCAATAAACTACCTATTCAGAAACAAAATAGTAAAATTTTTTATCTACGTGCTTCAAAGTAAAAATGATGACATTAGTGACTTCTATCTAGAACTCCTCTTCAACTTTTATGTATTATTTCTAAGATAGCAAATAGGTTTCATCTCCTCTGCTGGTAGTGATGGATAAGGAGTTCCTGGAGTTCTGGCTGGTGAATGACTGTGGGCTAGTCAGGTTTTTCTGAAAGAAAAACATGTTATAGTCGATTAGCCTTGTATGCAATGAATGGCAGAAGTGTACCAAGTGGGGTGAAATCCCTGTGTCTTCACTTTTCCAAGAAGTGCTTTGTGTTCCTTTGTGTTTAGTCAACTTTTTTCTCGTCTTCTGAGACTTGGTGATGATGGTTTTTTCTTCCTTTTTTTTTCAGAGTTGATCTTCTCTTACTCTTGACTTGTCTTTCCTTTTTGCCTAGAAACATGTTTGTTCTTAATGCAGTAACATAACTACCTCAGCCTGACTGTCTTCTCCCTGATGGGGGCACTGCATAAGTATGGAGAGTATCTCCCACCTTGTCCAATACCCGCCCCCCACCCCGGGCTCACAGCAGAGCTCTCTTCTCCCTGTCCCTTCTCTGTTTTTGAACATTCCTCCCCAGGCTTGGAGGCCCTTTCCCTTTATCTCTCCTCTCCCTGGAATAATTCTAATTCTGTCTCAAGGCCCAGATCAAGTGGTAGTTACCAGCTCGTTTCCTTCCAGCTGAGTGGTAAAATTGTTTAACTTTGAAACAACATAATGATGCAGGTTTTTACATCTACTGTGCCAGTACAGTGGCAAATAAGCTATATATAATTAGAAAACAAAGTCAAGTAAACAACTTTCTTTGTGATAATAGATTAAAATATGTAAACTCACTATGGCTACCTAGTTGAAAATAGTTCACATCACTGTGGGAATACAATTAGTTAAGCATCAGAAACTCAGCTTATAAATAATTCTAAATCTGAAACAGTATTTTTGTGCAGATAATGATATACAATTACATATTACATGTGTTCGTCTGTAGATATGTGCATTATAAACACACACACATATTACAATAGGGTGTACTAGATGGTAATTTAATTTTAATAAATAGCAACACTTTCTTCACTACTCTTGCTAAATGTTATTATATCTTTCAAGAGGAAAAGAAAGAAACAATGAAAGAAAAACAGGAAAAAAGAAGAAAGAAAAATATCTTGAAAGTTTAGCTTAGGCCTAGACTTCCATGATTAGGTAACTGCTCCACTTAGACACTTAGCTTGATATCTATAAAAATCTGTTTTTTCTTTATCCCTTTCTAGCACTTGCTATTAAACAACAAAAATAAAGGGAGTACAAATATATGTACTGAAAACAATTACAGCAACAATTATATTTTATCTCTATAGCATAGTCCTTTATCCTCTGCCAACCCCTAACTTCAAGGATCCATTTAGTGAGGATTCACTTAAAAAAAAAAAAAAGACTTGCCTGTAAAATATGGCCCTCCTTTTACCCAAGATTCACTTTGGAACTTCTGATTTGTTATGACATTTTTACAGAGTTCTTTCTTTTAATTGTGTGTGTTCACACTTGGGTTTTAGGTATCTCTGAACTTATCACTTAAAAGACCTTTGTAATAGTCTTTCAAAATTAATGAATCAAATGCTGTGAGCACATGGATTTCTGAAGAACATTTTAAAAAGGCCAGGCTTTAAAAGTCAAGGATGATAAGAAAGAGGATCAACTAAGTGCTATAGCCAATAATCCAACTCACTCCTTAATGCTTCTGAATTTAAAATTAGAAGTGTTTCACTACACCTGAATTACTTGAATTACTTTGGTTCAGATAAGTAATTCCAATAGATCAACCTTAGAGATAATCTTCTAACTTTAAATTTAGACTCCCTGAAATGTCTGCTCTCCTCAAAATACCATTTTATAGGTTGTAGATGTTGTCCTAAGAAGATCTAAAGAGCTTTAAGATGAGAAACAGATGAGATATGTTACATCACATGCATAATATGTTTGACTCACTTCTCAAAGTTTCACATTTTGATGCAGTTATATAGTTAAAATATAAATCACAGAACTCTTCATTATACTTCTATTGCTCTAAATAGAAATGGTAGAAATAACAGTTACTGTGTTATGATAGTGAAGAAAACTAATTAGCTTAGGTCAGAGGATAACAGGCAGAATGGTAAGCAGTTACTAAACACTAAAAGAAAGGAAGAGATAGATTTCATGAAGCAATAGATCAAAGGAATAACACCCAGGCTGAAGTTAAGTTCATTGCTAACACAATTCCTCTTAATGCAGTAAAGCAAATGAAAAATCAATTAACTGGAAAGGATTTCACTTTATATCCGACATACTCACCGTTTCCACTCTCCAATGACTTAACCAAATTTGCATAAGTAAAAGTCATAATTAATGGAGACATGGAGTACACAACCATAATTTTCCTTAGGGATCATGCAATGTCAAAAACTGTTAGAGATGTTAGTTAATACTTCAAGACACCCCTGTGGTACCCACGGGTAAAATGCAAAAGGTGCAAAGCAATGTACATAAACTTATGGAAGCAAATCACACAAAGATGGATAAAATGGATATGTAGAACATTCTCCTACAATATTTGTTGACCACTCTACTTAGAAGGGTAGGTGTATAATCTTTAAAGATTATATCTAAGAAAAAAATCCTATTGCCAAAATGGTGAAAAGCAGGAAATCATTACATATTCTTATTTCTACAGTTTTAAAAATAAATAACACAGTTTGGTACAGTAAGGATGACACATAAAGTTGATTACTTCAGTTTCTATATAAAGTAAATAACAGCAATATTCTTTAATGCTTCACGTAGTTTTCCTCTTTGTTATTGGACACTCATAATTCTCAGAAAGCTGGGAAGCCCTTTCACACCTTTATATTCACCCCTCACAACTGTGGTGTCAAGTGTAGCTTTAGTTTACCTTCATTAGGTAACATCCATGTTATACTTCTTATGGTAAAACTGTACCTTCAAAATGGGACTCCTCTCTGTTCCATTTATCAGTTGAGGTCCCTTTCCTGGGTTAGTTCAAGTGCATGAATCTGAAAAATTCATTCATACTAATAATCATTCATGGGATAATGGGTCACTCACTTGAAAATAGAACTCCACTGTAACATCTGGTATATCTAGGCCTTATTTTAATTTGAGGATTGGTAAATTAATTTCAGACACCGTATTAGGACACATATGTTAAAGAAGTTAATTCATATATTTTCAAAGGACATTTCAGGTGAGAGCAAACAGAATAGCATGAAACAGGAGGGATACAAATATCCTTCCTCAAGCTCTAAAATGTAAAATGTGTTCAGGGGCGTATTTGGGAAAATCCATAAAACCCAAGAACCTTTGAGGTGATGATAAAATCTGGTAGTAAGTTTTCAGAACACCTCGATTAACAAAGATGTAATTTCCATGGAAGTCACTTTTTTTTTTTATTAACATGTAATGTATTATTTGCCCCAGGGTACATGTCTGTGAATCATCAGGCTTACACATTGCACAGCATTTGCCATAGCACATACCCTCCCCAATGTCCATATCCCTACCCCCCACCTCCCAGCAATCCTTAGTTTGTTTCGTGAGTTTAGGAGTCTCTTATGGTTTGTCTCCTTCCCCATCCCATCTTGTTTCATTTCTCTTCCCCACCTCCCCACAACCCCCTGCCCTGCCCCTCAAATTATTTATATCAGAGCAATAATTATCTTTCTCTGACTAACTTATTTCACTTAGCATAATACCCTCTAGTTCCATCCATATCGTTGGAAATGGCATGATTTCATTTCTCTTGATGGCTGCATAGTATTCCATTCATTTTTTATCCATTCATCTTCCTTATCCATTCATCTGTTGATGGACATCTAGGTTCTTTCCAATGTTTGGCTATTGTGGACATTGCTGCTATAAACATTCGGGTGCATGTGACCCTTTGGATCACTACATTTGTATCTTGAGG
>CM052810.1:44724765-44792244 GCA_028533885.1 Nasua narica
GTTGATTTTCTTTAAGGTGTAAAGAGAGCTGGTGTATTTGGTATTTTTCAATGTTTTTGAGTGAGGCTTGGATGGCTATGTATTTCCCCCTAAGGACCGCCTTTGCCGTATCCCATAGGTTTTGGATCTATGTGTCTTCATTCTCGTTGGTCTCCATGAATTGTTTAAGTTCATCTTTGATTTGCTGGTTGATCTCCTCATTCTGGAGCATATTGGTCTTTAGTCTCCAAGTGTTTGAATTCCTTCCGAACTTTTTCTTGTGATTGAGTTCCAGTTTTAAAGCACTGTGGTCTGAGAAAATGCAGGGAATCATCTCTATCTTTTGGTATCGGTTGAGACCTGATTTGTGGCCCAGTATGTGGTCTATCCTGGAGAAAGTTCCATGTGCGCTCGAGAAGAATGAGTATTCTGTTGTTTTCGGATGGAATGTTCTGTATATATCTATGAGGTCCATGTGGTCCAATGTGTCATTCAAAGCTCTTGTTTCTTTATTGATTTTCTGTTTAGATGATCTGTCAGTTACTGAGAGTGGCATGTTAAGATCTCCCAAGAGTTTTTTGATTACGGATTCACTTCATTGCTGGTAATGGATCTATTCAAATTTTCTGTTTCTTTCTGATTCAGTTTTTTTTTTTTTTAATGTATTATTTGTTTCAGGGGTACAGGTCTGTGATTCATCAGTCTGAAATAATACGCAGTGCTCACTGCAACGCATGCCCTCCCCAATGTTCATCACCCTGGTACCCCATCCCCCAGCAACCCTCAGTTTGTTTCCTATAATTAAGAGCTTCTTAGTTTGTCTCCCTCTCTGGTTCATCTCATTTCATTTTTTCCTCTCTTCCCCTATGATTCATTGCCTTGTTTCTTAAATTCCACATATCAGTGAGATCATATAATTGAATTTCTGATTATTTCACTTAGCATAATGCCCTCTAGTTCCATCCACATCATTGCAAATGGCAAGATTTCATCTTTTTGATGGCTGCATAATATTCCATTGTATATGATTCAGTTTTGAGAGGTTACATATGTCTCAGAAATTATCCATTTTCTCAAGGTTGTCCAACTTGTTGGCATAATGTTTTCATAATATTTTCTTATATTTGCTTGTGTTTCTGTGGTGTTGGTTGTTATTTCTACTTCATTTATGTTTTTGCATAATTTGGATCCTTGTTTCTCCTCCTTCTCCTTCCTATGAGTCTGGTAAGAGGTTTATCAATTTTCTTCACTTTTTCGAAGAACTCAATCCAGTTTTCATTGATCTGTTCTATTTTTATTTTTAGTTTCTATATCATTTATTTTTTCTATGATCTTTATTATTTTCTTCCTTCTGCTAGTTTGGAGTTTTGTTCTTCTTTTCTATTCTTTTTCTGTTCTTTCTTTAGGTGTAAGGTTAGGTTTTTCATTTGAGATTTTTGTTGCTTTTTGAGGCAGGCCTATTTTGCTATAAACTTCCCTCTCAGAACTGCTTTTGGTGCATCCCAAAGATTTTGTACCAATGTGTTTTCATGTTCATTTGTTTCCATGTAATTTTTAATTTCTTCATTGATTTCTTGCTTGACCCATTCATTGTTTCAGAGCATGTTATTTAACCTCCCAGTATTTGTGCTCTTTCCAGATTTTTCCTTGTGGTCAGAAAAGTTGCATGGTATGACTTTGACCCTGTGAATGTGTCAAGGCCTGTTTTGTGGCCTAATATGTGATCTCTCCTTGGAGGATGTTTCATGCATACTTGAAAACAATGTATATTCTGTTGTTTCAGGATGAGATGTTCTGAATAGATCGGTGTTAGAGCCATGTGGTCCAGTGTGTCATTCAAAGCTACAATTTCCTTGTTGATTTTCTGTTTGAATGATCTATCCATCGACATAAGTGAGGTGTTAATGCCCCCTACTATTAACAATTAAAAAAATGTTTTTTAAAGATTTTATTAGAGTGCAAGTCAGGGGAGTGACAGAGAGAGGAAGAAATCAGCACCCCACTGAGCAGGGAGCCTGATGTGGGGCTCCATCCTAGGAGCCTGGGACATGACCAAAGACAGACACCTGAATGAGCCACACAGGCATCCCTATTAAATGTTTTTTGTATTGGGTGCATGAATATTTGCAATTGGTATATTTTCTTGCTGGATTGTCTCCTTTCTTATTCTATCTAATCCTTCTTTGTCTCTTGTGACAGTCTTTATGTTAACATCTATTTTGTCCTTTTTAAAAATTGCTACCTTGGCTTTCTTTTGACATGCATTTGCACTATAAATATTTCTCCATCTCCTCACTTTCAATGTGTGATGTGTCTTTAGGTCTGAAATGAGTTCCTTATAGGCTGTATATTGATGGGTCTTGTTTTTTTTAATCCATTTCATCACCCTATGTCTTCTCCTAGAACATTTAGTCCATTTAAATTCAAAGTAATTATTGATAGGTCTTTATTTGTTACCATTCTATTTGTTTTGTTTTTTTGGCTCCTCTCTAATCCTTTCTTCTCTTGCTCCCTTCTTGCTCATGGTCTGATGGCTTTCTTTAGTGATATACTTGGGTTCCTTTCTCTTTACTGTTTGCCTATCGTATGCCAGTTTTTGATTTTTGGCTACCATTAGGTTATATATATCATCTTCTAAAACAACTGTATTAGATTGTTAATTTGAACTCATTTTAAAAGCAGTACATTTTTACTGCCTCCACCTAACATTTTAGGTATATGCTGTCATACCTTATATTCTTTTATTTTGTGAATCTCTTGAATGACTTTTATAGATACAATTAACTTTACTGCTTTTGTCCATCCTACTATTTTTTTTTAACTCCTTTTTAGGGTCTTTCCTTTCCATCCATATAGTCTTCTTTAAGAATTTCTTGTAGGATGGCTTAGTGATCATGAACTTCTTTGGGAAACTCTTTATCAAACCTTCTATTCTGAATGATAGCCTTGCTGGATAGAGTATTACTGGTTGCAGGCTGTTTCCTTTGTATATACCTGTTTTCTCTTGATCACTATTCTTTGCCATTTTCATTACTATGTGTCCTGGTATGGACCTCCTTGTGTTGATTTTGTTGTTGCCTCCTGGATCTGGATTTTTGTTTCCATTCCCAGATTAGGGAAGCTTTCATCTGTAATTTCTTCAAATAAATTTTCTTCTCCTTTTTCTCTCTCTTCATCTGGAATCGGTAAAATGCAACTGTGATTACACTTGATGCTGATTTCCTTTAATCTATTCTCATGTTTTATTAGTCTTTTTCCTTTCTCCTGTTTAGTTTGATTGCTTTTTATTACTCTCTCCTACTTGTTGTTGATTGGTTCTACTACTTCTTCTAGTCTACTCATTATTCCCTCTATTTTTAATTTCAGTTATAGAATTTTTCATCTGACTGTTCTTTTTTATGTGTTGTATCTCTTTGTGTAGAGTCTCACTGAGATCCTCCACTCTGAAGTCCAGTGAGTCTCTTTATAACCTTTTTTAAAATTCTCTATCAGGTATATTACTTATCTCTGTTTCCATTTAGATGTCTTGCTGTTATTTTCTCCTGTTCTTTCATTTGGGACATATTCCTCTGTCTCATTTTGTCTGTTTTTATGTGTTAGGAAAGTCAGCTATATCTTCTGCTATTGCAATGAGTGGCTTTGTGAAGATGTCCTGAGGTGCCTTGTAGTTTAATGTCCCTTGTTCACTGGGACCTGGCATTTCATGGGTGTCTGTTATGTATGTTGTATCCACTGTGTTAGGCTGAGCCATATTTGCTTTCAGTCCAGTCACCTGTAAATAGCTCTCTTTGTCTGTTGTGGATATGGTTAGGTTCATAGAGGAGTGCAGGGGTGGGGTGCACTTTTAGCAAGCTATGGAAAGTGAGTATGCTGTGCTCATTCCCACAAGTGTCTATGTATCCATGCTGGAAAAAGGGGCCTTTGAGCTCTTTTGTTCTTACAGAAGTCTTCCAAAAATCCCTGCCTCCCCAGCACAGGCTGAGATGAGTTAACACATTTCCTGTCCACATGCCTCAGGCTTGTTTTGAAGTGCTGCTGCTATGCTGTATCTCAGCAGGCCTGTTTGTTGTGCTGTGCCTTTAATGTTGGGACTCAGTTTCCTCTTGCCCTCTGATTTTTAAAGTTCTAGGTGATAAATCTCACTCACTGATTATAACAACTTGAGAGGTTAAGTTCCTCTGGATTACATAGCCAGATGTTACGGGGATTCACCTCCAGTGTGGGTCTCCTGTGCCTTGAGAGGGGTCTGCTTCTCTCCTTTCTCCATGCTTATAGTGGTCCTCCCTCCTTAGGATGGTCCCCTTCTTAGGATAGTCTATCAATCATTTTCAATGTGACCACTTTTCTACCTTTAGCTGTTCTGTGACTTTGGCTCATTTTCTGCCTTATTTACACTGAGGTGGGTGTTTTCTAGTTGTATCCAGGGGATGATTTGGGTTTACGTTACTCTACCAACTTTCTCAGAATCCAGTAATTCTTATTTTAAAAATTATCGCACAACCTCACCTATAAATTATCAAGATATTTTTTGTCTATACTTCATCTCAGCTGACAGTTAGTGGTAGTACTTCAACTGCAATTGAGGCAAAGTGGCTAAGGAAGCATATCAGTATTTTTAGAATGGTTAAATCGTTACTACTAGAGTTTTAGAGTAGCAGCAGTAACTGCTATTATTGGAATTACTAGATTTGATTGTAGCAAACAACTAGCTTGTCAGAAAAATAAAGAATTACATTTAAGGGGCCAGACCACCTCAGAATGTAGCTCATGTGAATTTCCTTCAGAAATCCGTTTCTTTAGAAAGCCACCTAGGTGGCTCAGTTGGTAGCGCCGGCTTCAGCTCGGGTCATGATCAGAAGGTCCTGGGATCAGGTCCCTCCTTGGGCTCCCTGCTGAGCAGGCAGCCCGCTTCTGCCTGCTGCTCCCTCTGCTTGTGCTCTTTCTCTCTGACAAATAAATAAAATATTAAAAAAAAAAAGAAACCCCGTGAGAACATAGGTTAAATAGTAATTAAATGAAAATTAGTTTATCTCAGTTCATTCAAAATGAGCAGAAAGTCACAATAATCTGGGAAGTTATGTAAACACTAAGTTGTTAAAAAAAAAATTGTCCAGTTGCTTCTATAGAAGTATTGGAATTGCTCAACATCACAGTGGTGGTATCACACCGGCCATCTTCAAACTGCACACTTTCCCCTCCTGGACTGACTCCAACACGGTCAATTGCATGGCCATCCAGGCAAACAAACACCATAACACCTAGCTCCTAGACCTGGAAGACCCATCTGTCCATACTCCTCTGAGCCAAGAGGGGACATGCAGGCTCTAAACCAAACATTGAGAGAAAGGCACGTATATACAGAATCTCACGTGCCTGTCTATAAGGAAGGGGTGTGTGTGCTCACTGCTGAGTTCCAGAGGACAATGTGTGTGTAGAAGGTGTGTCATGTGAGGATGCCTGAGAAGGGGTTTCTTTTGTGTGCATGACCCTCAGTGCGTGTGTTTCGCAGTGTGCATGTGGGTTCTCAGACCATACAACATGCCCTCTCTAGCACTCTGGGTCCTTGTCTCCCCCACTTGGTGGGTGACCAGATCCCTTTTCACTGTATTTATTGAAATTTGGAGTTGGGGTAGCCTGGGGAACAGGGCCTACCAGCAATTTCCATGACAACAGCCTCTGGGACCATCCCAGCTACTGAGGTCTCTCTGGCTTCTCAGGTTTGGGGAGAGGGATGGAATATTAGCCACATTGAAGTCTTTTTTCAGTTGGGGAAAAAAAAAGGTACTATACATTTTTACCAGATTTTATGTTATTTATTTGAGACAAAGAGAATGAGAGAGCACGAGATAGGGGGGTCAGAGGGAGCAGCAGACTCCCTGCTGAGCAGGGAGCCCGATGTGGGACTCAATCTGGGACTCATATGATCATGACCTGAGCTGAAGGCAGTTCCTTAACCAATGGAACCACCTAGGCTCCCCAACCAGATTTTATTTTAAAGAGTAGCTGAAGTTCAAAAAAAAAAAAAAAAAGAATGTTTTAAAACACCACCAGATCTCATAGTCTGCAAATAGGAAATGGCTATCAACAACAATGGGTTGTCCAATGTCAAAAAAACATAGGCTGCCAGTTAAATTTGGATTTTATATTTCAGGGCATACTTATTCTAAAAACAACAAAAATCAATGATTAGCTGGATGTTCTGTATATTTTTTGGCAACCCAGAAAGCCTATATGAAGGCCTTTTCTCATTATAAAAGAGAAACAACAAATACATGACTTTCTCCACATTAAAAATTAAAAACAGCAACAATCACATAGAACAACATTTCTCAGCAACCAGGATGAATTAACCTGGGTGTTTTAAGCTTTACTCACATATTCTACTGAAGAACCCAGATGGCAGAAGAAGTTTCAATAACTCTAAATCTGTGGAAGATTTATTGCTTTAAGTCACATACCTCAAATTACAAAACTCCTTGAAGTTTTGTCTCTTAAAATAAAGACACTATACTTCATACATATATGGGTTTACATTAGTACAAAAATAATGCTCTAAATTTATATCTGAAAAAACCCAGTGGCCTAGCTAGAAGTATCATTTTTAGCCTGGAAATTTTCCTTTCCTGGCAAGTATGCCAGGGCATCTATGTCCCAGTTAGCACAAGACATGGAATTCTTCAAAGAGCCTCACTGTTTACTCAATTTTCCAAACAACAATCTGGGAGCAAATTTTGTCTGTTTTTCTATACTTTTCATAGCCTTAGTCATACTCAAGATATTTACCATGGCTTTTATCATTTTTATATTCCTAGCTCCTCATAATTTCTTGCCTAGATACCTACAAAAGCATCTTGATGGCTACTCTGCCCTATGCCCCTTGTTGCTCCGATCCAACTTCCATACTGCAACCAGAAATATTTCTATAAGTAGAAAATATATTACTACATTGCTGTGTTACTTCTCTTAAATACTGAAATGACTTTCCTTTATAGTTCCTTTAGTCTTTTCTTCTTTTAGATTACATTTACCTGTCAACCCATTTCCTCTGTATGAATCCTTCCTTGATATCATGATTTCATGAGAATGACCTGTTTACATCTTCTATGGCCTGACTGAACCATGTATATAAACTGTCCTAGAGCTCTTATTTGCTCTGTATTACAATTTTTCCTAAAGTCTCTGTCACTCCTACTTGACCCAAAGACGTTCAAAGCAGAATTTGTCTTTTAAATCAGTATATAACTAGTACAGTGCTTGGAACGTTGCAATCACTCAATAAATGCTTATGGGATGATGTGAGTTAACAACCTAGATCAAACAGTAACTGGCTATCATCTTGGGGAAAATATCCAACATACCCGGATCTTTGTTTCTGAGCCATAAGATGAGGGATGGAACCAAGGGTGGTCAGTAAAATCTTTTTTATTGTAGTATTCTCAACTATATTTAAGTTCGGTATTCCTCTATTTTTCTAACACATTGAATTTTTCTGAAATATAAATTTAATCAAGGGATATATTTGTTGTACATTTGCGACCCCCGTGGAGCTTCCAAAAGTGCAATGGGAAGACATGAATGACATTTCACTGTTCAGGTAGCATAATGATCAGAGACAAGAATCATTTATCATGCTTCAACTAGGCCTTAAATTATGATGGAAATGCACTGAGACTCACTTCTGCTGATTTCATTAAAATATAGGCATATCCTCATGTGGCAGGCATTTCAGCTCAGACTCCCCACTGGCAACTTTATAATATTAAAGGACAACAAAATGAGTCATGATGAAAATAGAGTTACAAATAATAGAATACCTAAAGATGAAATATGTTCATTATTTTGTTAAGTAAACAAAAGCAGCTATAGATGTTGATTTATTTTAATTAGTTATTATGCATTTATGATATTAGTAAATATTTATAAATATTTACTATGACCAGGGATTATGACCTAAATAGTTTATGTCCCAGAATGGATGTACCCCCCCCCAAAAAATCAAGGCAGTTTATAGTTTATATGTCATCCTACGCTTACTGAATCAGGAACATTGAGAAAAAGGAACTCATGTGTTTTACTCATTGAAATTTTTCACATCTACGGAGACCCAATTATGTGATGTATATTATATAAAATACCAGATATACTATACAAATAGAATTCCATGTCAGACATTAGCAATGGACAATCTAAGGTAATCCATATACCACTGATCCCTAAGGATAGATCTTATAAATGAGTTGTGTAGTGGGTTCCATGAGAAGTCACTTTTTCTTTTTTGATTTGATTTTGGCTCAGGTCATGATCTCAGGGTTGTGAGTCCAGTAGCAATGTGTTGGGTTTCGTATGGGGCATGGAGCCTGCTTAAAATTCTCTCTCTTCTCCTTCACACTTTCTTTGTGTGTGTGTGTGTGTATATATATATAATTTTTTTAAAGTAACTTCTATTGCTTTCATGAAAACATTTGACTGCAGTCTTTTCAAGTTTGCCAAGAACTGAAAAATGTAAAAAGAATTTCAAATGCTGTTGAGCCTTTATCAGGTCTTGGTTCCTTTTGAGAGTTTAACAAAAGGTCCTGAACTCTGAGGAAAAATGCAAACTGCATAAGTGAACACAGTCTTGCATCCAATTTTCACTCTGTACCAGAGATATAAATAAGCTCAGTGACATACTGAAACAGAATGAGCAGTACTATAATGGAAGTAGGTCTCTACAGGGTTAAACTTCTCAATGAAATGGAATAAAAAACAATCATGATTGATGCTGAATCCATAGAGGTAGGATGGGTGAGTTTGTAAATTGACTTTGGGTTAAACTAATTCATGGCAATTAATGGAAGAATATAATAGAGTTGTTTTGACGATATTAAAAAAAAACAAAAATTACATTTACTTTACTAATTTACTGAAGAACCAATTATTTTTGTAAGCTGTATATGGACCACTGTAACTCTTATGGCACTTTATAACAAAGACTAAAATAGAGAAATAGCTTCACCTGCAATCCCAATTTTAAGGGAGTTTCATTCACATAGCAACTCTCACTACTTACTAGGCATTGACACATTTTAGATGATATGATGCTGTTCCTTAAATATGTAATGGATATTAAGGCTGGCTAATAATTCTGAAAAATCACCGAAGGTGTCTACATGCCAGACTTGATTTATTCTATCTTTCACTGAGAATGTCCTGGAGAGATCTTACTTAGCAAATCAGTTCCAGATTCAAGACCTAGATAGCACATAACTTTCCCAGATAACACATGAATTTTTCCAAAGCTCTAAACAGATAATATTGTTCACTTCTCTGTGCTCCCACAGACTCAAGTCACACAATCACAGTATAATTCGTTCTACTCGAGTTTTGTAGTCAATATCTTCTGCTAGATTATGACTCCATTACGGCAGCAACTGAGTCTCCTTCATCTATGTTACTTCAGCCACAATGCTTGTCAAGGAGGTAAGCACTCACATTGGTTTGCTGAATCAAAACATTATTTAATTTAATAGCTTTCCTCTCCAAATGTAAGCACATTTGGCTTTTAAGGATATGTACCTTTTCTTACTAAATTCTAAGAAGCTTTATCAGCAACGGAACCATATTTATCTTCACCACTGAAAACCCAACACTGGTACATTGCAGGGATCAATAAGTAACTTCTGAATGAATACTGTACAACTTAATTTGAAGGAGCATGAAAGATACCTCAAGAATATATTACTCAAAACATTTTAAAAAATGTTACAAATAAGGTTTTTCTTTTAATCCACAGAGCTTTGCAGTCATTTATTTATCCTATAGGCAGGACCTGGGGATACATGAAGTCCAGCATACAGTCCTTTACATCACAGCCATTACAGAGCAATAAGGGAGGAAGCAAATTTATTTTGGTAAAGAATCCCCTGGGAGAACTAGAAAGTTTCTTTAAGAACTAAAAATGAAAAGTGCAGAGAACTCTAAAATGAAGTGGGTATCTGAAACCACTACTCACTGCTGCCCACAGACACTGGGCTCTTTGAAGTACAGTGTGTTCTAGTATTTCGTAGCTTAAAAATTAAATGAAATATAATTTAACCCTCTTTACCCCCAGCCATTTTTCACTCTCTCCTGCCAGTCGTTACCAAAGTGTCACTTTATCAGCAGGGTCTTTTCTAATCGCCCTGGCCCCCTGCACTTTCTACTCCTCTTCTCTGCTTCCATAGCATTTACTTCCATTTGAAAAGCTATGTATTGTGCTCACTTGCCCAGCGTCTGTCTCCTTTTCCTGTACAAAGAAGGCTCTTTGAAGGCAGGGACTATTGTCTAGAGTGGAGTGGACTGGCTGAATGAATGAATGAAGGCAGAGACTGTGCTGCGTTCATTCTTCATATCCCTTTCAACCCAAAAAGCAGCCTTCTAGTTGTTGTAAAAAATGCAAACCTTTTGGGTCACTCACTTATTTAAACCTGCCTATGTCCTTCCACTGCATGAAATATAAGGTATAAGCTTCAAAACTTAGACTACTAAAATGTCTGTAATATTTGACTTCAGGTTCCCATTCCAAGCTTTAACTTGGACTCTTCACTCTGCTCTCAACTACCAATGACATGCTTTTTTTTTTCTTTTCAGTTTCTGGGCGCGGGTTGCGGGGGGGAAGCTCTAGGTTTCTAGAAGATTTCTCCCCACCTTCCTCCCTTCGGAAAGTTAATTCAGGCTTCAGATCTCCACTTAGGTACTTAGAAAAATGTGCTCAGACCTAGAGGATATGTGCGGACACATATTGTCTGTTTCTCCAAGGACTTCTACATGACTTGTTAGACTTATTCCTTTCTACTTTGTATTTTCTGGAAGTGTTGTAAATTACAGCTTCTTTCAAAACTATATTTTCTAATTGTGTATGTTTCTTCTTTTGTTGATCCTCACTGTGTTCTCTTTTTAAAAATTCCGTTTTTTTTTTTTTCATCATAGTAAGTGTACTCTTTAATCCCCATCCCCTATTTCCCCAATACTCCTACCCAACCTCCCATCTGGTAACCATCAGATTGTTCTCTATGGTTAAGAGTTTGTTTCTTGGTTTGTCTCTTTCCCTATGCTCAATCGTTTTGTTAAATTTTACACACTAGTATGGATCATATGGTATTTGTCTTTCTCTGACTTATTTCACATAGCATTACACTCTAATTCCATCCATGTTGCAAAGGGCAAGATTTCATTTTTATGACTGAAAAATGTTCATGTGTGTGTCTTTACCTGTTCATCTGTTGATGGACATTTGGGCTGCTTTCATTGTTAGGCTATTGTAACTAATGCTGCAGTAAATGTAGGGGTACATGGATCCCTTTGAATTAGTTTTTGTATTTTTCAGGTGAATATCCAGTATTGCAATTCCTGGATCATAGGGTAGTTCTATTTTTAATTTTTTTTGAGGGAACTCCTGCTTTCCATAGTGGCTGCACTAGTTTGCATTTCCACCAACAGAGCAAGAGAACACCTGTTTATTTTTTATTTTATTTTAGCTATTCTGACAGGTGTGAGCTGGTATCTCAGTGTAGTTTTAATTTGCATTTCCCTGAGAATGAGTGATGGTGAGCATACTTTCATGTGTGTGTAGGTCTTTGGAGAAATGTCTGTGCATGTCTTCTGTCAATTTTTTAATTGGAGTATTTTTGGGTATTGGGTTGTATCCATTTTTTAGATATTTTGAATACTAACTTTTATCAGAAATGCCATGTGCTAGTATCTTCTCTGATTCTGAAGGTTGCCTTTCCTTTGCTCTGCAGAAACTTTGTATTTTGATCAAGTCCCATTTATTTTGGTTGTCATTTCCCTTGCCTCATAAGCTGTATCTAGAAAAATGTTGCTCTAGCCTAGGCTAGAGAGATTGCTGCCTATTCTCTCTTCTGGGATTTCTGTGGTTTCGGATCTCACCTTGAGGTCTTTAATCCATTTTGAAATTATTTTTGTGTATGGTCTAAGAAAGCGGTCCAGATTCATTCTTTTGCATATGGCTGTCTACTTTTCCCAACACCATTTGTTGAAGAAACTGCTATTTCTCTATTGCATATTCATTACTCCTTTGCCAAATAGTAATTGACCATAAAATTGTGGCTTTATTTCTGGCTTTTCTATTCCATTGATCTATGTGTTTGTTCTTTTTGTGCGAGTACCATACTGTTTTGATTACTACAGCTTTGTAATATGACTTGAAATCTGTAATTGTGATGCCTCCAGGTTTGTTTTTCAAGATTGCTTTGGGTAGTATACAAATGTTAATGACACTTGTTCTTCCAACCACAGAGTTTCTTTCATCAGTGTTTTGTAGTTTTCAGGGTACACGTCTCTCTCAAATCTCTGGTTAAGTTTTTGTTACAATTATAAATGGAATTGGTTTCTGAATTTCACTTTATGATGCTACATGATTAGTCTATAGGAATCCAACAGATTTCTGTATTTTAATTTTTTATCCTGGGGCTTCACTGAATTAATTTCTCTGTTTGAGTAGTTTTTTGATAGAATCTTTAGGTTTGCTCTATATACTATCATGTCATCTGCACAGGGTGAGAGTTTCACTTCTTTCTTACCAGTTGGGGTCCCTTGTATTTCTTTATGTTGTTTAATTTCTGTGATTAGGACTTCCAGTACTATGTTGAATAAAAGTGGTTAGAGTGGACAGCCTTGTCTTATTCCTGACCTTAGAGGACAAGCTCTCAGTCTTCTCCCATTGAGTATGGTGTTGACTGTGGTTTTTCATATATAGCCTTTAATATGTTGAGGTATCTTCTCTCTTGACCTACTTTGCCAAATGTTTTTTCTGCATCTGTTGAAATGATCATATGGTTTTTATTTATCTTATTGATATGATGTATCATATTGATCGTTTTCTGAGTATTGAACCACACTTGGATCTCGGGAATAAATTCCACTGATTGTGGTGTATGATTTTTTTTTTAAACTATAAAAATTTTTCAGTGTTTGAAGTTTTTATTTAAAATCTGATTAATTAACAAAGTGTATTACTAGTTTCAGGAGAACTTAGTGATTCATCATTTACATATAACACCCAGTGCTCATCACAAGTGCCCTCCTTAATGCCCATCTCCCCTCCTGGTGTACAATTTTTTAAAAATAGATTGTTGGAATTGGTTTGCTAATATTTTTTGTGCATTTTTGCATCTATATTCACAAGAGATTTTGGCCTGTAATTCTTTTTTGTGGTGTCTTTATCTGGTTTTGGTTAAGATAATGCTGCTTTCATAGAATGAATTTGGAAGCACTTAAGAAGGATGGATATTAACTCTTCTTTAAATATTTCTTAGAATTCACCTGTGAAGCTGTGTGGTCCTGGACTTTGGGGGACTTTTTTGATATTGATTCAGTTTTATTAATGGTAATTGGTCAGTTCAAATTCTCCTTTTCCTTTAGTTTTAATCCATTTCTTCTAATTCAGCCAATTTGTTGACATATAGGCTTTCATAATCTGTAGCAATTATATTTCAGTGGTGTTGATTATTTTTCCTCTATCACTGAAAATTTTGAGTCTTTTTTTTTTTTTTTTGTGAATCTGGCTAGAGGCTTATGAATTTTGTTGATCTTTTCAAAGAACCAGCTCCTGGTTTCATTGATCTGTTGTATTATTTTTTGTTTTTCTTTCTATATCATTTATTTCTGTTTTAATATGTATTATTTGTTTCCTTTCTCTTGCCAGATTGAGGTTTCACTTGTTCTTCTTTTCTAGCTCCTTTTGGTATAAGGTTAGGTTGTTTGAGATTTTTCTTTCATCTTGAGGTAGCCCTGTATTTCTATAACCTTTCCTCTTAGAACTGCTTTTGCTGTATCCCAAAGATTTTGGATCATTGTGATGTCTTCTTTGATTTCTTGGTTGGACTGTTCATTGTTTAGTAGCATGTTATTTAGCCTCCACATATTTTTTGTGGTTGACTTTTAGCTTTGTAATATTGTGGTCAGAATATGACTTAAATTTGTTGAGACTTATTTTATGAGCTAATATGTGATTTATTCTGGAGAATGTTCCATGTGAACCTGGAAAGAATGTATATTCTTCTGTTTTAGGATGGAATGTTTTGAATATGTATGTGTTAAAGCCATCTGGGCCAGTGTATCATTCAAAGCCATTATTCCTTGTTGATTTTCTATTTGGATGATCTGTCCATTGATTGATGTAAATGGGTGTTAACATCCCCTCCTATTAATGTATTATTATTTATTAGTTCCTTTATGTTTGTTAACTGTTGTATGTATTTGGATGCTCCCATGTTGGGTGAATAAATATTTATAATTATTATATCCTGTATTAACCACATATCAAAAACCAATTATAGATATGGAAAGAATAAAGAGAAGGGAATCCAAATGTATCAATGAAGAAAGCCAACAAACCATGAAAGAAAAAAAAAATCTATAGAAAAACGACAAAGTAAATATCTATCTATAATTACTTTGAATATAAATGGACTAAGTGCTCAAAAAACAAGACGCATCTATATGATGCCTATAAGAGACTCATTTCAGGCTGAAAGATAGCTACAGATTAAAAATGAAGGGACAGAGAAACATGAATGTCAAAAGAAAGAAAACAGACTTTAAAACAACGACTGTAACAAGAGACAAAGACATTAGATAATAATAAAGGACACAATCCATAACCGTACTATTTTTCTACTGATGTCATAACAAATTACCACGAATTTAGTAGCTTAAAACAGCACAGTTCTATTATTTTTCAGTCCTGGAGGTCAGACATCCTAGATAGGTCTTCCTGGACTAAAATCAAAGTCTGAGCAGGGTCACATTCCTTTTTGAAGGTTCTACATTTGATTGCCATCTCCAGTTTCCTGAAGCCAATTACAGTCCTTATTCATGATACCTTCCTCCATCTTAAAGGTTAAGGCTTCCTTATGCTGCCATCTTGGTTTCTGTACAATCAGTTTGGGTGTTTGCTTTTAAGGAATCATGCAATTATATTGGGTCCACCTGGATGATAAAGTTTCTAAAATCTGTTATTACTTCATCAGTCTTGAAAGCTACACCTTTTATTTTTTCTTTAGACAATTACACTGAAACTTTTAATAAAAGGATGCCCTCTTTCTCCAATGTTAACTCAATAAAATGTTTCTATCTTGTCTTATACTCCAAACATTTGCTGTTATAATTACTACTGTATTTCTAGCCAAAACATATTTAAATTTATCCAAGTCACTACTTTCATTACTTTTTGCATTTTATTCCATTCTTCAAAGTTTAATTTTCTTCTTCCTAAAGCATATTTTATGTCCTACATTGAGGACTGGTTAAAGATAAAGGTTCAACTCTTGTCTAAAAATATCTGTATTTAACCTATACTATTAAATGTTTTAAAAGTTTTAGCTGATTGCTCTTGTACTACATTATCTGGATTTTATTATTGCTGTGACTAGCTAGATGTCAGGGTAGTAGAGTGGTTATTGACTATGCAGCTAAGCTTTCTTTTACTTTTTATTTCTTTGAGGAATTTTTCTTTAGTCTTGTTTAATTGTGTTATTTGGCCTTTTTAGTGCTCACTTTGTGTCCTGATTTTGATGATTTAAGTCTCTCTATAATTCTGGAAAACATTTGCCAATTTCTCTTTTAATATTGTCTCTCCTCCATTTTTTTCTCATTATGGGTTATATAAACATTATCAAACCTAACTTCAATTTTCCCTTTATTTCTCATAACATCTTTTATATTTTCAATAAATTTCTTTTATTTGGCAATTTTTGCAATTTCCCCAAACTAATTCTATTTTCAATTGTTCCTAGTATGTTTATTTTATTTACTTAGTTTTAAAGGAATACATTATTTATTTGAATTCTAGAAGTTCTATGTTTGTATGTTTTGCATAGTGCCCTATTTTAGTATTGGAGTCTTTTTTACTTTATTTTTTAACCATAAAAAAATGCTGCTATCTAGCTTTATCCTTCCTATACAATTTTATTTAGCATGACCTACAGTCATTTTCAGACCAACATAGATTTTAGTCATGTCTTGTAGATTTTCTGCATTTTGCTTTGATTTTATCACACCAAGAGGACCACTGATTACTATATTTAATGTAATTGAACTGTAACATGTAGTATAATCTGTATGGAAGTAACCAGACTCAAATCAGGAGAAGTCAGATTGGCTTAATAAAAAACCCTCAAAGCCTATAAGCTTAAGGTTATAGTTCTCTGAAGACATACCTAATTTTTCAATTTGACTAAAACAGAATAGAGCAAAACAGAGAATATAAATGCCTAGATGTAGAGAATATAGGAGGGATCATGCAAACACAGACCAGCCTGAAAATATAGTCATGGCCACCAATGAAATGTATAAGTAGAATAAATAGTTATAAAATTACCCAATAGAGGAAGAAAACTGTTGTAATATTTTTATCCTATGAATACCATTATCAGATTTCTGCTTTAGGAAGTTAACATAGTTTTCAATGAAAATGCAGACATAATATTGTAATAGAATGCCACATGTATCTATATTTTTCTGTCTATTGTGAACTTCTGAAAGGTAGACTCAGTGATATATATATGTGTGTGTGTGTATATATAGAAATATACATACATGGAGCAATGGTTATAAAATCAGACTCTATAGGTCTCACTCCCAGATGCAGCACACTTAAAAGCATATATATACACATCTCCCCAGACTCTTAATTCAGTGGCTGTAAGATTCCAATTTATCACATGTGCTTATGTATTTCTTTTACTATTACAACTTAAAGCCTAATAAAATGGCTAACTAACTTCAGTAAATATTTCAACTAGATACAGTTTCTTCTATAAAACTTAAAGGTTTATATAGACATTGAATTCTACTATTAGAATATTAAACTATCAAGAATAACTAGTAACATGCTAAGTACATTGAACTGTTTTTCTACTAATAACATGTAAGATAATTATGTTCATTAAATTATGGTCGCCATGGTATAGCATTTACATCAAGATAAATACATCAGTGGAACAGAATTAATATCCTAGAAGTAGACTAGCAAATACAGAGTCATTTGATTTCTAGCCAAGGTTAACAAAGGATAGTTTGTTAGTGATATAGTGATGAACCATTCGAAATTCATATACAAAGAAATTAAACCGTATTCTTTACTGAAAGTAAATGCAAAGTGGATTATGAACCTAAGAAAACAAATCAAGACATCTTTGTGACACTGGATTGGAAAATTTTAAATAGAACAGAAACCATGAAAGAAAAATATTGATAACTTAGGCTTCATGAAAAGAACATCTGATTTATATATGTCACTGTTAACAGAGATGAAAATTCAATTGAAAAGACAAGTCATTGACTGAGAGATATTTACAGATCAATATCTGATAAATGGCTTGTACCCTGAATATATGAAGAACTGTCAACACTCAATATCAAGAAAACACAATTTCAAAAGGTCAAATATTTGACTCTACACTCTATCAAAAAAGATGTTCAGATAAAAAATAAGTACATGACAAGATACTTGACAATATTTTTCATTAGAAAAATACAAATTAAGCTGCAATGAGATAACATTTACACATGTATCAAAATGTTTAAAATGAAAAATGACACCATACCAAGTGGTGAGAATATGGATCAGCTGGAACTTTCACACTCTGCTCCTAGGAATTTAAAATGGTACCACCACTCTGAAAATCCAGTCTGTCAGTTTCTGACATAAAGGTAAACATATACCTATGGTATAAAGCAGCCATTCCTTTCTCACGTATTTTCCCAAGAGAAATGAAAGCATAGGTACACAGATATTTATAACAGCTCTATTTGTAAAAACCAAAATCTACAAACAACTCTACTGTCCATCAAAAGATGAATGGGGGAAAATGTGAATATTAAATATATTCATATTAATTGGAATACTATGCAACAATAAAAGGGAATTAATTATGCAACTAACACATGGATAAAAAAATTATGCCACGTGAAATAAGGCATTAAAAATATATGATATATATAACTCCATTAAAGAAATTTTTTTAGAGCATTCACTACTATTCAGTGACAGAAAACAGAATGGTGTTAGAGGAGGGAGAAGAGGTGAGAACAAAGATTACAAGGGAGCTTGAGAAAACTATATTCAATAAATCAGTTTTTTTAAAAGTCTACAGTAAAACATGCAGCAACATTAAAAGTCAACCGATGGGACATTAAATATACAAAATGAGCCTGAAGCGTTTTGAAGTACTCGGGAAACACTGTGATGAAAGTATTGCGTGGTGACTAACATAACATCATCATCATCATATCATCAAAGGATGTCAAAAGAGTATGGGAGCCAATAGAAAAAGTGCAGTGACAATCCTTCCAAAGAGTACAGTATGGAAGAAGGCGGCAGAGGAGAATAAAACTACAGTGGAGAAACCTGACGAACACTACCTCAAGAGCAAGAACCACCTCAACGACGGTTAAATCATGTTGATTATATATGCACCTCTCAATACAATGTGATGAAAATGGCACTTTACTCTGTGTTCTTTTTCCCCAAAAAAGATCAGTGGAATAGCAGTTACCAAATCAGACTCTATAGGTTTCACTGCCAGCTACAGTACACTTAATAGCATGACTTAATCAATTGCTTAACCCTTTGCAGGGAAAAGTAGGGTGGGCATTAAAAGGCCTAATTTATGTAAAATATTTGCAATTCCATAAGGTCACTATTACTATTTCTGCCTCTCTGCTATATTCTATGGTGTGATAAACTCCTAATGCAGCAACAAGCTCTATGTTCTTTTTTTCTTTAACATTTTTACTGTTAACCCTCTTTATATACTTACATACCAATTATTTTTGCTTGGAAACAGTAGGATGTGTCTGGAGACTGAATTCAAGCCTCATGTTAATTATCTGAAATCCAATTTGTTGTCTACATCCCTTTAGAAATGTGAGCTATGTACTATGCAATATTCATAATATGGCTAGATACCTCATATGAGAGTAATTTAATTGTCAGTGCTGCTCAACCATTGTTTAATGAATTCCTAACAATTTGAAAGGCAAGCTGTTGGAAGGCCATTATTAAATTTCCTATTTGCTCTGCAGTTTTCTTCACCATTGCTTCATCTATTTAGGATTATGATAACATTAACTTGTGCATTCCTTTAAAAAATAGGACTTTTTTGCATGGTGTAAAATTTGAACTTCTTATCTACCTGGAAGATAGATACATTTTTAAGGTAGGGCTTGCAATTAAGCCAAAAGGGTGATGATAACACTAGTCTGCACATTGTTCACCAATTTATACAGTAGCAACAGAAGGATATTATGGTAGACACCAGAGGAAAAGTCAGGTAATTACAGCAGAACTTAATCTTACGTATAAATAGCTTAATAAATTGTAAGCACTAACATTTCAAAAAGCAAATTACATCAAGACACATTTTCCTTACATTATTGATCATGCCACAAAACATAATAGATTGTGTATTACTGTGTTAGTTTGTTGTAATATCTCAAAAGGTACCTGGGAAAGGAGCATGTATACCCAGACCAAATAACCAGGTTAAATTTGAAGGAAAAAATCTTATTAAGTCAATAACTTTAGGGTCAAAATTAAAAATAATAAAGAAGATATAGAATGGATATTTTCACAGACTCTTTGGTGAATTAAAGAATTCTATTTTGTATATATTGAACACTTTCAGGATCTCCAAAACCATTCAAAAAATAACCTGTACTTGTTATTTAACCATGGCCAAGAATGCTGAGATGGCAGATAGTATAAATATGTACATACACCCTCTCAGGGGATCAATGAGATCTTCTAAAAAAAATTAGAAAAGAAAATGCAAACGTTCTCCAGATTTGGGGGAGGCATTACTAATGGGAAGATCTGCTAAGCATGTTGTAACTGTTTAAAAAGAATTATAAATAGCAACTGGGATAGTGCTGAATGAACATAATCTAGGATATTTAAGAAAACACATAAGTTCACGGTAGATCTGATGAAGCTTCATTTTTTGAAGCACTGAGTGAAGGTTTGCAAATTATCAAGAGAATTGGGATTACTTAGTACTTATATTTCAAAACCCCATATGGATTCCCCAACCTGATATTTAATACCCACTACTTGAACTCATTATCCAAATGCTATCCATGAAACAATGATAGCTATATGCCACAGTGGACGATGTGTTTATAATCAAAAAGATGCCTATTTGAATTCTCACCATAACTGTAAGGGTTTAAAATTACTCTGTCTCAGAACCCTAATTTTCTACCTATAAATAAGAACTTGTGATTACATGCTGTAGTTTTTACCATTCTTGGTGCCTAGCAATCCTTCCTGCATTCTTGAAATTACAGATCCCATCTTCCTGGACACAAGGTAGCTATGTCACATAAGCTATCTTAAATCAACCCCAACCTCCAAAAGTGACTGTTGCCCAGAGATGAAAATATTACTAAGGCTGGGCCAAACTCATTTTTTTCCGATCTTTTACTCAAAATGGTGATGAGGGAGACTGGGTCCCTTCTCCTTTTGTTCTGATGGCTGCAAGGCATGAAGTCAGAGTTAACTACAGACATGCTTCTGATGAAGAAAATATATCCGTAACAGCAAAGACCAAACCCGACAGAATCAAACATCCTGAGGTCAGTTCCATCCCTGATAATCCCATGGTTTCCAGTATACATCATACCATCCCCCTTTCAAAATAAAGCCAAGTACAGATGTGTTAGCCACTTATAACTATTTCACTAATATTCCTTCCTTGGAATATTTTTGGACATAAAAAAGTACATGCAAAATATCATAGAGTAAACAGTGTCAGTCAAGGCCATTATAACTATGATTTATTTTCCTCACTTCACATACAAAGATTCTCAATTATTGATGCAGCCTGGGGTTCAAGAAAAAAAGTAAAATATTATATATATATATATATATTTGATATATCAAATATATATATATATATTTGATAATCTAGGCCAAATTTGCTATGACAACTGCTATAACTAGTACTCACTGTAACTACTAGTAGTAATAGTGCAACTATTATTATTAGTATGACTATACCATATCACTTAACATTTGCCAAATGACTATTGTTTCTGGCACTATGCTAAAGATGTTCCATGCATCATCTCATTTAATTTACATAGGAATTATTATTATACCAGTTTTATTATTATCACAGCTTATAATGAAATAGAACATTAATGACGTTAAGTGGCATAAACTGAATTCATGGTCATGCTTACTGACAAAGGTATAATTCAGATGAAAATTGTGTATTTGCACGAATCATCCAGATAGTTCTCTAATTTGTCCAGGTTTCTCTGCATGTGGCATAAGCCCAAGTGGCAGGACCACTGAACATTCCAAAATGAAACCAAGAAAAAAAATTGCGCAAGCTATAATATCAATGCCAAATCTGGTAAGATGAAATGCATATCATACTTCATTTTATTGATTCACCTTTTATATATTTTATAAAATATACAACAAATTTGATAGATCGTATTTACATATTTAGGATTTATAAAATGAGGATTGAAGAATGAGTCTAGGTGTGTTTTGGTGTTGCTATAGTTTCTACTGCCAAAATCGTGAGAGAATTTGTCATAAGCAATATATCTAATAAATGCCTCTGCTACGAAAAAATAGAATTTGTCATAAACTCAGATCATGCTGGAAAAAAGAAGATTATACTTAAACTAAATCGAAGGGCAGAATATTGCCCTTTAGGGAGATTTAGTTTCCAAAGGAGTCAGAAAATGCCAATTTAGGGAGTTGTTCTCTCCATCTATTTTGCATCCAATTTTTAAATGTTCTTTATTTGGATTTAGTCATATGTTGGTCACATCTGCAACTAAATCTCTTACTCATTTCTGGTTCAGCTTCGGTGTTCTTTTCTTTATATTAAGTAACTTAAAATTTTTTTAAAAACTACTTTCTGGGAAAACTATATTCTTCTTCCTTTCTCAGCTGTCAAAATGATTTAAAGTGTGACCTCTCAATCAATGGACAGTAGCCACTTCATCTTTAAACGATATTTTCTGATTCTCTTTTGTTCTCTAAATGTGCCATCTAAAGTAGTACTTTTGAGTTGCTCAAATTGGTCCATTTCTTGAATTGTTTTCCCCTTTCAATGTTTCATTTAATGTTTCTCTAATGGTTAGTTACTGTCAGAAGTCCTGCGAAAAGGTATGTCTTTGAGTTTATGTCCTCACTAAAGCACATAATCTTGAATATTTAATAATACAATTCTTTGAAAGGGATGCAGTTTTATCTAATTGCAGGCTCATTTTCTTGTCCTTTTTGTAGGATATGTACTGTGAAATTTCTGTTGGTATTTTTTATCTTAATTTTGCCTTCATAATATAAAAGAAAAAACTTCAGGGAAAACATCTTTTCTGAATGTCAAGCATAATTTTACTTTCAATAAATAAATACTTAATATGAATGATAAAGGGAAGAAAACAGGAAACTAACATTTACTGACTTTTTTTTGGCCAGTTATTTTGCACTATTCTAGATATTACCTCATTTAGTGCTCACCACAACTCTATACCCTTTGGGAAATATTCAGCAAAAGTAGATGAACGTATATATTTTTATTTCTTAAGTTTGGCTTCACTGTAAAGCTATAAACCAAGCCTTTACAAATTTCTATATATTAAATACAGGAAGCACTTACTAAAGTTCTAAATATAAAAAAAGTTGATGATTTGTCAAAAATATTGCTTAAAATGAAAAACATTTTCTCATGCCAATTTCTTTTTTGCTGTTAAATCATTCGTGTGAGTACCTCCTGTCCCCCTCAAATAGGTGAGCTAGGTGATAGGCTCTGAAGAGTAGATCTTATTTTTGGCTCACTATGCATAAGGCAGTTCCTTAGCTTTCTAATAAGCTTATTTGGAAAGCATATTTGTCCCTGCCAGGCCCTGCACAACTCACCCATCCTTGGCCAATTTTTTTTATTTTTTGCAAAGATCTCCATTTTCCAGTTAACTTCCTTCTAGCTTACTTTCTTTTCATCACTGGTTTAGATTGTTTTCCTGCGTAGATCTAAATTTTAAATACAGTGTCTAAAACCTAATTTTGGCAAACTTTCCAGAGATACCCTCTGATGCTAACAAGAGAGTATTAACACTCCCCCCACTAATTATCAAATATCCCTTTTGTAAAGATGCATGACTTTGGAAAATGAAATTAAGAAAAACAATTTCATGCAGAATAACATCAAAGAGAATAAAATACTTGAGAATGAATTTATCGGAAAGCGTTCAAGACCTCTGAAAATACTAAATTATACTAAATACTAAATACATTGCTAGAAATTTTTAAAGATCTAAAGTAAATGGAGAAAAATTCTATATTCATGCATTGGAAAGATCAATATCACTAAGATGACAGTTCTCCACAGTTTTACCTATAGTTTCAACACAATCCCTATCAAAACCCAGATTTTTTTTTCCAAAAAGGCCAAGGGTTCTCAGACATGATACCAAACAAAATAAAGGTACATAACAGAAGAAACTAAATATAAATTGGACTTTATTAAAAAACAAACTTTTTGGTTTCAAAAGATATTCCTAAGAAACTGAAAAGTCACAGATGAGGAACAAATATCTTTATATAAGATATGTCTTCAGTTACATATTTTTTTTTCCTGACCTAGAATGAGCTCACAAAGATTTCTTCTAGAAGTTTTATAGTTTTAAACTTTGCACTTTGGCATATGATCTATTTTTTGTTGGAAGTGTCCAAATGATTTTCATGAGGAAATCCAATTTTCTCACTTCAATTTGTATCCAGAATAAAGAACTCTTATAAAGTAAAATAAAAAACAGTACAATTAAAAATGAGCAAATAAACTGAATAGACATGTCACTAAAAAGGCTTTATGAATGGCAAATAAGCACATGAAAGGATGCTCAAGAGCAATAGCCATCAAGAAATGCAAATTAAAATCATACAAAATAATTTATACCCTTAGGAATAGCTATAGTTAAAAAGAAGATAATCAATAATATAGACAAGGGGATATGGAGAAACCAGAATCTTCATATATTGCTAATGAGAATGTAAAAATAGTACAACCACTCTGAATTGTTTTCTTAAAAAGTTAACATAAGAGGCATCTGGATGGCTCAGTCAGTTAGGTGTCTGCCTTCAGCTCGGGTCGTGATCTCAGGGTCCTGGGATCGAGCCCCATGTCGGGCTCCCTGTTTAGCAGAAAGTCTACTTCTCCCTCCCTCTCTGACTGTCCTCCCTGCTTGCTCATTTTCTCTCTCTCTCTCAAAAAAAATTAGTTAACATAAGCTTATCTTATGACCTGACAGTTATACTCCTGAGTGCATGAAATAAAACATAGGTCTACACAAAGACTTGTGTTCATAGGCTTATTCATAATACTAAAAATCTGAAAAGCCCAGATCTCCATGAAGGGGTAAAGGGGTAAAATTGTGATTTAGCTACATAATAGACTAATGCTCAGTCATAAAAAGGAACAAAATATTGATATATACCTCAACATGAAAGAGCCTAAAAACATTGTGCTAAATGAAAGAAGTTAGATGTAAAAGGCATAATTCATATGAAATTTCCAGTAAAATCAAATTTATATAGATAGAAGATAGTGACGGGCTGGAGTCAGCACTGAGAATGATTGAAAATAGTACATGGGATCTACCTGGGATGGAACTGGATTTTGGTTACATAACTAAAAATTTACTAACTGTCAAAAAAGGATAAATTTAATGTGGGTGAACATTACGGTATATGTATTAATTTTCTCTTCCTGTTGCAACAAATTACCAAAAGCTTAGTGGTATAAAACAATAAAAATTGGTTATTTTGCATTTCTGTAGATCTAACATCTGGTAAGGGTCTCACTAGGTTAAAACAAAGTGCTGGTGTGCTTCATTCCTTTCTGGAGGCTCTACAGGAGAAAACATTTCTTTGTTAATCCAGGTATTGCCGGAATTCAGTTCTATGTATAAGGCTGCTATGAGACTAAGATTTCTGTCTCCTGGCTGGATGTTAATTATGGGGGCTACTCTTAGCTCTGAGAGGCCTCTTGTCCATAGCCCTCTAGATCTTGGAACCAGCGGTGGGCATCAGATCCTTTTCATGCTGTCCTAACTTCCTCCCATCAGTGATCCCTCTTTGATGCAGCCAGAAAATGTTCCCAGATTTTAAAGACTCAAATGATTGGGCCCACCAAGATAATCTCATCATCTCACTGTCCTTAACTTTAATCAAATCTTCAGTCTTTTGCTAAGTAAGGCAACATATTCAAAGGAGATATTAAGTTGTAGACATATTTGGGGATCCATTATTCTGCAAATAGGAAACATTATTATTCATGTAGATTTTTTTTATATCTACATCATTTCTTAAAATCTAACACTCTATGGTAGAGTCTCTGAATAATCCCTTATAGAACATTATCTGTGAACAAAGACTTTAATATCTTCTATTCTGATCTATTTTTGTTTCTTTCAATTTTCTGATTTCATATAACCCCACGGCCTTAGCTACCTTAGAGCTTTCCTAGATTCTCAGGCTGAAAATGTCAGAGCCATCCTTGATTCCTTTCTTCAGGCCCCACAAAAGATTCCTCAACAAGTCCTGAAAGCTATACCTAGAAACACATAATGACTCCTTCACCATCTCAACCTGTACCACTCTATTCCAAATTTCTGTAAGATTTCACTTAAGTTTCCACTATCTGATGCCTTAAAGATCTCTCCACTTCCATCATTGCCCTGCTCTCCTTTGTCCAGTCTGTTCCATTTAGTAGTCAGAGTGATCACATAACATTATTAACCAGAGAACTTAATAAAAGTACTCACCAAGGACTAAGACTCATTGAGTCTTTACTTTATATCATCACTCTTATATATGCTTTAGAGGGATTCAACCATCTACATTTTTAAATAAGCCTGTAAGGTCAGTATAATTATTTCTTCCATAAGTTAGACTTTGAAGCACTGAAAATTTAGCTTATGTAAGAGTGGACATCTAGCAAATCCAGCAGCCAGGCTTTGAACATGGGCCAATTATTCCCAAACCCATACTCCTAACTGCTATGCTATAGTCAATCTATTATTTTTCAAGTATAATTGAATATTAAACTTTGTTTTTTTTAAGTTTTATCAGAGCCACCAAACACAAAAACAGCCACTACTTCCCCATTTTCTCCCCAGTGTATACACTTAGAAGGCTAAGGAAAGCAAAACGGTCGCCAATATCATTGGCCTTATAGACAGCCCTCTGCTTGCTGGGAGAGGCATCCACCTCCCCAGAGAGATGATAGGGAGACTGCAAGATAAATCACTGATGTTGCTGCCACAAAGCAGCACTGGCATTCTGTTTCCCAGTTGGATTTCTGTTTAGGCAGTGAACTTGGTGACCTTCCTCTGTGCCTTTCTCAGTAGAAAAAATAACCAAGTGATGGCTGGCTGGCAGTGTAGGAGCCTGCACGCCCATCTTCTGGGAGCTACACTGCCAGTGTGGGTGGTAAAAGGCAGGTGAGCAGGAGTCAGAACTCCCACGTCAGTGACCTGGGCAGTGGGGAGAACCTGAAGGGCCTCCAAAGAATTGTCACACGTGCTGTGCAAGAGCCAGCAGATGAGTGCCTGCCACACAGAAGCTGATGGCCAGCCCTGTAGGTCAGAGACACAGTGAGAGTTGGCAGGAAGAGGCTAAAAAACAAATGCAGCAATAAAGGACAGACCATTTGTCCTCATTCCTCTCTTATCTCCCTACTCTTAACATTGAGAAGGACTTACACACTAGCATTGGGACAAAGAAGGGCTAGAACTTTGAAACATATGGTTCAAATGTATGACTGAAAATTATTATATTCTTAAGTTTCTATTTAAATTCCAGTTAGTTAACATGTAGTGTAATATTAGTTTCAGGTGCACAATATAGTGATTCAACACTTCCATACAGCACTGTACTCATGGCAACTGCACTTCCTTACTCTCCATCACCTATTTCACCCACCTTCTTTTCTTGGCTTGACTCTCTCCTCTTCCCCTTTGCTCATTTGTTTTATGTCTTAAATTCCACATACGAATGAAATCATATGGTATTTGTCTTCTTCTGACTGATTTCACTTCACATTATACTCTCTAGCTGCATCCATGTCCTTGCAAAGAGCAAGATTTCATTCTTTTTTATGGCTGAGTCATATTCCACTGTGTGTGACCTCTTTTTTATCTATTCATCAGTTGATAGACATGGGCTGGTTCCATAGTTTGGCTATTGTACATAATGCTGTTATAAACATTGGGGTGCATGTATCCCTTTGGGTTAGTATTTTTGTATTCGCTGGACAAACACCTAGTATTGCAATTGCTAGGTCACAGGGTAGTTCTATTTTTCACTTTTTGAGCAACCTCCATACTGTTTTCCACAGTGGCTGTACCAATTTGCATTCCTACCAACAGGGCATGAGGGTTCCCCTTTTTCCATATCCTAGCCCAAACCTGTTGTTTCTTGGGTTGATATCTCATTATAGTTTTGGTTTGTATTTCCCTGATGATCAGTAATGTTGAACATCTTTTCATGTGGCATCTGGATGCCTTCTTAGGAAAAATGTCTATTCCTGTCTTTTGCCCTTTTTTAAAATAGGATTATTCATTTTTAGTGTTGAGTTTTATAAGTTTTTATATATCTTAGATACATCATTTGCAAATACCTTCTCTGATTCAGTAGGTTGCCTTTTAGATTTGTCAATTATTTCCTTTGCCGTGCAGAAGTCTTCTTTTAAATTTGATTTTTTTATTATGTTTGTTAGTTACCATACAGAACTTCATTAGTTTATTTCTGCTTTTGTTTCCCTTGCCTCAGGAGATATATCTAGAAAGAAGCTGCTATGGCCAGTGTCAAAGAAGTTACTGCCTGTGTTCTCTTTTAGGGTTTTATGGTTTCAGGTCTCACATTTAGGTCTTCAATCCATTTTAAATATATTTTTGTATAGTCTAAGAAGGTGGTCCAGTTTCATTCATTTGCATATGGCAGTTCTGTTTCCCCAAAACCATTTGTTGAAGAAACATTCTTTTTGCCAGTGGATCTTCTTTCCTGATTCATTGAAGATTAATTGACCATATAACTCTGGGTTCATTTCTGGGTTCTCTATTCTGTTCTGTTGATCTGTGTGTCTATTTTTGTACCAGTACCATACTGTTTTGATTACTAGAGCTTTATAATATAACTTGAAGTCCACAGTGGTGTTGCCTCCAGCTTTGTTTTTCTTTTTCAAGATTGGTTTGGGTCTTTTGTTAGGGGTCTTTTGTGGTTCTATCCAAATTTGAGGAATGTTTGTTTCAGCTCTGTGAAAAAACACTGTTGGTATTTTGACAGGGATTGCATTAAATATGTAAATTACTTTGGGGTAGTATAGACATTTTACCAATAGTTACTCTCCCAATCCATGAGCACAGAACATCTTTCCATTTCATTGTATGACTGAAAGTTTTAATGTAGATTGGACAGATTTTAATAAAATATGACCAGAAAGAAATGGATTTTCCAGAACATGGTTTAATCTAGTGACAGATTTAAATAAAAGTTTTATGTTTATCCATTATGCTTTGAGAGTTCTTAATTAACTGGTTATAATAGCTTTAAAGCCCTAGAGATCAGGCTTCCACCTCATCACTTCTGTCCTTCCTCTCACTATATTTCAAATCCAGAGCAAATTATTTGTACCCTCAGGACCTTTCCACAGCCTATCTACAGGGCTTTCTCCTACTCATCTTTAAGATTCCACTGTCACATTTTCATATAGGCCTTTTCTAAACACCTTCTATAAAGTTACCCCTCCCCTGACTCACTGACCATATTTTTACTGCCTGCCGTGACTTATTTTACTCATTGCATTTCCAACTATAGAACGTTCAGAATGGAAGAAAAGTTGTTTTATTTGTTAGCAGCTCTTTTCACACATCTAAATTGACTGTAGTTTAGAAGGTTTTTCTAGAAACTTGGAAAGAAAAGGTTGGAATTGGGCTTTTTTCCGAGGGACAATATGTTTTTAGAAAGTCTTCTGCATGGAAGCTGCACTATTAAAAGGCTGCTCCCAGTGACAGTGTTCTTTCAAAGGCCTTATCCTTACTCAGTCTCCTATGCCTGAGACCAATATATTACCCTTTTACACTATCTTACTTCCTCCCCAGTTTCAACTCCATTCCAACATGTAATATATGAATAGCTACAAGAGTCATCTCCAAAGAGAAAATTTAAAAATTTTGTTACTTTTAGCCACAGTTACACTGTGACCATGTTATTGGTATATTTGGAGATGAAAAAAATCTGTCCTACTATGAGATTTGGCTTCGCTATCTCCTTTCCAAGTATTGCCAATAAAAATCAAGAACGTTAGCTGAAAAAAATTTTTGCACACCTAAGTATGGTACAGTTTTCCATTAAATCTATATGAATGACCTAGGCAATTCCTTCTACTACTTAAACCATCTGCTTTTAGAAATGTGATGTTTTTCTTATGATTTGAAGAACAAATGTGATTTTTAAAACACCTCCACTGTACCATTTTATTAAATAGGATGGGTGGTGAATGTGGCAGTAAGTCTCTTTAAAGATATACTCCTATATTGCAAGCTCCTGCAAACATTGTAAATGTGAGTTAACATTCTGGAGACCAAACTGTCTTTCACAGATAGTAGATATGCAGAGTTAAACAGCATGAATCTGCTAGAGGCATAGCCATATTCCTTCAAGCAAGAGAAAGACAGAATCATTATTCTGCTGGCAAAGTGAATACCTAGAAAAGAAGCCTGGTGTGCATATCCAATCCCTGGTAAATATGATCTTTGTAAACTGATCATTTAACACATTTCTATCTAAAGACCATTCTCATTAAAAACTAAAAAGCCATGATTAGTCCCTGAGTTTTATTTAGTTAGAAAATTATTTTAAACCTTAATTTTACATTTGTTATTAGAGGTTCAGAACGAAAGGCAGAAATAGATAATACTATGGAAATGTTTAACTGTTGCAGCATTTGTAATATCCAGTAGAACAGTTAAAACAACAATGAAGGGCAAATAGGTAATTATTGGGAATAATATTCCATATAAATTCCAAGGCAGGTCCTGCTCCTTGAGGCTTTTAATGATGTTTTACTTGGTGATACTTAAGGTTGAATATGAACAAAAATGTAATCATGATGGTTTATATTTCATGATGAGATTTAAAAGCCATTATCAGAATTATCTTTTCCATCTTCAGAACCACCATGGAGAATACTATTATCATGCTGATAGATGCAGAAACATAAGCTCAGAATGGCTCAGTGCCCTATCCAAAGTACCACAGCTGATAATGACAGTAATGAACTCCAGGTTTCTTTGTCTAAGATCAGAAATACTACCAGTAAAGATGATGGTATATATAATGCCTATTTATTATTTCCAATTGTGTGTTGAACATGAATAAATTGGATATTAATTATCACTAAGTAAAAAAAAGCTTTCTTGTAGCTTCTGGGATGTAACACACACTACAGTAGAAAGTTATTATTCGTCTGTCCCTCCAAATATTGAGTGCCTACTATGTACCAAACACAGTACTTGGCTACTGAGACAAAAAAGTTTCTGTGTTCTGGGGTTCATAATCTAGTGCAGGGAAAAGAATAAACAATTAGAAAGCAATGTGGTAAGTATCAGGAAAGTACTAAGTAAGAAGATGTGGTTTATACTTAACCAGCTTGGGAAGGTCAAGAAAAATTCCTTTGAAGGGGGAGAGAGAAGTCAGGAGAGGATATTACATTAGGGGACTAATATGCAGAATGCAAGAGAAAGTGCCTGGAAGAAAGGATGTCACTTGGAAAACATGGACACATTCAAAACCATAAATGGCTAAGATCTTTTAGAAGTATCTTGACCAGCTAGTCCCAAGCAACACACAAGTAGACATTTTGCTAGTGAATTTATTTAAAATGCATTTGGTACTTAAAAATGAATCATTTGTAGGTTTTTTAACAACTTACCAAAGAAAGAATAGTAATGGTAAAGTTCTACAATCCTTACACTATAATTGGAAATCCTCAAAGATCACAAAGACCAACTTAAATTATTAATTCTTAATTATGGATACTATAGAGAGTATTATGGAAAAGGAAAGTATATTCAGATAAGTAATTTTTCCATACGCTTGCCATTGAGACGGCATTACCCAACTCTAACATCATCCAAGTCTTTTTTTTTTTTTTTTACAGATTTTATTTATTTATTACAGAGACAGAGAAAGTGAGAGAGAGCATGAGAGGAGAGAAGGTTAGAGAAAGAAGCAGACTCCACCTGGAGCTGGGAGCCCGATGTGGGACTCAATCCCGGAACTCAAGGATCATGACCTGAGCCAAAGGCAGTTGCTCAACCAACTGAGCCACCCAGGCGCCCTAACATCATCCAAGTCTTAATAAATCATTTCTATCCATGGGAATGGCATGCTTGTAGTTATCAGGACCTTCTGAAGAAGGCTAATGTGCTTCTTTGAAAGAAAGTTAGTGGTAATCTCTGAGAATCTTCCCTAATTTTTTTTCTTTTTCCCATCATAGCCCATTTTCTACTACTCTGATGTACACACACTGTTTACCTCATTCTTTTCATTCACTGTCAACTACAGAAGTCCGTGCTTGCCAACCAGTACAAAACCAAGATGCAAGAATGCCAGGGAGGATGGTGGAAGAGGAGGATCGTAAACTCACTCTGGTCTAGGATAAACCTAGAAAACCCCTATATCAGTGAAATAAGCCAGAAAACAAAGACTGGTTGGTAGAGCAAACTCTTCACAGCTAAACATCGAGAATAGGCCACATAGAAAAAGGTAGGAAGGGTGTAAATGTGGTCAGGAACCAAACTGATCCACAAGACTGTGCATGGGAGGGAGGAACACCATAGGCACAGAGGAGGGAGAGGAGCAGGCCCCACACTGGGAAAACAATCCCCATAATACTGAGTGTTATAAAACAAGGGGGCTTAAAAGGTGGAACTCTGGGAGAGCTAGAGGGCCACTGGAAAGTGAGATCCTACCCTTAAAGAGACAGCACAGCAAACAGCTCTGTTGAGATGGAGCATAAAAGCAATAGTTTGAAAAATACCTGGCATATATAGAAAGGAGACAGATCTTTAGGAGACTTCTTAGGAACAAAAGAGCTGATGGGTACAATTTCCTTCTTTGACACTCAGCCTAGATATTTGGACACCTGCAAGAACCAGCTCAGCTCCAACACTCTCCACCTAGCTTGTAACAATGTGCCCCACCCCAATCCTTTCCTGCATATGTGCCTTCTCCAAAGGCTACAAATCCCCTCCTACAGCAGATCTACAGATATACCTTGCTAACAGAACACTCCACACCCATGTTCACCGGCAACAAGCCCCCTCCAGCCCAACTCTGCAGGATTCCATCCAAAGTGGCACAACAAGTACAGCAGTGTGCAAGCACCATTCCAAAGTGTCTCTTGCCCCAGGAAGAGGGGAAGATAACAAGATGCATCATTTCCATTAAGTCCCAGCAGGGGCCAGGGGGTAGACATTAGGTGTGCCTGCAGGCCCTACCCACCAATGAGAGCTTCTCAGGGGACAACGTGGGGAGAGAGTCCTGCAGTTCAATGGCAGGAATGGCTCTGGCTCTGGAAAATGCCGGGTCTGCCTCAACTCAAGCTCAAGGCAGCTCTAGACTGGCTCATTAACACAGGCAACAAACCTGCCCACACAGAGCAATAAGAGCCATTGCAGACAATTGGACTGAAGGCAAACATGGCTCAGTCATAACAGTAGGGCACATGCAACACCTATAGGAGTGCCTAAAGTGCCAGAGCCTGGTGAACAGGGCCACTGTACAACAGGGAACCATTGGACCTCTTCTTCCTAAGGCCACTACCTGCAAGAACAGGAGATATTACTGTATCTCCTAACACAAAGAAATAGACACAGAGAGTTAAACAAATGAGACAGAAGAGTATGTCCCAAATGAAGAACAGAACAAAAATCACAACAAGTGAGCTAAAAGAAATGGAGACAAGTAACATGCCTGATGGAGAATTTAAAGTTATGGTTATAAAGATACTCAATGGACTTAACTGGAGAAAGGAAAATTATAAATAAAAAATCAGTCTACAATAAGAGAACTCAGTGACACCATCAAGCACAACATTCACATTATAGGGAACCAAGAAAGAAGAGAGAGAGGAAAGGGGGGAAGGAAATTCATTTGAAGAAATAATAGCTGCCTAAAAGAAACTCATTTCAGACCTAAAGACACATTCACATTGAAAGTAAAGGGATGGAAAACATCTATCATGCAAAAGGAAATTCAAAGACAGCCAGAAAAAAATACACTTTGAAACAAAGACTGTAACAAGAGACAAAGAAGGAGACTACGTAAAGTGAACAGTCAAACAGGAAGATACAATAGTTGTAAATATTTATATACTCAACAAGGGAGTACCCAAATACATAGAATACCTACTAGCAAACATAAAGGATGTAATCAATAGTAATACAGTAATAGGGGACATTACACACAGTTATATCAATGGATAGATCATTGGGACAGAAAATTTTAAGAAATCAGTGGCTTGAATGACATCTTGGACCAAATTGATCCAACAGATATATTCAAAACATCCCATCCTAAAACAGTAGAACACATATTCTTTTCGACTGCATATAACTTGGAACATTCTCCAGAAGAGGTCACATCTTAGGCCACAGTACAAGTCTCAACAAATTAAAAAAAGATGGCAGTCATACTATGCATCTTTTCCAACCACAATACTATGAAACTAAAATTTAACCACAAGAAAAAATCTGGAAAGAACACAAATCCATAGAGATTAATTAACCTGTTACTAAACAGTGAATGGGTCCAACAAAGAAAGAGGAAATAAAAATATATATGGAGACAAATGGTAACACAACTGTACAAAATCTATGCAATGCAGCAAAAGCTGCTCTGAGGGAATTTTATATGAATACAAGCCTACCTCAAAAAGCAAATAAAAAAAAAAATCTCCAATGAACAACCTAAGTTTACATCTAAAAGGGATAGAAAAAGAACAAACAAAACCAGTTGAAGGAACGAAAAAATAAAGATAAGAGCATAAATAGATATAAATGAAATAGAAACTAATAACATACTAAATCAATGAAACAAGAAGCTGTTTCTTTGAAAAGATCAACAAAATTTATAAACTTTTAATCAGTTATCAAAACAAAAAGGAGGACTCAAAATCAGAAGTGAGAAGAAAAAACCCACACCATAGAAATACAAAGGATAATAAGAGAATGGAGAAATTCCTAGAACCATAGCTTCCAAAAAGTGAATCAGGAAGAAATAGAAAATTTGAACAGACCAATTACCAGCATGAAAGTAAATTAGTCAAAAAATGTCCATTAAACAAAAGTCTAGGATAAGATGTCATCACAGGCAAATTCTGTAAAACATTTAAGGAAAACTTAATATTTACCCTTCTCAAACTTTTCCAAAAACTTGAATAGGAAGGAGAGCTTCCAAATTCATTCTATGAAAGCAGCATTATCCTGATGCCCAAACTAGAGAAGTACACTACCTAAATAAATAAAGAAATAAAATACAAGACCTACAGGCCAATATCTCTTATGGACATAGATATAAAAAAACCTCAACAAAGTATTAGCAAACTAAATCCAACAATTCATGTAAAAAAAAAATAATTCACTAGGATCAAGTAGGATTTATTTCAGGGATACTTCAATTTTCTCAAATCAACCCATGGGATACATTATATCAACAAGAGAAAGGATAAAACCATATAATCAGTTTAGTAGATAGAGAAAAGGTCTTTGCTAAAGTACAACATCCATTCATGATAAAAACCCTCAACAATATAAGACTAAAGGGAACATGCTTCAACATAATAAAGGCCATATATAGAAAAATTCTAGTCAACACCATACTCAATGGTGAAAAACTGACAGCTTTCCCCCTAAGATCAGCAACAAGACTAGAATATCCACTCTCACTATTTTATTCATCATAGACGTCTTAGTCACAGCAATCAGACCAGAAAAAGAAACAAAAGACATCCACATGTTTAAGGAAGAAGTAAAACGGTCACTATTAGCAGATGATGTAATATTTTATATAGAACATCCTAAGAACTTCACCAAAAATCTACTAGAACAAATACATGAATTTAGGAAGACTGCAGGACACACAATTAATACATAGAAATCCACTGCATTGCTATACACTAATCATGAAGTAGCAGGATAAGAAATTATAAAACAGTTCCATTTACAATTTCACCAAAGATAATAACATAGGAATAAACTTAAGTAAGGATGTAGAAGACCTGTACTCTGAAAACCATAAAATACTAAGGAAACAGGGGCGCCTGGGTGGCTCAGTGGGTTAAAGCCTCTACCTTTAGCTCAGGTCATGATCTCGGGGTCCTGGGATTGAGCCCCACATCGGGCTTTCTGCTCAGCAGGGAGCCTGCTTCCCCCTCTCTCTCTGCCTGCCTCTCTGCCTACTTGTGACTACTCTCCTCTCTGTCAAATAAATAAATAAAATCTTTTAAAAAAACTTAAAAAAAAATAAATACTAAGGAAAGAAATTAAAGGTAACTCAATCCACTGAAAAGATATTCCATGCTCATGTATTGGGAGAAAAAACATTGTTACTATGTTTAAACCACTCAAAGCAATGTACAAATTTAACAATCCCTATCAAAATACCAACAATTTTTCACAAAACTAGAGCAAATAATCCTAAAATGTTCATGGAACCATGAACAACTTTCAATAGCCAAAGCAATCTTGAAAAAGAACAAAACTAGAAATATGATGATGTCAGATTTCAAGGTATTTTACAAAGCTACAGTAATCAAAACAGTATGGTACTGGCACAAAAAATAGATGCACAGATTAATAGAATAGAGGATCCAGAAATAAAACCACATTCATATGGCCAATTAGTCTATGACATAAGAGACAAGTCTATGCAATGACAAAAAGAATGTCTCTTCAACAAATTGTGATGGAAAAACTTGACAGCTGTTTGCAAAAGAATGAAACCAGACAGCTTTCACCATGCACCAAAATAAACTCAAAATGGATTAAAAACCTCAATGTGAGACCTGAAACCCTAAAACCCTTAGAAGAAAACACAGGCAGTAATCTCTCTGACACTGGTCAAGCAACATTTTTGCAGATGTGTCTCCTGAGGCAAGGAAAGGAAAAGGAAAAAGTAAACTATTGGGACTCTATCAAAATAAAAATTTTCTGCACAGTGAAGGAAACAACCAACAAAACTAAAAGATGGCCTACTGAATGGGATAGACATTTCAAATAACATATCTGGTAAAGGGCTGATATCCAAGACATATAAAGAACTTATACAATTCAACACCTAAATACATACATATATACAATCCAAAAAAGTGGGCAGAAGACATGAAACAAAATTTCTCTAAAGAAGACATATGGATGGCCAATGTACACATAAAAACATGTTGAACATCACTCATTATAATTGATGTGCCAATCAAAAGCATAATGTGATATTACCTGATGCCTATCGAGATGGCTAAAATCAAAAGCACAAGAAACAACAGATACTGGTGAGGGACAAAATGGAACCCTCATGCACTGTTGTGGGGAATGCAAACTGGTGCAGCTACTGTGGAAAATAGTAGAGAGGTTCCTCAAACAATTAAAAATAGAACTGCCCTATGATCCAGCAATCACACAATTGTGTATTTAACCAAAGAATATGAAAACTATAATTCAAAAGGATATATGCATCCTTATGTTTATTGCAGCTTTATTTACAATAGCTAATTTATGGAAACAGCCCAAGTTTCCATTGGGAAACAAATGGATAAAGAAGAGGCTACACACACACACACACTGGAATATTACTCAGCCATTAAAAATACTGAAATCTTGCAAATAACATATCAAATAACAAAATGGATGAATCTATACAGTATAATGCAAAGTGAAATAAGCCAAAGATAAATATATGATTTCACTAATATGTGTAATTTGAGAACCAAAACAAAGGGAAAAAGAGAAAAGCCCAGAAAACTATAGAGAACAAGCCTGTGATTACCAGAGTGGAGGTATGTGAGGTATGGATGAAACAGGTAAAGGGGATTAAGAGTATACTTATTGTATTAATTCTTTCAAAGAACCAGCTTCTAGTTTTGCTCATCTATCCTACTGTTCTTCTGGTTTCTATTTCATCAATTTCTGCTCTAATCTTTATAAACCTCTGGCCAGACTTATCCAAAAGAAGAGAAAAAGGACCCAAATTAATAAAATAATAAATGAAAGGGGAGAGATCACAACCAATACCAAGGAAGTACAGACAATTTTAAGAACATATTATGAACTATATGATAAAAAAAAGTAGGCAGTCTGGAAAAAATGGGTGCATTCCTGGGAATTTATAAACTACCAAGACTGAAAACAGGAAGAGATTGAAAATTTGAACATACCCATTACCAGCAAGAAAACTGAAGGAGTAATCAAAAACCTCCCAGAAAACAAGAGTCCAGGACCAGATGGCTTCCCAGGTTCTAGCAAACATTTAAAGAAGAAATCATATCTATTCTACTGAAGCTGTTCCAAAAAATAGAAATGGAAGGAAAACTTCCAATTTTGTTCTATAAGGCCAGCATTATCTTGATCCCAACACCAAAGACCCCATCAAAAAGAATTACAGACCAATATCCCTGATGAACATGGATGTCAAAATGCTCATCAAGATACTAGCCAATAGGATCCAACAGTACATTAAAAGTATTATTCACCACGACCAGGTGGAATTTATTCCTGGGATGCAAGGGTGGCTCAACATTCACGAATCAATCAATGTGATATAGCACCTTAATAAAAGAAAAGACAAAAATCATATGATCCTCTCAATAGATGCAGGAAAAGTACTTGACAAAATACACCTCCTTTCTTGATTAAAAATCTTCAGAGTATAAGGATGGAGGGACCATACCTCAATATCATAAAAGCCATCTAGGAAAAGCCCACCACAAATATCATTCTCAATGGGAAAAAACAGCCACAGCAAGACACATCTCTAAAGGCAAGGGAAAGAAGGGCAAAAATGGACTCTTGGAATTTCATCAAGATAAAAAGCTCTGCATGGCAAAGGATATAGTAAACAAAACTAAAAGACAACCTATGGAATGGAAGAAGATATTTCCAAATGATGTAACAGGTCAGGAACATGACAGGGATGTCCAGTCTCACCACTATTGTTCAAAATAATACTAGAAGTCTAGCCTCAGCAATCAGACAACAAAAAGAAATAAAAAGTATTCAAATTGGCAAAGAAGTCAAATGCTCTCTCTTTGCAGATGACATGATACTTTATGTGGAAAACCCAAGACTCCACCACAAAATTGATAGAACTCATATAGGAATTCAGCAACATGGCAGGATACAAAATCAATGCAAAGAAATCAGTTGCATTTCTATACATAAAAAACGTGACTGAAGAAAGAGAAATCAAGGAATCGATCCCATTTGCAATTATAAAGATATCAAGATACACAGGAATGAACCTAACCAAAGAGGTAAGGGATCTTTACTCTAGAAACCACAGAACATTTATGAAAGAAATTGAGGAAGACACAGAGAGATGGAAAAACATCCCATGCTTATGGATTGGAAGAATAAACATTAAAATGTCTATGCTGCCCAGAGCAATCTATACATTCAATGCAATGCCTATCAAAATACCACCTGATATTTTTCACAGAGCTGGAACAAACAATTCTAAAATTGGCATGGAATCAGAAAAGACCCTGAATTGCCAGGGAAATGTTGAAAAAGAAAACCAAAGCTAGGGGCATCACAATGCCTGACTTCAAGGTATATTACAAAGTTGTGAGTCAAGACAGCATGGTATTGGCACAAAAACAGACACATGGGTCAATGGAACAGAATAGAGAGCCCAGAAATGGACTCTCAACTCTATGGGCAACTAATCTTTGACAAAGCAGGAAAGAATAACCAATGGAAAAAAGACAATCTAAGTGGTGCTGGGAAAATTGGACAGTCACATGCAGAAGAATGAAACTGTAACACTCTCTTACACCATACGCAAAGATAAACTCTAAATGGATGAAAGACCTAAAAGTGAGAGAGGAATCCATCAAAATCCTAGAGGAGAACACAGGTAGTAGTACCTCTTGGACCTCAGCCACAGCAAGACACATCTCTAAAGGCAAGGGAAAGAAGGGCAAAAATGGACTCTTGGAATTTCATCAAGATAAAAAGCTCTGCATGGCAAAGGATATAGTAAACAAAACTAAAAGACAACCTATGGAATGGAAGAAGATATTTGCAAATGATGTAACAGATAAAGGGCTGGTATCCAGACCTATAAAGAACTTATCAAACTCAACACCCAGAAAACAAATAATTGAGTCAAGAAATGGGCAGAAGACATGAAGAGACACTTCTCCAAAGAAGATATACAAATGGCCAATAGACATGTAAAAAAAAACACTCCACATCACGTGTCATCAGGGAAATACAAAAGAAAACCGCAATGAGATACCACCTTACACCAGTCAGAACAGCTAAAATTAACAAAACAGGGAACAATAAATGTTAGCAATGATGTAGAGAAAGGGGAACCCTCTTACACTATGGGTGGGAATGCAAACTGGTACAGCCATTCTGGAAAGTATGGAGGTTCCTCATGATGTTAAAAGTAGAGCTACCCTATGACCCAGCAATTGCACTACTAGGTATTTACCCCAAAGATATAGATGTAGTGAAAAGAAGGGGCGTGCACCCCAATGTTCATAGCAGCAATGTCCACAATAGCCAAACTGTGGAACAAACTGAGATGTCTTTCAACAGATGAATGGATAAAGAAGATGTGGTTCATATACCCAGCCATCAGAAAGGATGAATACCTATCATTTGCATCGACATGGGTAGAACTGGAGGATATTATGCTAAATGGAATAAGTCAGAAAAAGACAATAGGCATATGGTTTCACTCATATGTGGACTATAAGGAATAGTGCAGAGAACCATAGGGGAAGGGCGGGAAAACTGAAAGGGAAGATATCAGAGAGGGAGAAAAACCAAGAGAGACTCTTGACTCTGGGAAACTGAGGGTTGCAGAAGGGAGGGGGGTGGAAGATGGGGTAACTGGGTGATGGATATTAAGGAGGGCATATCATCTGATGAGCACTGGGTATTATACACAACTAATGAATCACTGAATACTACATCAAAAATTAATGATATACTATATGTTGGCTATTTTAATTTAAATTAAAAAATAAAGATACTGATTTAAAAAAGTATACTCATCATAATAAGCATTGTGTATATGTTTATGTATATATGATTCTAGAATCACTATATTGTATACATGAAACTAATTAAAAAAATAAACAACCTAAGACTTGAGTCTTAATGCAGTCAATTTGTGATTGTCCATTGAGTGTTTACAGATTCAGGGAGTTAAGTCTTTTCTAGGAATCAAGCTCAAAACCAAAGGACATAGTCTCATATAGAAAGAGCTGGGCTAGAAAAGATAAGAGTTAAAGTTGATATGGGTAGCAGAGTTTGGTTCCAGATACATGAATTCATGAACTGTCAATAAGAAGATGTAGAGTATATTCTAATTATTCTGCTGAAATACTATAAAATGAATCCAAGCAACTTTCTCTCTAGCATTTAAGATCAATATACCTGCTAATCTTCTGTTGTGATTACCCTACTTTCCCAACTCCTATACAAATTATTTTCTGAAGTAAGAATTGAGCAAGTATAGCCAATGGGCCAAATCTAGCCCACTATCTATCTCCTTTTATGAATAAAGTTTTATTAGCATAAAATCCCACTCATTACTTTGCTCATTGTCTATGGCAATTTCTTGAGTTGAGTAGTTATACTAGAGAATTTTTGGCCCATAAGTGTAAAACATTTATTTTTTGGCCCTTTATTCAAAAAGTGTGTGTGTTCTTAAGAACTCATAATTATTACTTTTCATACGGCTTATACTTCTCCAGTCAAACGGTTGGTCATTTATAAACAGATGACACGTATTGTATGACTGGGCATTCCTGAACAATACCAAATAAAGTAGGCATTAAACAACAAATATGCCAATTCCAGGAGTTTAGAAGTTACATATTTTTTATTCACTGTTGTACACTCCATCCCTTGTACTGTGTCACGTACATGGCAGATGTGCAATGAAAATGTAAGACAATGAATGGATAGTGGTTGTTGATTGCAGGCTTGGAAGATGTCTGAAATATCTTGATTTTAAGGATAACACCCAAAAACACAAACTTCATCAACTCCAGTCCCACATGCGGACTGTACATTAATATATGACACAGTCACCTAATCAACTTCAAACTTGGAGTCAAGGAATGGGTCATTCAACCAGTAAGTCACAATCGACTGTATTTGATGATAACCAGATGCACATAAATGGGCATTCAGATACAGTTATTTACTCTAAACAGTAAAAATTCTTCAGTATATTTTTCTCCCGCCATAATGCTTATTCTTTCAGACAACAACCTTAAGCCTTAGCACCAACTTAAGACTAATTTAATCTCCAAAAATACACGAAGCTCTCCAGGAGAGGGCTTAGTTGTTAGGAAAGTATTGCATACTTTTTTACTTCTTAATTGTTCTTTTAGTTTTTATTACCTTGCCATTCTTTTTCTCATGCTGATTTACAGGATTTGAAAAGGAAGCTGAAAGAACATATTCTGAAGGCTGGAAACGTGGAACCTGCTGATTTTATAGAAGAGAAATCAAAACACTTAGATATCTGTCTGTTTACATGTTTAAGGGAGTACGTGTCAAAATAAAAGTCAGTCCAGCACTCTCAGAACTATGTCTCTGTTTCTTTGGCTTCCTAATATTATTTAGAAAAAAAAAATTACTTCTTTCCTGAAAGTTATAGGCCAAGACGGGTTCTCTGATGTTATTGTTTAGTATCAATCTACAACTAGTCAGCACCATAATGGTGCAATGTGGTGTTAGCCACCCTTTAGCAAAAGTCCTAATATCTGTACTCCTCCTTCCCCGCCACACGCATTGGCCCACTTCAGCTTATCACCTAGCAGCTGTTCTAGCATCCTGCTGTCATCCATCCTCCACATGTATCCAGCCCAGTGGAGCTACATTAAAGTGAGCAGAGCTTCACTGCAGAAAGACTGGCTGCTTGCCAGAACTTTGTTATGTGATCCTTCCTTACTGTTCATGTTTCATAGGCTCTTGGGTGACACTGAATCAAGTTTTCAAGGAACTCGATGGAGAGTTGGGTGGTAAGCCCACGTTTCATTGCCTCCACTCTTTAGACCTCAAGCTTGACTGCTGACAAGCATGTGCCCTGCACAAAGCCACAAACACAGATATTCTGGTATTTCAAATTCTGCACACCAAAATGACTTGGCAAGAGTGAGAATGATGAATTCACCTGCTAAGCAGAAGAAAAAGATCTCATCACAATCCTGGATGACATTATGTTTAACTATTACAACATTGAGATTTACTGTCTAAGAAAAACTAGAAGTATTAGGACCTGCCCTCTCCATGTCAAACAAACTATTTTTCCAATCCCTTATTTTAATTTCCAAGAAATCTGCATCTCAGTAGAGCTTAACCTTATATAAGAGTTTAAACTTTCTAACAAAATTAAACAAATATATTCTGTATTCTGAATTCATTTCCCATTTTTCATACAAATGAAAATGAGGATCAAATAGGCGGAAATAGAAGCTTTGAAGTATGTTATTTCTCCACATTTTGAACCTGTAGGGAATAAAGATGCATAAATGGAGACTATAATCTCATTTTGTAATCTAGCTTGCCATGTAGTCACCTTAAAGGTTGCGTTGTGACAGAATTTGAATAATGTTAAATATGAAAAAAATGTTGGCATTAACTACTCTAACTTTCATATATTTTAAATGAGGAAAAAAAAGGATAAGCAATATACTGAATGTCACAGTTAGTAGCAGACTTGGGCAACTCTTTCACTCTACCTTACCACTGAGGGGATGTGTTCTTTTGTATGAGACAGAAAAATCCTCACTTTCACCTTCCATCATCCAGCTCCCTTCCTCAAAAGAGAAAATATTTCTGTTTTTCACCACAATGCCACATTCACGCTACCCTAAGGAGCTTTATTTTATGTAAAATAGAGGAAAGAGGCTGTGAATTTTAATCTACAATTAGATAACTCAGCAAATCCTAAATAAGACTTAACTGAGCCCCCAGAAGAATCCAACTGTTTTCATGCTGCCCTTTAAGAGTAATATACAGGTGCTGTGAAAAGCACATGGTGTAAGAAAAAAAGAAGCAGTTTTATATATATTTGCAATCTTATAAAACCTGCATTGTATGTATGTATCTATTGCTATGGAGATATAGGTACACCTATATAGATACAGACAGAGCAAAAACCAGTATCATTTTTAATGGAGAATTATAAGTTTGCCAATAAAGGCAAGAACACTTAAAGGAATTCTGATATCAAAAATACATTTCATTTTTTGAAGGAATTATTTGACATATTTAGGCCAGAGAAGAAATTCAAAGTTACAGATACTTGAAGTGATAGAACTTTTCCTTAAAAATACATGTAAATAAACTGAAAAATTATTATGGAATATAAAATAATTTTAGTTACTTAGCTGGGTAAAAAATAATAGGCACACATGCACGCACACACACACATATATATTTTCAAATATCTAATAAGCACAATGAAAGAGTATAGGCCATTTATGATTATAACAGAGTAAGATGGACTTTCTATGGAAAATCTTAACAGGAAAAATAGATATAAGCTAAAATGAAATGGGAGACTTAAAAGAGTAGTTGAATGGAAAGGCATTTATTTTCCTGGACTCTGTAGTATAAAAGTTTTCCACAAATGAATCATAAATGTAATGCATTAAAAAACTATGCCAAAATTATTTTTATTTGTAACCAAGGAAGCTAATTATAGGGCTTATTTGTAATAAAAGTCTTTCCAGAATTGCCAGGAATAAAGAAGAATACTGGATAGGAACTAGCCCTGTAAGATATTTCAATATGTATACAGTTTTAGAGAGCAGAGCAACTGCATACTTAATGCACAAAAAAACAAAGAGATCAGTAGAATAGAAAAGAGAACTCAGGAACTAATGCCCAAATAGAAAGTTAAGTTTATAATAAAGGTAATCTTCAATTCCTGAAGAAATAATTCATACTTATATAAATAGAAATGGAAAATTTCCCAACCACCTGAAAAAAACACAATAATACAAAGAAGGGATAGATTATGACTATAAAAATGAAAATTAAAAAAAATTTTTAAAAAGGCATTGATAAGATAAGATAGTCAAAATAGGTTAAAATAGAAAAGGGGGAAAATTTTAGAAATAGAATAAGAGAAGAATAAAAAAATTTAACTTTGAAAGACTAAAGAATCATGGGGAAAACGCCAAATTCTATGTGCTGTTTTCCCCTAGCTCTGGGGTTTTGCAGTTCTCATTGATTGGTAAACTTGGTCTTGGCTGGCTGTTCTTGCTGATCTTCTAGGGGAGAGGCCTGTTGCGGTGATTCTCAAATGTCTTTGCCTGAGGTGGAACTGCACCGCCCTTGCCAGGGACCAGGCTAAGTAATATGCTCAGTTTTGCTCTCAGTAGCTTTTGTTCCCTGAAATCAATTGCATTTCTATACACCAACAGCAAGACAAAAGAAAGAGAAATTAAAGAGTTGAACCCATTTACATTTGCACCCCAAACCATAAGATACCTAGGAATAAATCTAACCAAAGAGGCAAATAATCTGTACTCAGAAAACTATGAAGTACTCATGAAAGAAATTGAGGAAGACACAAAGAAATAGAAAAATGGTCCATGCTCATGGATTGGAAGAACAAATACTGTGAAAATGTCTATGCTACCTAAAGCAATCTACACATTTAATGCAATCCCTATCAAAATACCATCAACTTTTTTCAAAGAAATGGAAGAAATAATCCTAATATTTATATAGAAACAGAAAAGACCCCAATAGACAGAGGAATTTTGAAAAAGAAAACCAAAGTTGGCAGCATCGCAATTCCAGACTTCAAGCTCTATTACAAAGCTATAATCATCAAGACAGTATGGTACTGGCACAAAAACAGACACACAGATCAATGAAACAGAACAGACATCCCAGAAATAGACCCTCAACTCTATGGTCAACTAATCTTTGACAAAGTAGGAAAGAATGTCCAAAGGAAAAAAGTCTTCTCAACAAATGGTTTTGGGAAAATTGGACAGCCACATGCAGAAGAATGAAACTGGACCATTTCTTTACACCACACAGAAAAATAGACTCAAAATGAATAAAAGACCTCGATGTGAGACAAGAATCCATCAAAATCCTGGAGGAGAACACAGGCAGCAACCTCTTTGACGTCAGGCACAGCAACTTCTTCCTAGAAACTTCTCCAAAGGCAAGGAAAGCAAGGGCAAAAATGAACTACTAGGACTTCATCAAGATAAAAAGCTTTTGCAGAGCAAAGGAAATAGTCAACAAAACCAAAAGACAACCAACAGAATGGGAGAAGGCTACTCCCATTCAGATGCAGATACAGGGCTACTATCCAAAATCTATATCAGATACAGGGCTACTATCCAAAATCTATAAAGAACTTATCAAATCCAACACCCAAAGAACAAATAATCCAATCAAGAAATGGGCAGAAAACATGAAGACATTTCAGCAAAGAAGACATCCAAATGGCCAACAGATACATGAAAAAGTGCTCAATATCATTCGCATCAGGTATATAAATATACCTGATTATAAATACAAATTGAAACCATAGTGAGATACCACCTCACACCAATCAGAATGGCTAAAATGAACAAGTCAGGAAATAACAGGTGTTGGTGAGGAAGTGGAGAAAGGCGAACCCTCCTACAATATTAGTGAGAATGCAAGCTTGTACAGCCACTCTGGAAGGCAGTATGGATGTTCCTCAAAAAGTTGAAAATAGCAATTGCACTACTAGGTATTTACCCTAAAGATACAAATGTAGTGATCCTAAGGGGCACGTGCACCCGAATGTTTATAGCAGCAATGTCCACAATAGCCATACTTTGGAGAGAGCCTAGATGTCCATCAACAGATGAAAGGATAAAGAAGATGTGGTGTATGTATACAATGGAATACCATGCAGCCATCAAAACCTCCCTGAAATCTTGCCATTTGCAATGACGTGGATGGAACTAGAGGGTATTATGCTAAGCAAAATAAGTCAATCAGAGAAAGACAATTATCATATGATCTCACTGATATGAAGAATTTGAGAGGAAGCGTGGGGGGTCGTGCGGGGTAGGGAGGGAAAAAAACGAAACAAGATGGGACTGGAGAGGGAGACAAACCATAAGAGGCTCTTAATCTCAGGAAACAAACTGCAGATTGCTAGAGGGGAGGGAGGTGGAAGTGATGGGGTGGCTGGGTGATGGACATTGGAAGGGTATGTGCTATGCTGAGTGCTGTGAATTATGTAAGAGTGATGATTCATAGACCCATACCCCTGAAACAAATATTATATGTTAATTAAAAAAACAATAAATTTGATTATTTAAATTGATATCACTTCTTAGTACAAAAGAAACAAGAAATGAATAAAATTATTAAATGAAAAATTAAATGGTAAAAATATAAAATTGGAAGATTTTTTTCATAATATGATAGTGGATGAATCTTTTCAAATATAATGCAAAATTAAGAAGCTTTAAAGCACAGATAACTGACTACACACAATTTTTAATATTCTTGCATGAAAGGTGTTATCCAAATTAAGTCAGGGACCCACTAAATGCAGATATTGAGCAATTTCACAAAATATAACTTTAACTTATCATGAACCATGAGAAATCAAAGAATATTGCTATAGAAAAATGAGCAAAGGATAGTGAAAGATTATATAACAAAAATGCAAGACTTAAGCATATGAAAGATGCTGTATAAAAATTCCACTATAGTAAAATTGATTCAAAATTGAAAATGATTTTTCATTTAAACTACAAAAGGTTGATTACCCACAGGATTGATGATGGAATGGGGGTACCTGGGCTCACATCATGAAAACCTGTTTGCAAGGAAGTTTAAGTAGGCAAATAAAAATTATATAAAACATTTGATACTTGTTTCATTTTTAGAATTGTATCCTGCAGATGTTTTCACAATTTAGCACAAAACACCTGCATAAGGACATTTATCTCAATATTGTTTACGGTAGTAAAATATTGAAAGCAACATAAATGGGTCAAGAGGTTATTAGTTAAATAAATTATATATAACCATATAATGGATTTATGTCATGGCCATTAAAAATTTAAAAATCTCTAAAAAATTATATCAGTGACAACTAAGATACATAGTTCAGGAAAAATGCAAGTTGTAAGAGAGTGTATATATTATGATACCATTTAGATATTCAGGGATACATCTGAAATGATACTTAGGTCATTTTTGACTGGGTATTTCTGCAGAAGACTGGAGATACAGAGAGAGAGCATTAAAGGGAAACACAGTCTCTGTTAACAATTTTCATTATATGAATCTATCACTATGTACATATATAATGCTGACTAATAAAAATAATATAGACAAATGTAGGATCTCAGTGAGGGAAAAGGCACTTTAAGGAAATGGTTGGATGTTTAATCCCTTTGACTTCACAAGTGCTTTTTAATCCTTGAAGTATGAATGCTATCTGTAAATGAATGAGTTTCATGAAAGAGCCAAGTATACTGATATTTCCCTGGAAGTATAGTATGAAACAGCTTGTGTTGAGAGGATAGGAGAAAAGAGCAACCTAATAAACATAAACTGTTATTTTTAAAAATATGCCATGGATGGCTTACCACATTTTCCCACCTGTACTCAGTATATACTTTGAGTATTATTAGGGAAAATTCTTTCATTCATTCAAGGGGAAGCATTACCCTCCACATTCTAGCCTTAAAGAACTATGTAACACATTTGTAATCAACACACTGGAAAATGTGGGTACATGATTTATTGGGCTAAAAGTTGATAAAAGTGTACTAGCTAAAAGATGATATTCCAATGTGTTTTGGTTGACCACATTTCAGGTATGATAAATGATGTCAATAAGCAGAAGTCAAATCATTTTTCAAAGTATCACCTAATATACTTCAAATAATTACATTTTATTTCTGCTTAGGACATCAAACATTTAAAATACTTTCATATATTACTTTAGTTGGCTCTGAACAACTTAACCATAAAAAGGAACCCAGAGCAAGTATTTCCTGCCCTAATTTATAAATGGAAATGTGAGCCTCATAAAAGTTGTCAATTTTCAAAGTTTATTTGACTGGTAAATGGCAGATCTTAAAGGAGTTCCCAGGTTTTTAAGATCTTAGTTCAGTTTTTAGAAATACATTACTTCTTAGGAAATACAGAAAAAAACCCTATGGCAGTCTGATACAGGGACAATTCATAGGGCCATAAAGTTTCACTAAAAGTGAATAGGTGATAGGATGCCATTAGTCCTTGCTAATACAATGAAGGGCAATTTAAAAAATCTATACATATAATGCTACGAAGAATGCCAAAAATTCAATTATTTTACATTAACATAATAATATGTTCACTCTCTCTAGGATTGGAAGAATGTATAATGTTAGCTTCTATCCCTTTCAGTGTTTGTTTTTATATGAAATATAACTCTGAGAATCTTAATGAATAATGTACTCTTTGCTTATAATAATCTTTTAGAAACTATATCAAGTGTACTAAATTACTTATGTATTTTTTGCAGATAGTATCCAAACTGAATTGACAAATATAAGCCATTGCCTCCTACCTAAGTATTTAGAAATGCTTAGCTAATCATTAAGTATAGGGTCCTTTGAAAATACTCTGAAAAATACGGTGGAATTGTATTGTGATTTATTCTGTTTATGATCACAAATCTATTTGAGATCAGACTTGTTGTTTTCCTAACACTCTTCCAAAATAGTGACAGTGAAAGCATCATCTTAGAGTCGATGATAAAATGAGGACAAATGTATTCAATGTGAAATTAGAGGGAATCAGTATCAAACAAATCTGAAAATGTATATGTATACAAAATCATACACATCTTTACTGATTAATGACTAAGGTAGGATCCAGTTTGCATAAATTGCATAAAACCTGGTACCTCAAGAGATTCTTTTGGTGTAGTTGTCATATTCTCTGTCTTGGCCATTTAGAGACACCATTTAGTGACATGTCCAGGGTATTACCAATCAATTCCCTGATTAATTCATATGGTTGAGAATATACCTCCAGTATTTTGTTGTCAAGAAACATTTGACCAAAGGAAGGAATGGGGTTTTAAATCTAGTCTGCATCTAGGTGCCCTGTGTCTAGGTTCCAAGTCATGGTCCCTGTGTGACTGGGCAGGGAGTTTCAATCTAGAGAAATGAGTTTCTTCTTTTTTAAATTTATCAGTGAAAGGAGGTTCCCTCTCCTTTTGTTTTTTGGTTTTTGTAATTTACACAAAAGCAGTTGCTATTTCGGTTGAGATATACGTAAAATTGAGAGCCAGTGAAAATACCTAGAGATAGTTTAAATCAGAGTAAGACTTAGGCAGAATAGTTTTATAATAAAGAAAGCAAAAAATCACTCTAAATTATGTAACAACTGAACATATTTTCCAGGCAGAGATGTGGTTAAAAATTAAACTTCAACTAACAACCTATTGTCCTAGAAGCATAGACCTACGTAAATTTATCTTTGTACAAGTTAACTCAAATCGACCTAAATTGTGCAAACTAGCCTAATCATAGAGAACATACAGATCTTGTTAACCAGATTGTTACGTAAGAGGACTCAATAACATAAAAACAAACATTAAAAATCAGAACAGTATGCTTACTCTATTATTTCCCTCAAAGGGAAAGATGTAGCAATATAATGGACTAATGGCAAATATAATGGACTGTGTCAAAACCTGTATTATTTGAAGACCAAGCAATAAATACGAAATGGAAGAACATAGAAAATACATCTGAGGGAGAATGACATGGGATGATGGAAAGGGGATGTTGCTAAGAGTCTAGAGAAATGCTCAGTTTCTGACGCTGCTAACATAGCCTGCCTGTGAAGTCTCTACTTTGCTAGAGTGCATTAATTGTACAAAGAAGGGGATAGATTAGACAACTTGGAAGGAACTTCTCAATCTTGGAGATCTGAGGTTTGAAGAAAATGGCAATTATGATAATAAAGGTGGTATCACTGGCTGCCTTAGAAGGTTAAGAGTGCAGAGATATACAGCCATCCTCACAGAGAATGCAGAAAATTGGTCTTCCCCTTGAGAGAAGATGGAAAAAGTGAAGATTCTTCACTGTTTATCAAAGCCCTTGAGAACATGGAAGTACTGAAAACAGAAAGAACATAAGTCTGAAAGTCAGAGAGAACTTTCTGAATTTGGTTCTTCCTCTCATCACTGTTTGATATGCATCAAGTTATTCACCATTTCAGAGCCCCAATTTTTTCATAGATCATAGGAGTATAACATTTCATCTTGCATCTTGCAGAATGGTTTGACTTGGATAGATAGGGCTGGCCAACACAGGCTTTTAATTTTGCTCAAATAGAAAGAAGCTGCTTTTTTTTTTTTTTTTTTAGATTTTATTTATTTATTTGACATAAAGAGCACAAGCAGGGGGAGTGGCAGGGAGAGGGAGAAGCAGGCTCCCACTGAGAAGAGAGCCTGATGCGGGTCTCAATCCCAGCACCCTGGGATCATGACCTGAGCCAAAGGCAGACACTTAACTGACTGAGCCACCCACGTGCCCCAGAAAGCAAGCTTCTTGAGAGCCAAAACTAACATAAAGATCTACAAAGCTCCAATACCTTGACAGGTAGTTGGCATACTGTAGTTGCTTTATAAGTGTTATTTTCATTGAATAATCAGTTATGAAATTAGCGACAAGTGATTCAAGGATAAACTGTCATCAGGAATTGTTTTCTAAGGAATCAGTCTTTTTTAGGTGGTATACAACTTCACCAACATCAGCTTCTGCACAATACTTACAGCAGTGGGTAAACTTTGAGGATTATAGTTATCACCTTGACAGTAAAGTGAGGTTTAAATTATGCTTAGGTTTCTGTTTCAGAACTGAGGGAAAAGTCTCCTATTTTAAAAATGCATCCTTTTTAAAGCACAAACTCTAGTGGTAAAATACTCTTCGCCATTTAGAAAATTTGATTATCTGACTTCTTTTTTAAAGAACGTTCCAAATACAGAGGCTTATAGTTCTATCATATAGAGTACTGAGCACAATCTCATTGACAAACAGCAATCCCCCCTTAAGTGTGGAATACAGACGTAGCATTCATAAATATGGATTATACCTTTATGCTAACAAACCATTAAGTAAAATACATAGTAACTACTGTACACTAATAGATTGACCTATTCATATAAAAATAGTCATATATACCAAGTTTCAACTCTTTACAAATATTTTGGTTTGTTAAAGTACAAATATAAAATGAATTTACAGATTACCTGAGTAAGATATATAATACTATTAGAAATTACTTGTGAGACCTACAAATTTTTAAAAGATTAGTGGGGAAGTTTGAAGGGCTTATTTGTATGTACGTTCAATGAATGTGAGTTTGTGTATCAGTTCCACTTATTTAAAAATAAACATAATTTGAGCACACTAAAATTTTATTTTTGGGGGGGAAATGGACACCTTATTGATTTTATTGCCCCAAATCACTCACCCAGCTCTTTTACAATATGGAAGATTTGGGCCAGACCTTGGTTAAATAAACAATTAATAATTTAAGTATCTTCCACAGTTTTTAAGTTTTAAGTTTTTATTTTTTTCTTTATGGTATTCACATTGAAATTTAGTCATTTCCTTTCAGACTTTTATAAATGTTAAGTTTCATACTATTTCTCACATCCTGTTTGTAATGTAATTCCATTTCCCTAGATAGGAATAATAATGTTTTATTTGATTTTGAAATTGATATGATCCCTAGGCTTGAGAGATTATAAATTCCAAGAATAGTTGGTCTAAGAAATTTCTTGTGAAATCCTCATTAATTTGCATGTGAATTAGTTGTTCATAATTGAGACTCAATTGCCTCATTCCTTATAGTGGAGGAGGAAAAAATAGAACAAACAGCAAAAAGAGGTAAATATATAATTATATCTGGAGATGCAACAATTCTTGATAAAAAAAATTGAAAAAAAATTTAAAAATTAGTAAAGGTATAACACTATCCTACAACTTCCCAGATTGACATTTATAAAACCCAGCACCCAACAACTATAGAATAAACATTATTTCCCTGTGTACATGGACATTATTCAAGACAGAATGTCTATTTATTCATAAAACAATTCTAAACACATTTAAAATAACTCAAATCATACAAAATTTGTCCTGTGACAATGGCAGAATTAAATTAGAAATCAGTAGTAGCAAGACTTATCTAAAAAAAAAAATTCCCCTAAATTTGGGAATTAAACAATACTTCTAAACACATAAATCAAATTAAAAGAAAACAATGGATATTAAAAATATTTAAATTTTAATGAAAACACAGCATAAAAATTTGAAATGTATTTAAAATAGTTTTTGAAGGGAATTTCTAGCTGTAAAAGCCTATATAAAAATTATGAAATCAGTGATCTAAGATTCCTAAGACATTAGAAAAATAGAGGAAATTAAAATTTAGAAATTAAGAATGATAAAAATGCATGAAAATTAATGACATAAATAATAGATTAAGAATAAGTTCTGTTATCAAAAGTTGATTCTTTGAATAAACTGAATTATTCCCAGAAACTTCTAACAAGATGAATAAAAAGAGAAAGCAAAAACTACTAATGTCAATGCTGAAATACAGGACATTAGTATAAATTCCAGAGGCATTAATTAGGGACTATTAAGGAAAACTTTTTGTCAATAAATGAGACAAATGAAATGGAGAAAATTCTTGAATAATATAATTTGTCAAAACTGGTATAAGTAGAAATAAATACCGAAGTATTATATCTGTTAATGAAATTGAATTCATATTCAAATGCCTATCCAAAAAAAAGCCAAGTACCAGATGTCTAAGGGAATTGCATCACTCATTTTTAGAATATCACAAATCATGAAGAAAGATTTTCCAAACATATAGAAGAAAGAATAATTTCTAGCTCAATGGATGATCCCAGAATAATTCTGACATTAAAGACATCATAATAAAAAAATCAGAAAAATATAACCTTTGTGAACATAGAAGCAAAAAGGTAATATATCGTAGCCAAGTAGGATTAATCTGGGAATGTAAGGTTGGTTTGACATTTTAAAATCAATCATTGTGGGGCGTCTGGGTGACTCAGTGGGTTAAAGCCTCTGCCTTCGGCTCAGGTCATGATCTCAGGGTCCTGGGATTGAGCCCCACACTGGGCTCTCTGCTCAGCAGGGAGCCTGCTTCTCCCTCTCTCTCTGCCAGTCTCTCTGCCTACTTGTGATCTCTCTCCCTGTGTCAAATAAATAAATAAAATCTTAAAAAAAAAATAAAATCAAGCATTGGGCAAAATGGGTGAAAGAGAGTGGGAAGTACATCCTTCCAGTTAAGGAATGAATGTCCAGAAATAAAAGGCACAGCACAGGGAACATAGTCAATGCTATTATAATAGTTTTGTATGGTGTGAGATGGTAGCTACACTTGTGTTGAACATAGCATAACATATAGAGATGTTGAATCACCATGTTGTACACCCAAAACGAACGTAATGGTGCTTGCCAACTATATTCAAATAAAAAATAAATAAAACCAATCCCTCTAATATAGCACACTAAAGTATAACAACGATAATTAAAATATAGAGAAAAAATGGAAAAATATCAATACATACTCATAATTTTTTTGAATTTCTCAGTAATTAGAAGTAAGGGAACTTTCTCACTCTGAAAAAAGGACATCTATTAAAAATCCACAGCTAACATCACCATTAATGGAAAACACTGAGCATTCCCCTCTTAAATAAAAAAGAAAGGATATTTGCTAGGTGCTCACCTCTTCTATTTATCACTGTAATGAAAATCATTACAAATGCATTATGGCAATACAAGTAATTTTTAAAATAATAAAGGTTAAAGAAAATAAAGCTGCAGTTATGTATTTAAAAATCTTTTGAAATATGCAAAATAACTTAGAATAATAAATAATATTGGGAAAATTACTATATAACAAGGTTAGTATAAAATTAACTTCAGGATATAATCAATAATTTTAAAATAAAAATAGCTGTACTTACTATAGCACAGAGTATGTAAAGTAACTAAATCTAATGAAAATGTGCAGTACCTCTGCTAAGAACTATAAAACATTCCTAAGAGAAAGAAAGTACAAACAAAAAAAAGATGCCATATTCATGGACTGCAAGACTTGATAAGTAATATCTATTCTCCCTAAATTGTGTGCACATTCAATGCAATTACAACCAAAATCCCAGTAGACTCTAAAAAAGAAAATTTGTAAGCTCATTCTAATATTGGTATGAAGATACAAAGGTTCTAAAGGAATTTGTCTTGACATTTAAAAACACAGAGATGTTCTGGGGAAGATGGCAGAATACGAAGCTCCTGGGCTCACCTCAGTATATGAATACAACTAGGTAACACCCACATCAGTGTAAATAAACCAGAAAACAAACTGACGACTGGCAGAACAGACTCTCTGGAGTTAAACATAAAAAAGAGGCCACACTGGAAATGTTAAGACAGGATTGGAAACCAAGCTGACTCAAGAGATGGTCAATGGGAGGGAGGGCCACTGCAAGCATGGAGAAAGGAGACAAGTAAACTCCACAATGGGCACCCCAGGCAAAATAGACCCACACTGAATAGATGAACCCCCATAACATTTGGCTTTGAAAACAGAGGGGCTTAACTTCATGATTTTTTTTATTATTGATGGAGCTTAAACACCTAGAACTTTAAAAATCAGCAGGCTCCACTCTGGGAGAGCTGGAGGGGAAAACGAAATGGAGTCCCTGACCTTGAAGAGACAGCGTAAGAAACAGCCCCACTGAGATACAGTACAGAAGCAGTAGTTTGAAAAACACTTGGGGTATATGAGATTTATTTAATAATCTCAGAACATGTGCTGGAGGGGCAGGGATCACTGGGAGACTTCCTCAAGAGCAAAGGAGCTGGCAGGTACCATTTCCCTTTGTTGCCCCCTAGAATGCACTGACATCTGTGGGAACCAGTGTAGTGCCAAAACTCTACACCTAACTTGCTAACAGGGGCCCTGTCCCTACAAATGGGTCTACTTCCTACAACCTGGACAAACTTGGCAGTTTACCAGGCAGCTACAAATCCCCTTCCATAACAGACCAGTGAGGACCTTGCATGCACTGTAGACCCAAAACCCAGGATCTCCTGCAGACATACCCTCCAATATGCCCACTGCAGGAGTTGATCCAAAATGAATCCACAAGCCAGGCAGTGTGCAAGCAGCCACAATAAGGGCCAGCACCACTCCAAAGTGGCTTTTGCCCCAGGAGATGGGAAGATAACCATCCGTGCCAGTCTCACTGTGACCCCCACAGTGGGCTGGGGATAGACAACTGGTCTGACTGCAGGACCTGCCCACCAAGAAAAGCTTCTCAGGGGACAACATGGGGAGAGTGCCCCATAGTTTAGTGTTACAGAAACTCTAGTAAATACATGGTCTGATTCAATTCTAGCCCAAGGTGGCCCCAGACTGACACACTAACAACACAGATATAAAACCCTGTCCAAAACAGGCAAAGAGAGCCAATGTAGATGATAGAACTGAAGGCAAAAATTGTTTAGCCATAATAATGGAGTGAATGCAACACACATAGGAAATAACCTTGAAGCACCAAGTTCTGGTGAACAGGGGATATTGCACTGCCTGGGACTACAGGAACTCTTCTTAATAACTTTCAAGACCAAGTGACATAGCTGACTTTCTTAATGCATAGAAATAGAAACAGAGACATAGACAAAATGATGAAACAAAGGAATATTTTCCAAATGAAAGAACAGAACAATATTACAGCAAGAGAGCTAAACGAAGCAGATATAAATAATATGCCTAATGGAGAATTTAAGGTAATGGTCATAAAGATTCTCAGAGGGCTTAAGAGTGGAGGACCTCAGTGAGACCTTCAACAAAGAGACAGAAAACATAAAAAAAAGAACAATGAGATCTAAAGGACTCAATAACTGAAATTAAAAATATAAATACAAAGAATAAAGAGTAGACTAGAGGAAACAGAAGAACAGAATAATGACCTGGACAACAGAGTAGTGGAAAGAAATGAAACTGACCAAGTGAAAGAAAAAAAGAATAAGAAAAAATTAGAATAGATTAAGGGAACTCAGTGACATCAAATATAACAACATTCATATTATAAGGATTCTAGAAGGAGAACAGAGAAAAAGGGGCAGAAATTGTATTTGAAAAAAAAAGAAGTTGCAAACTTTGCAAATCTGGGAAGGAAACATAAATCCAGATCTAAAAGGCACAGAGAGGGCACCTGGGTAGATCAGTCAGTAAGCATCTGCCATTGTCTCAAGTCATGTTCTCAGGGTCCTGAGATTAAGTCCCACATTTGGGTCTCTGCTCAGTGGTGCACTCCCTCTCTCTCTCTCTCTGTCTCTCTCTTTCAAGTAAATAAGTAAAAATAAAATCTTAAAAAAAAAAAGCAGAGAGCCCCTTACAGAATCAACCCAAGGAAGTCTATACCAAGACACATACTAATGCAAAGGGCAAAAAGTAGTGATAAAGAAAGAATTTTTAAAGCAGCAAGAGAAAAGAAAACAGTTACATACAAGTGAAACCCCATAAGGCTATGGGGCTTATCTTATTTTTTACCAGAAACTCTGCAGGCCAGAAAGGAGTGACACGATATATTCCAAGTGCTGAAAAGGAGGGAAAAAACAAAACAAAACAAAACAACCCTGCAACAAAGAATATTCTATCCAGCAAGTCTATCAGAATAGGAGACATGAAGATTTTCCCAAACAAATTTAAAGGGATTCATCACCACTAAACCAGCCTAACAAGGAATGTTAAAGTGGACTCTGTGAATGGAAAGGAAAGATTATGAGTAAGAAAAAAAGCTAGGATGTTCAGAAGCAATAAAATTAAGTATATTTATAAAAATCAGTCAAAGGATTCACAAGATAAAAGAACAGAAGGAATGATAGCATATTCCTAAACTGTGGGGCAGGGAGAGGAATAAAAATATAGTGCTTTTAGAATGGGTTCAAACTTATGTAACCACCACCTTAATATAGACTGCTATATGCTTAAGATATTATGACTAAATCTCATGGTAACCACAAATCAAAAACTAGTAATAGATATGCTAAAAAAAGAGAAAGGAGTCCAAGTATATCCAGCAAACTGTGAGAGAAAAAAACAAAAGGAGAACAGAGAACTACAAAAACAACCAGAAAACAAGTAACAAAATGGCAATAAGGACATACCTATCAATAATAATTTTGACTGTAAATGGACTAAATGCTCCAATCAAAGGACAGGGTATGACAGAATAGATAAAAATGCAAGAACAATCTATATGCTGCCAAGGGGAGAATCATATCAAGCCTAAAAACACATGCAGATTGAAAATGAATGGATGGAAAAACATTTATCGTGCAAAAGGAAGTGAAAAGAAAACCACAGGGGCAATACTTACATTGGAAAAAATAGACTAAAACAAAGACTCTAGAAAGAGACAAAGAAGGACCCTGTGTAATCATAAAGGGAAAAATCCAACAAGAAGATATAACAATTATAAAATGTATGCACCCAAAACTAAGCACACAAATACACAAAGCACTTTCCTCAGTTTGAAGAAAGTGATCTATAGAAACTCAAACATAGGGGACTTTAACACCCCCACTTACATCAATGTATAGATCATCCAAACAGAAGATAAACAAAGCAGTGGCTTTGAATGATGCAATGGACCAGATGGATCTAACATATATTCACAACATTCCATCTTAAAACAGCAGAGTACATATTCTTCTCAAGTACACATGAAACTTGCTCCAAAATGGATCACATGTTAAGCCCTAAAAAAAGTCTCAACAAATTGAAAATACTGAGGTCACACCATGTATCTTTTCCAACCAAAATGCTATAAAACTAGAAACCAATGACAAGAAAAAAAAAAAAAAACCTGGAAAGAACACAAATATATGGACGTTAAATAACATGCTACTGAACAATAAGTGGGTCAAACAAGAAATGAAAGAGGAAATAAAAAAATACCTGGAGACAAATGAAAATGAAAACAGAACAGTCCAACATCCTCGGGATGAAACAAAAGCTGTTCTAAGAGGCACATTTACAGCAATGAAGGCCTACCTCAGCAAGAAAAATCTCAGATAACAAAATATTACACCTAAAGGAACTAGAAAAAGAACAACAACAACAAAACAGTAGAAAGAAGGGAATAATAAAGCTTAGAACAGAAATAAATGACATACAAACTACAAAAATCAACAAAATAGATTAATGACTAGAAGCTGATTCTTTGAAAAGATAATGAAAATTGATAAACCTTTAGCCAGACTCATCCAAAAAGAAGAAGAAGAAAAAAAAAAGAGACAGAACTCAAATTAACAAAATAAGAAATGAAAGAGGAGAAATAAAGTGACAACACAGAAATAGAAAGGATTAAAGTCGAATATTATGAAAATTACATGCCAACAAATTGGAAAGCTTAGAAGAATGGAGAGATTCCCAGAAACATGTAACTCCTTCCTGTATTATGAAGAAAAAAAAAAAAATCGAACAGATCAATTATCAGCAATGAAATTGAATCAGTAATCAAAAGATTCCCAAGAAACAAAAGTCCAGACCGGTGGATTCGCAGGTGAATTTTACCAAACATTCAAATATTTTTCTCAAACTATTTCAACTATTACAAGACAAGGGAAAGCTTCCAAATTCATTATATGAGGCCAGAATTACCCTGACACAAAAACCAGAAAAAGACACTAAAAAAAAAAAAAGAGAGAGAACCATATACTATTATATCTGATGAATATAGATGCAAAAATCCTTAACAAAATATTAATAAACTAAGTCCAAAAATACATTAAAAAAATGTTCACCACAATCAAGTATGATTTGTACCTGGGATGTAAGGGTGGCTCAATATTATCAATCAACATGATACACCACATCAATAAGGGAAAAGATAAAAACCATATTATCATTTCAATAGAGGCAGAAAAAAACATTTGACAAAGTAGAACATCCATTCAAGAAAAAACCCTTCACGGGCCCCTGGGTGGCGCAGTTGGTTGAGCGACTGCCTTCGGCTCAGGTCATGAACCCGGAGTCCCGGGATTGAGTCCCACATCGGGCTCCCAGCTCCATGGAGAGTCCGCTTCTCACTCTGACCTTCTCTCTCTCACTCTCTCTCTTTCCTAATAAATAAATAAATAAAATCTTTAAAAAAAAAATTAAAAAAAAAAAAAAAGAAAAAACCCTTCACAATGTAAGACTACAGAGAACTTACCTCAACATAATAAAGGTCATATATAGAAAAATCCTAGCTAAGATCATATTCATTGGTGAAAAACAGAGCTTTCCTCCTAAGATCAGGAATAAGACAAGAATATCCACTCTCACCATTTTATTCATCATAGAAGTCCTAGTCATAGCAATCAGAACAGGAAAAGAAATAAAAAGCATCCACATAGGTAAGGAAGAAGTAAACTTACTATTTGCAGATTATGTAATAGTACATATAGAATATCCCAGGACTTCACCAAAAAACTACTAGAACTAATAAATGAATTTAGTAAGATTGTAGGATACAAAATTAACACACAGAAATCCACTGCATTGCTATACACAAATCATGAAGTAGCAGGATAAGAAATTAAGAAAACAGTTCCATTTACAATTTCACCAAAGACAGTAATACCTAGGAGTAAAGTTAATCAAGGATGTAAAAGACTTGTACTCTGAAAACCATAAAACACTGAGGAAAGAAATTAAAGATGACACAATCAATTGGAAAGATATTCCATGCTCATATATTGGGAGAAAAATAATGTTACACTGTCTATATCACTCAAAGCAATGTACAGATTTAATGTAATTCCTATCAAAATACCAGTAACATTTTTCAAAGAACTAGAACAAACAAGTCTAAAATTTGTATAGAACCACAAAAGACTCCCAAAGCCAATGCAATCTTGAAAAGAACAAAATTGGAGATAATGACAATGCCAGATTTCAAGATATTTTACAAAGTGGTAGTAACCATTACAGTATGGTAGTGGCACAAAAAAGGACACATAAATGAGTAGAATAAAATAAAGAACTCAGAAATAAACCCACAACTATGTGGCCAACTAGTCCATGACAAAGGAAGCAAGAATAAACAATGGCAAAAAGTATCTCTCGAACAAACTGTATTTGAAAGAATGGAGAGCTACCACACACAAAAATAAACTCAGAATGGATTAAAAACTTAAATGTGAGACCTGAAACCATAAAAGTCTCAGAAAACTGGACTGGCATTTATTTCTCTGATATTGGACATAACAACATTTTTCTAAATATGTCTCCTGAAGCAAAAGAAACAAAAGCAAAAATGAGTCTACTGAGACTATGACAAAATAAAAAGCTTCTGCACAAGGAAACAATAAAAGTAAGAGGCAACCTACTGAATAGGAAAAGATGTTTGCAAATGACGTATCTGGTAAGAGGTTAGTATCCATGATATATGAGAATTTATACAACACCACAAAAATAATCCAATTCGGATGGGTAGAAGACAAAGAAAAATGAATGGGGAGAAGATGTGAAGAAAAATTTCCCCAAAGAAGTCATACAGATGGCCAACAGACACAAGATGCTGAACATCACTAATGATCAGGGAAATGCAAACAAAACCACAATGAGATATCACTTTACACCTGTCAGAATAGCAAAAATCAAAACATAGGAAACAAGCATTGCACCATTGGCAGTAATGCAAATGGATACAGCCACTGTGGAAAATGGCATGGACAGTGGAAAATGGCATGGACATTCTTCAAAAATTAAAAGTAGAACTACCCTATGATCCAGGAATTGCACTGCTAGATATTTACCCAAAGAATAAGAAAACACTAATTCAAAAATATATATTTATCCTTGTGTTTAATGCAGCATTATTTACAATAGCTAAATTATGGAAGCAACTTGTGTCCATCCAAAGATGAATGAAGAAGAGGTCATATATATATGTGTGTGTGTGTATATACACACAACACACACACACAATGGACTATTAGGCATAAAAAAGAATGGAATATTGTCATTTGCAACAACATAAATGGATCTAGAGGGTATAATGCCATGTGAAATAAGTGAGTCAGGGAAAAACAAATGCCATATTATTTCATTCATTATGTGGACTTTGAGAAACAAATACATAAAAGAGACAAACAAAAGACTCTTAAATATAGAGAACAAACTGATGGTTAGCAGAGAAGAGGTGAGTGGAGATAATGGGTTAAATAGTTGAAGGAGATTAAGTGTACACTTATTGTGATCAGCACTGAGTAATGTATAGAATTGTTGAATCACTATATTGTATACCTGCAACTAGTATGCACTGTATGTTAATTATATTAGAATTAAAACACAGACACACGGACAGAGTTGGATGATTTAAACTTCCTGATTTCAAGACTTACTATGAAGCAACTCCACCTAACAGTGTTGTATTGGGTCTAAGGATAAACACATGGATCAATGGAGAGAAGAACATCTCAACCCACACATATCTTGTCACTTTATTTTTTACAGAAAGTAGATAAGTCAATTCTATAGATTAGGAAAAAGAGATCAAGAGTTTAACATGTCCATACACTGGAATTGGGTAATTTAAGCAAAATAATTTAAACAAAATTTGTATGAGAAGCCATCTTTTTTCATGAAAATTTAACAATAAATATAATTCAGATTGAAACATCACAAATTTTAAGTTAGTTAATTTGGTTCAATTTCTAGAAGAGAATAACCAAGGATAAAGATTTTTGATTCCCTGCATATATTACAAATATACATAAATGAATAATCAGTCTGATAATTTCTATTTTGAGCAGAATGTTGAATGTCCATCTAATATATCTCATTAGGTAATTAAATGAATTTATAACTCTTCTTTACTAGTACATGATCCGTTGTGTATTATATCAATAAATGTATTCATTACCACAATATAATGTCCTGCCACACTTGTTAGAACACACATTTGTTAACAAAAAAGATAGAAAATTAATATTATGAGAAATTCCCCTTAATTTTCTGCCAGCACCTATCAATGTGCAAATCAAAACAACCACTTTCACCACTAACATATTCCAGTAATATGTTTAATTTTGCCTATGTCAAAATGCTGTGAATCATCTCCTAAAATATGTTTTTATTATATTTTAAGATCTAGAAACATGATTTACAGTATATCTTTGTTTTTAAATGCATACACAGGTTGGCTGGGAAGATGGCAAAATAAGAGGACTCTAAGTTCGCATCATCCCAAAGATACAACTAGGTAACATTCACATTAACATAAATAGCCCAGAAAACTATCTGAAGATTGGCAGAACAAACTCCAGAACAAAATGTAGAGAACAGGTCACACTGAAAAAGGTAGGAAGGCTAAAGATGCAGCCTGGAAAAGAAACAGACCTTGGCTGTCCATGGTAGGGAGGGAGCCGGTAGCATGCAGAAAGGTGAAAAACAGACTTTCACACTGGGAAGCCTATGAACAGAGAGGAAAAATCTCCATAACATTTGCCTTTGAAAGTGAGAGGGGCTTTTATGAGTTTCACAGTTTATGAGTTTACGAGTTTCATAAGTTTCTTTAGTGGGACTTAAACACTGCAATTTAAAAAATCAGCATGATGAACTCTGGGAGAGCCTGAAGGTCAGTAGGAAGCAAAGCCTCTGCCCTTAAAGAGACGATAGGACAAACTGCTCATGCAGATACAGCTTAGAAACAGCAGTTTGAAAAACACCAGGGGCAGACAGGAGGGAGAGTGATTTACTCACTCAGAGACAGGAATAATAGGGAGACTGCTTCAGCAACAAGGGAGCTGGCAGGTACCATTTCCTTCGTGCTCCCGCTCCCCCGCTGAGCATAAACACGGACCACCTATGGGAACCAGCACTGTGCCCACACCATTAACCTACCATGTTTTCACTAAGCACTGCACACCTCCCCTGCAATGAATTCCAGGGATTCCCCTTTTCCATTCAAGCTTGCCTTAGTGACCTTGCTGTGGGCCTCTCCTCCAGAAGACCATTGCAAGCCCTGCCAACACCACATTTCCTGACCTGCATGTTTTGCAGGACCTCATTTTTGGTGGCAGCAGGAGCAGGTCTCATTTTGCAAGCAGACCACTACACATCTTTTAAAATGCACCCTTTCCCTGCTGGGTACAAAACACTGCCCAAAATAGGCAAAGAGAGACTCTGCAGACAACTGGAATAAAGAAAAAAGGGGATAAGGCTTAACAGGTGAGGATATACAACACACATAAGAGACAATCCCTTAAGTATCAGGCCCTGGGAAGCACCAGGGAAGAGGTGACACTGTACTACAGGGCACTACAGGACTTCTTCATAAGGCTATTATCATTAAGAGCAGGAGAAGTAGATTATTTTCCTAATACACAAAAGCAGACATAGAAAGTCAGACAAAATGAGGACACAGAGAAATATCTCCCAAATGAAAGAACAGGACCACACCACCACAACAGACCTTAGTGAAACAGATGTAAGTAATATGCCTGATAGATAATTTAAAGTAATGATCATAAAGATATTCACTGAACTTAAGAGAAGAGTAGAGGACATCGGTGAGAAACTTAACATGGCGATTAAAAAAAAAAAGAAGAACCAATCTAGAAAAGAATATAATAAATGAACTTTAAAAATACACTTGATGGAAAAATAGCAGGCTAGATAAAGCAAAGGAAGCACTGATGATCTGGAAGGCAGAGTAATGGAAAGTAACCAAGCTGAGCAAAGGTGAGGAATGAAAACTAAGTTGAGAATAGTCTTAGAGAACTCAGTGACTCCATCAAGTGAAATATCATTTGCATTACAGAAACTCAGAAGAAGAGTGAGAAAAGGGGGATGAAAATTTACTTGAAGAAATAATAGCTGAAAAGTTCTCTAAAGGGGAAGGAAACAGATATTCAGTTCCAGGAGGCACAGAGATCCCCCACCAGAATTCAATGCAAGGAAAGCTACATCAAAACACACATAATTATAAGTATCAAAAGAAAATAAGACAGTTACATAAAAGGGAAATCCCATAAGGCTATCAGTAGATTTCTTCAGCAGAAACTTTCTGATCCAGAAAGGAGTGGCATGATATATTCAAAGTGCTGAATGGGAAGAATTAGCAGCTAAGAATAATCTATCCAGCAAGGCTATCATTCAGGATAGAGGAGAGATAAGGAATTTTGCAAACAAAAACAAAGAAACAAAACTGAAAGGAATTCTTGACCACTACACCAGTCCTAATAGAAATTTAAAGAGTACTCTGAGTGGAAAGGAAAGATCATATGTGATAATATGAAAGTCAAAAACACAAAAGCAGTAAAAATAAACTTTTCTATGAAAATCAGTCAGGGAGTTCATATGGTATTATATACTTAAAACATTGGTGGAGGGAGAATAAAGAATGGGTTCAAAACTTAAGTGCCCATCAACTTAATATAGACTGCTATATGTAGAATATATTATATACAAATGTAATGGTAACCACAAGTCAAAAACCAATAATAAATAAGAAAAGAATAAAGAGAAAGGAATCCAAGTATATCACTAAAGAAACCTAACAAACCATGAAAGAGAACAAGAAAAGGATCGGAAAAATGCTACAAAACCACTGTAAAACAGGTAACAAAATGGTAATAAATACATATTTATCAATAATTACTTTGAATGTCATTGGACTAAACATATGAATCAAAAGACATAGGGTGATAGGATTAAAAACAAAACAAAACAAAAAACAAGACCTATCAATATACTGCCTATAAGAGAGTCATTTCAGACTGAAAGACACTTGCAGATTACAAGTGAGGTGATGGAGAAACATTTATTATACAAATGGATGTCAAATGAAAGCCAGTGTAGCAATACTTATATTGGACAAAAGAGACTTTTGTCCAATCTGGCTAGAGGTTTATGAATTTTGTTGATCTTTTCAAAAAAATAGCACCTGGTTTCATTGATCTATTATTTAGTTTCTATGCTATTTATTTCTGCTCAATCTTTATTATTTCGTGACTTTTGGGAGTTGGGTTTTGTTTGTTCGTGTTTTTCTAGCTCCTGTAGATGTAAGGTTAGGTTGTTTATTTGAGATTGTTCTTATTTCTTGAGGTGGGCCTGTATTGCTGTAACCATTTCGCTTTGGGCTATATCCCAAAGAATTTGGGTCATTATGTATTATTTATTGGATTTGGATCATATGTATTACGTTGTCTGTCCTCTAGCCAGACAACAAAGACTGTAAGAAGAAACAAAGAAGGGCACTATATAATAAAAAAGGAACAATCCAACAAGAGGATATATAACAATTATAAATATTTATGCATCTAACTTGGGAGCTCCCAAATACATATAAGAGTTAATAACAAACAGGAAGTAACTGATAGGAATGCAATAGTAGTAGGGGCCTTTAACACCCTACTTATATCAATGGATAGATAATGTAAACAGAAAACCAATAAGAAAACGGTATCTTTGAATGACATCCTGGACCAGATGAACTTAATAAACATATTCAGAACATTCCATCCTAACTGAACAATAAAAAACAACAACAAAAAAGAACATTCCATCCTAAAACAGCAGACCACATGTTCTTTTCAAGGGTACATGGAACATTCTCCAGAACAGATCACTATTATCCCATAAAATGAGTCTCAACAAATTCAAAAAAAATTGACGTCATACTATGAATGTTGTCTGACCACAATACTATGAAACCAGAAATCAACCACATTAAAGAAACTCAAATGACCACAAATTCATGGAGGCTAAATAACACACTACTAAACAATGAATGGGTTAACCAAGGAATCAAAGAAGAAATAAAAAATTACATAGAAACAAATGAAAATGAATACACAATGACCCAAATTCTTTGGGATATAGCCCAAAGAGAAATGGTTACAGCAATACAGGCCCACCTCAAGAAATAAGAACAATCTCAAATAAACAACCTAACCTTACATCTACAGGATCTAGAAAAACAAGAACAAACAAAACCCAAAAAACAAAACCCAACTCCCAAAAGTCACGAAATAATAAAGATTGAGCAGAAATAAATGGCATAGAAACTAAAAAAATAATAGATCAATGAAACCAGGTGCTGTTTTTTGAAAAGATCAACAAAATTCATAAGCCTCTAGCCAGATTCTTAAAAAAAAGAGAAATAAAGAGGACCCAAATAAGCAAAATCGCTAATGAAAAAGGAAAAATAACTAACATCCTATAAATACAACTGTTAACAGAATATAATGAAAACCTATATGCCAACAAATTGGACAAGTTAGAAGAAACTGATAAATTTCTAGAAAAATATAACCTACCAAAATTAAAGAGGAAGAAATAGAGATTTTGAACAGACCAATTACCAGCAATGAACTTGAATCAGTAATCAAAAACTCCCCCAACAAAAAAAGCCCAGGGCTAGAAGGTTTCACAGGTAAATTCTACCAAACACTTAAAGAAGCATTAATAACTAGTCTTTATAACAGTGATGAAAGAAATTGAAAATGACACAAAGGCACTGAAAAGACATTCCATGCTCATAGATTGGAAGAATACTGTTAAAAAGTCTATACTACTCGGAGAGGGGGGCAAGATGGCGGAGAAGTAAGAGATCCTGCAGCAACCGGTCCCCAAAAGTGAGCTGGAAATCTACCAGAACACGCTGAACACCCATGAAATCACCCTGAGAAGAAAGATTTCTCACTCCGGGATCTCTCCGAGAGCAGAAGACAGCAGTGGAGAGGTAAAATCAAAGTGGGAACACTCGAGCTGATATCGGAGGATAATCAAAAGGGGGAGGGAGCCACCAGAAGCTAACCAAGGACAGTAATACCCCAAAGGAAAGTGCCCGGTGGCGGGGGACAAGCATAAACGTAGAGCCTGTTAAAAACACTTAAAAAGGGCAAAAAGTTCGGAGGAGTAACTAGTGGAAGGGGGTGGTCGCGGGCACCGGCACTTGGACCCACTCTCCCAGGAAGGAGCGCCCCAGAGTGGAACTGGTGGGGGATCCAGTCCGCAATTCCTGAACCTGCAGATTTCCGCTCTCTGCAACAACCTGTGGGTCGGGCTCGCACCTGCAAGCACCTTTTTGAGTGTCTG
>CM052810.1:44792744-44934747 GCA_028533885.1 Nasua narica
GGGTGAGCCTGGTGGTGGGTATCGAGAGGGGCACGTACTGCATGGAGCACTGGGTGTGGTGCATGAACAATCAATCTTGTAACACTGAAAAATTAAAATAAACAAATTTGGGGAGAAAAAAAATAACAACAACAACAACAAAAAAGTCTATACTACTCAAATCAATCTACAGAATTAATGCAATCCCTATCAAAATGCTAACAGCATTTCTCACAGAATGAGAACAAATAACCCTAAAATTTGTAAGGAACCACAACAGTCCTTGAATAGCCAAAACAATCTTGGAAAAGAAAAGTAAAACTGGAGATACCACAATTTCAGATTTCAAGTTATACTACAAATCCATAGTAAGTAAAAGAGTGTGGTAATGGCATAAAAATAGACACACAGATCAATGGACTAGAAAGGAAAACCCAGGTAAAAACCCCCATAATTATATGGTCAATTAATATTTGACAAAATAGGAATGGATATACAATGGGAGAAAGACAGTCTCTTCCATAAATGCTGTTGGGAAAACTGGATAGTCACATGCAAAAGAATGAAAATGAATTACTTTGTTTCGCCACACACAAAAATAAGATAAAACAGATTAAGGCCCTCAATGTGAGACCTGAACCCATAAAAAATCCTTGAAGAGAGCACAGGAAATAATTTATTTGACATCAACCAGAAGCAACATTTTTCTAGGTATATCTCTTGAGGCAAAGGAAATAAATACAAAAATAAACTATTGGGTCTACATCAAAAATCCCTTCCTGCAGAGAAGGGACCAAGTGACAAAACTAGAAGGCAGCCTGCTCAATGGGAGAACATATTTGCAAATGGCATATACAATAAAGGGTTAGTGTCCAAAATCAAATATATTTATTTATATTTATATATTATAACATATAAATAAATTAAATGTAAATATATACACACATATACACACATAGAACTACCCTATGACCCAGGAATCACACTACTGGATATCTACCCAAAAAGCACAAACACTAATTCAAAGGGATACCTGTACCTCTATGTTTACTGCAGCATTATTTATAAGAGCCAGACTATGGAAGCAACCCAAGTGTCCATCGATAGATAAATGAATAAAGAAGAGTTAGTGTACACACACACACACACACACAGGAATATTATTCAGCCATAAAAAAGAATGAAATCTTGTCATTTGCAACAACATGGTCAAGAGCTGTAGAGTATAATGCTAAGGGAAATAAGTCAATCAAGACAAACACTGTATGATCTCACTTGTGTGGAATTTAAAAAACAAAGTAAGGGAGCAAAGGGAAAAAGAGACAGAGAGAGAAAGAGAGAGAGGCAAACCAGAAACAGACTTTTAACTGTAGAGAACAAACTGGAGGGTTATCAGAGGGGAGGTGGGTGGGGAGATGGGTGAAACATGAGCTGGGAATAAAAAGAACATTCACGATGAATGAATGAATAAATACACACAAAATTTTTAGTCTTTCTTTGATTGAATTAAAAATATTGTTTGCAAATCAGGAATCAAAAGGCATTCTTGATAACCTCTCCAAAAGGAATCTTAACTGACTTTATTTTGTATTCAAATCATATTTATTAATTCAATGGATATTTATTGAGTACTTCTAGTGACTTTAAGTTTAGGGCAATAAGCTCGAGGAAGAGCTATTCCATGGAGTACAATGTAATGAAAATGTTAAATAAAATAAATAAATGTATCTATGAAATAAAAACTAATTCAACACCAAAAGCAAATGATCTGATTTAAAAATGGGCAGAGGACCTGAATGGAAATTTTTGCAAAGACAGCATACAAATGGCCAATAGATATAGGAAAAGATGCTCAACAGCACTAATCACCAGGGAAATGCAAACCAAAACCACAATAAGATAACTTCCTCATTCCTGTCAGAATGGCTAGTATCAATAAGACAAGAAATAACAAGTGTTGACAAAGATATGGAGAAAAACAAAGCTTCATGCACTGTTTGGGGAGGCGGGGGATGTAAATTGGTGCAGCCACTTTGGAAAACAGTATAGAGATTTCTCTAAAAATTAAAAACAGGCTGACCATGTGATCCAGTAATTCCACGACTGGGCATTTACCCAAGGGAAAAAAAAACACTAATTTAGAAAGACATAAAGATATATGTTCCCCTATGTTTATTGTAGCATTATTTATAATAGCTAAGATACAGAATCAATCTAAATATGCACTGACAGATGAATGGATAAACAAATGTGATACAGCTATAAATATATGTATATATTTACACACACGCACACACACACACACACACACACAATATTACTGAGCCACAGTAAAGATTGAGGTCTTACCATTTGCAATAGCATGGATGGACTTAGAGTATTTATGCTAAGTGAAATAAGTCAGGTAGAGAAAGACTTATATCATAGGATTTTTTTAAAGATTTTATTTATTTATTTGATAGAGAGATCACAAGTAGGCAGAGGGGCAAGCAGGGCAGGGGGGAGCAGGCTCCCCACTGAGCAGAGAGGCCGATGCGGGGCTCGATCCCAGGACCCTGAGATCATGACCTAAGCCAAAGGCAGAGGCATTAACCCACTGAGCCACCAGGTGCCCCACACCATAGGATTTGATCTATATATGAAATCTTAAAAAAAATGCAAAGGAAAAGTACAAACAGTTCCATAAATACAAGAATAAACTGGTGGTTGCCAATTCCAAGTGTAGTAACATTGTTTCCTTTCTTGGTTCTCAAATTTAATTTCTCCTTAGTTGATATTTGAATCCAACATCACAGACCAAATATGCTATACATTTTTATGACTACTCCTAAAACTTTTAGATACAAAATCTTTCATCATATATTTAAAAGTACATTTCATTTATTTTTGATTCCCCAGGAGGTGGCAAGGGGTGAGTATTGCTGGCACCTGATACACACTTAATAAAATGTTTTGTTTTCTCAATTAAAATAGTTACAAAGAGTCAGAGAAAGTCTTTCTCTTTATCTTAACTAAAAGTGTTGTATCTTAAATTTTATGTAAAAATTACAAAAAGGACAAAAAGCATTGCAGTAAATCAATAAACTTTTTTTAAACCAATTTTGGAGTCTCTTAAATAAATGTTAATCCTACACCATTATTTGTTCCTTCTTCATGCTGAGTACACATCACTGAAGCCACTGAATTGCTTCCATTCCTCCAAAATATTATTTAAATGCCAATGAAATTAAATGGAAGATTAAGGAATATTTCCTACCTTACTAATGCTAACTTTTTTGCCCTAAAAGTTTCAAGGCAGGCTATATATGTTTCCACAGCACCCCCTCACCTCCAAGGTCCTACCTCAATGTATGTAAAATCCCAGCATGTGACATCATTTTGGTCCCATAGCCTTGATTTACTAGATTTGTAATCCTAAATTTTTGGACTACTTTTTAAGGAAAATTTTGATAGCTCAGAGTGTTATCATTTCCTCAGTACCAATTTTTATCATAAAGAAGCATGTGTTTGACTAATCTGCTCTTCAGAGAATCTTGGCATCTGATTGGCCTTTGGGAGTAATATTTGCTTATTGCTTATAAAGTATGGCAAGATTCAAACAGTTCTTCATTCTTCCCCACTAAAAAAAGAGCTACCTTACTTCTAATACTGTAATGTCCTAAGGGAAATGTATGTTGTCTTTCAGTTTTAAACTTGCTCAGAATGCTTGGATAGACATTAGTGAAAACTACATGCAGTTCTCTATTATGAACATTGTGTCTTACGATAAATTTCCAGCTGTGTTGTTTTTTTCTTTTAAATCAGTTAAATATAGCTGTCTTTGTGTTTCTGACTTTTTGAGTCTTCAAAGGCTATAATTTGTAGTTTCAGATAAGCTTTTAATGTGTTTAATTTAGTTAGTAATCTAAATTTCTGTTGGATTCTTCAATAATAATGCAATGATGGGGGTCATCAAACAAAGCTGCATTTTGCTTCCATCTAAAAGATTTGAAGAAATTGCTTGGAAATTAATACCTAGGTTAATAACTATGATATTGCCATATATGCACTATCTATTAATGTAATTTGACAACTTTTTACTGTTTGCATGATTATACTTGTGACACATAGCAGTACATTCAAAGTACAAATAGATATTTCAGGGATAAGGAATCAAAATCTGAGAAGTATGTATCTAGAGTCTTTCATTTACTTTTAGTTGAAATTAGAAAAGCTATAGTTGTTTCAAATTCTTTTGTTTGTAACACACACGTGTATATATCTATAAATTTTGCGCAATATTAGTTTTATATGCATATATTTTCATACCACTTAAAGTCCACTACTGTAACTGTTTCTCACTTCACAATTAATTTACATTGAAAGATAATATAACATTACTGAAAATACTTGTTAATACCAGATGTATTTTTAGTGACATCCTATTTTTGTGAAACTTTAAAAATAAGTTTATTGTTATTTCTCTGCAATCAAATAAATCTGGTCTTCTAAAATCTTATTTATAGAGTCTATGTAGCTTCATAGGGCACTTTCACCCAAAAGAAGGAAATGTGATCTTCAGGTAGGGGTTCATATTTTGAGTCTAGCTCAGTGTTACTTAATATCTCCAAGTCTGAGAATTCTACATTTGTAAAGCTTGAAACTTTAGATAATACCCATATTATTAAATTATTAGACTGTATCAGCATTATACTAACAAATTTAAAATGGGAGACTTTTGACCAGAAATTCTCTTCTACCACTTCCTAGATGCATGATCTTGGTCTTAGGATAAGATGGGAATGTAAATATTTACCTTAAAATGATTTAGAAACAATGTAAGTAAAACAAATAGCACCAATAGGACAGCAAAGTAGATGTTCAGTAGGAAAGAACCATTTCCATAAAACAACACTTGTATTCGTTTTCATAACAAGAATAATCTTTAAACTCCAGGAGCTCAGAGCCTCTGATACACTCTCTATGTATAAAATAATCATAAACCCTTGTGTTGTAAACTATTAATTTCACTGTCTCAGTTGCATCTCTCAATTAGCTAATACACTTGATGAGGGCCTTATCTGAGAAGATTTCTCACAATGTTTAACATGGAACTTGGTTAAAGTAGGGGTTCAATAAACTCTACTTGCTGATCAGTTTGACTCCAATAGAGGCAATTTAAACTTTAAAATGTTTTACACTGATTTTTTGGAATATGCAATTATGTCAGGGCTCCCAAGACCATCCTTATACCAGCTAATTTACTACAAGGATTCCTAGGACTCAGAACAACTGTTATACTCATGGTTATAGTACATTGCAGGGAAAGGATACAGATTAAATTCAGCAAAGGGAAAGATGAGAAAATCTAGAATAGACTGTGCACAAGCACTCAGTGGTATCCCTCCCAATATTGTCACATGAGGACTTGCTCAGTTTTCCCAGCAAAAATATGAGACTTGACACATATGACAATATGACATATATATGAAGCATTGCCAACCATAGAAATTCACCCAGCTCTTGTGTTCAGTTTTTTATTAGGGATCAGTCACCTAGGCATGTAGTACCTGCTACTCAGATTCCAGACTTACCACACTCCACTTCCCCAGACATAAAAAAGGTGTTTACCATAAATCACATTGTTGGGATAAACTAATCTGGTCAAGTTCGTGGGGCATGACTCAATGCCTCAGGCGTACAAAAACAGGTATTTACTATCAATACAGTGTGACCTAAGGAAGGCATCAGTCATACAAAATCATTCTTCTCAAGCAGAATATATCAAGGTCTAAGAGGTTATATCCCACAAGTCTACCAAAGGCCAGTCCTGAAGACAGAACTATCTTGGAAATGTGCAGACTGCTGAATTAACACTTTCTTGTGCAGTAATGCATTCATATAATGGAAAATTTTAAAAATATATAGGGGCATTAATTGGAAATTATTCCTCCTACTGTTTCTTCAATCATCTAGTTCCCCTGAACATACTAAAGAGTAATCTCAGTTTCTGATGTATTCTCTGAGATGCTTGTATACATATTCCTCTTTTACATAATTTTATATGAAAGTGTTGGTATTTATTTTAATTAACTGTGTATCTTATAGATTTTTCCGTATCAGCACATAAATAAGCAACCTCATTATTTTCTATGACTGCATAATTTTCCATTTTGTAATTATACCATAATTGATTTCAACTTGTCCTTTACTTATACACATTTAGTTTCCAATATTTTGCCTTAGAAAGAATGATTCAATGACTAATCAATTTACATATGACATTTTAAAAGCATGTGAGTATATCTGTAGGATAAATTCTTTTAAGTAGATTTTTTGGGGTCAATTTTGATATATATTTCCAAATGGATTCCCATTAAATTTTTGCTAATTTGCACTCAAACCAGGCTTTGATTACAATAATCAAAGATTACCAAGATTATAAATTTCTAAATATCAGCAACATCATAAAATATAAATATGAAGCCTTATACTACCACAGAAGAAAGTAAATCTTAGCAAGAACAATTTAATATAGTATTAAGTATAGCATTAATATGAATATAGAGAATTAAGGGAGAGTGCTAGAATCTTTTGTGTTCGTTTTGTTGAATTCTATAACTTCTCTTATATCAGAAAATGGGAACACTATTATAGATGTTTTTGTGATTGAATTTTCAAGTCTTGAACTCTCTCTCTGTCAGATGTGATTGAATAAATAAAGTAATAGTTGCTTCCAGGTCAGATGACTAGACATAAAGGAACAAATTACTGTGAACTTTACATTTGGCCAGTAAAGTGATTACTGTCTCCAAAGGCAAGGGAAACCAAAGTGAAAATAAACTTTGGGACTTCATCAAGATAAAAAACTTCTGCATAGCAAAGGAAACAGTCAACAAAACAAAGAAGTAACCCACGGAATGGGAGAGATATTCGCAAATGACACTAGAGACAAAGGGCTGATCCAAGATTTATAAAGAACTTCTCAAAATTAACACCCAAAAAACAGATAATCAAGTCAAAAAATGGGCAGAAGACATGAACAGACGCTTCTCCAATGAAGACATACAAATGGCTGGTAAACACATGAAAAAATGTTCATCATTAGCCATCAAGGAAATTCAAATCAAAACCACATTGAGATACCACCTATCACCAGTTAAAATGGCAAAAATTGACAAGGCAAGAAACAAGTGTTGGAAAAGTTGTGGAGAAAGGGGAACCCTCTTACACTGTTGGTAGGAATGAAAGTTGGTGCAGCTACTTTGGAAAACAATGTGGAAATTCCTGAAGAAATTAAAAAAATAGAGCTATCCTATGACCCTGCAATTGCACTACTGGGTATTTACCCCAAAGATGCAGATGTAGTGAAAAGAAGGGGCATATGTACCCCAATGTTCATAGCAGCAATGTCCACAATTGCCAAACATGGAAAGAGCTGAGATGCCTTTCAACAGATGAATGGATACAAAGATGCGGTCCATAATACAATGGAATATTACTCAGCCATCAGAAAGCATGAATACCCAACTTTTGCATCAACATGGATGGGACTGGAGGCGATTATGCTGAGTGAAATAAGTCCAGCAGAGAAATAGAATTATCATAGGGTTTCACTTACTTATGGAACATAAGGAATAACATGGAGGACATGAGGAGAAGGAAGGGAAAAGTGAAGGGGAAGAAATCGTTGGAGGGAACAAGCCATGAAAGACTATGGACTCCGAGAAACAGGCTGAGGGCTTTCGAGAGAAGGGGCAGTGGAGGGATGAGTGAGTGTGGTGGTGGGTATTAAGGAGGGAATGTGTTCTATGGAGCATTGGGTATTATATGTAAACCATGAGTCTTGGAATACTATATCAAAAACTAATGATGGATGGTGACTAATATAACAAAATTTAAAAAAATGAAAAAATTAAAAAGTGATTGTTGAAATTAAAGCTTCATGAAGTTGTATGGTTTCCTGCAAGGAGAATCGTTGCCTAGAAAGAGATTTTTTTTTTTTCCTTAAATGAAGCTGGGGAAAAAAACTATTTTAAATATAGTAGAATCACATTTTCAACTAATTTCATATAGAGTGTGAAGAAAACATTTCAGGAAGATAAGCTCATACTGTCTTCATTTTGATGACATACGCGGACATTTTGTGTGGTCCTATGGTTTTTGTCATGACAATAGTTTCTTTTTTTCCCCTGTCATTGTCATTTCTGACACAAGAACAAGACATCAGAATTTTAATATCATGTATATATTTTCAGTGATTCTGGCTAAGCTAAATTGCCAGCAGGCTACATTATTGTAATTCTCTCTTTGCAAGTCTCACAGTGGCAAGGTTTCTTGTTCATGACAAGTTTCATGAACATATTTCTCCTTGTTGGAGCTTCTAGACCGGATGGCTACCTGTGGCATATTTTATGAATTGTAAAGGAAATCACTTAAAGGCTTTTATACTTTGAGATTTTTCTCACTCTGGTGATTTGTATGTATCAAGTCTTTTGTACCTGACTTAAGTTCAGCTTTTTGAATTATAAACAGCTCATCAATAGGAGGCATTTTAGTTTTTGTATTTAATTTTTATCAGACAGAAGCAGTAGCATTTAATATCTCTCAAGCTAAATACTTTATCAAGTTAATTATTGTGATTCTTTGCTTTTTTATCTAAAGCATTTGTGAGGATTTATTGTTATTTTTTTTAACTTACAGGGAGCCACTTGGTTTTATTGTTAGTAGTAGTAAGATGGAATATTTACTTCCTTCCTGCCTACATACATATCAACTTATTTTCTTCTTTATTTTTAATTGATAGTTTGCTGAATATCTCTTTAAAAAAAAGTTGAGAGTGACTTTTCTTTTTCAGAAGAGAAAAACATCTGCTAAAATTATTAATTTAAATCCCAGAAGCATCAAACGAAAGTGTGAATCCTTCCTGAACATCAACAAATGGGCTTTCCTTTATAGGAAGGGATGACAATTCTTTCTTCACAGATTCTCTCAATTTTCTTTGACACCCCACTCATATTCAAGACACATGCTGTCTATCCCCTTTTCCAAAAGTAATCCTTCCCTTAGTAGTGGGTTTACCCACCTATTTTCTGTTTTGTCTTCCTCCTTAATATTTGTTGGAAACTTTTAGATGTCTGGATGCAAATACATTCTCATCTCATATTAATCTTGGGAATGTCTTTCCCCATCTTTAAAAATGGTGACAATAATACTGTCTTAGTGCTTTGGCCTGTGGTAACAAAAGTACTGTTATCTGGGTGGATTATAAACTTTTATTTCTCATAGTTCTGGAGGCAGAGAAGTTAAAGATCAAGACACCAGCAGATTTGGTATCGAATGAGGGCTTGATACTCATTCGCCATAAATGCCCAAATTTTTGCTGTGTCCTCATACTGCAGAAGGGACAGGGAGATGTCTAGAGTCTCTTTTATAAGAAAACTAACTCCATTCATGAGGGTAAAATCACAGCCCCCACCCCAAAAATGTCTGCCTCCTAATATATTAAGGGTTAGGATTTCAATATATGAATTTTAGGGGGACAAACACATTCAATCTATAGCAAATATCAATCTCTTTGGTGATATCATGTAAGTACATCAAAAAGTACTGATAACATACTACACATTTGTAAAATATTATTTTCTTGTTCAATGAAAATTAATCAAATGAAAACAATTTGAGTCACTGCATCCAGATCATATTTGTACTGGTATTTTAGTTGACCTTGGGTTTCCAGTAATTGACCAAGAGCTACAGTCTTACTTTCTAGGCTGAGAGGTTATTTGACATCTTTCCTGCTGAGGCAATCAGTAGTAGTCATGTAGGAAGCTTGGCATTTAAAGCAAACTAGAAATCCAAAAAGTTCTCTATTTGGGAAAAGCATTTATAGACTAGCAGGCCTCTTGTTATGAAGAAAAATTTCTTCTTTTGGTGGCCTGAGGAAGGTTGGGGATTATTTTGAGCAATGAGTTTAACTTCGCTCTACTGATTTTTACTTCTAAAATCTTTAGTCCTTATGTAATATGCAGCTTCTGTAAAGATTCAGAATGGTAAGGTGATAAGGATATATAAGGCTTTGATGAAAATAACTATTCAAATACTATTTTTTAAAGGCTAAAGGAACGATAGAGTGTTCCAGAGAAGAGGTAAAAACCTTCTTATAATTTGGAGTAAGTCCATTTAAGGTCACTTCCACCTGTGATAATCTATCATTATATAAATTAGAATATAAAGTGTAATGAATAATAATGATAAATGTTAATTAAATTAGCATGATATGATCAAAGAGATTACTATGTCTTTCCCCCAAGATTTTGCTTAATATAATGTGCTTATTTGCTGGGTTTCAAATGATGAAATGAGAAAAACATTAGGGAGCAGCCCAATTAGGGGCAGATAGCACATTTGGGTACTCGAAAAATACATGCCCTTTCTGGAGCATTATTCAGTGCCAAGTATTGTATGGAAAAAGTTCCTTAAAGTATTTCATTTAGTTCTTCCAATACACTTATGAGATAGGTATGATTATCTATTCATAGTAGAGACATTAAGTACATTTTCCAGATTTCCCAGCAAATAAATTTCACTACCATCAGTCTGATTCTATAACTAGAACTCATAACACTCCAAAACCATTAGTCATTACCCACATATTTGAATAAATACAGAAGCCCCTGATCTGCAAACGACCTAAGAGATCACTACTTTGGACTCTCAATGTAAAAATGTAGGGACCTCCATAGGCTCTCTCTTTCCTTTCTGGAAAGTTGTTGACTACAGTCTGCTCCCCTCTCTCCTTCAGAGTTTAATCAACTTGCTGACATTCAACCTCTTTTTCCATAAACAGTGAGGACCAAGATGGTCTTAATGTTCCCCTTAACTTGCCTTACTTTATCCAGGGTTCTTCCTGATTATAGGCCCCTGGTCTCCCTTTTCCTGGAGGAATTACTTTAGAAAACTTGCAACTGTAAATTTTTTCAGCCCTTTTGATATGTATACAAGTCTTCTCCAAGCCTCTTACAAGTTTTTCAACCCGGGGGGAGTCTTTCCTCAGGTCCTGGGAACCATCTTTTTTGAAATCTAAGCCTCAAAGGAGATAGCACCCTTATTTCCCCATCTCTGTGGGCAGGTAGGAACCCAATTTAGGTGAAGTCTAAGACTTAGGATGGGTACCAGTTAACAAACACAATCACAGAGAAAAGTACTTGCAAATACAGGAATAACTCAATGTGCTCAATACCTCCCACTACTGTCCTCCAGTATGTTTCCACTAGTTCAACACTGTTCTTAAAACCTTCCTGTCTTTTGTCTCCATGAAGTTGAGTTTATCTCTCTCCTTTATGATAATAGTCTTAGATAAATTCTTCCTTGCCTTTATTTGTCTGTACAAATTTTTGCTTTGATAGTGGAAAAGGAAAAAAATTGGCATATTATTTTTAAAGAGTCACTGCCTTATCTGGAGAGATGAACTGCGGAACTACTTTCTTTGGTCCTGTTCATTCTTCATGTCATCATTCAAATATCTCTTCTCCAGGATGCTTTGCCTTACTTACCCCTTCACAAATAGTCTTTTTTTTTTTTTTGGTATGTTGTCATATTCAAGTTATAACCCTTAGGGTATATGTGCTGTGGCTTGTCCATCAATTAGAACATGCTGTGAAGATACTAATGGTGTCTTATTCATATGTACACATGTAAAAAGACAGAGTGAAGAACTGTTCGTGAACTCTCCAATCACTGTATTACCCCCTAAACCCTGCTCTACAAGCTACTGAACAGTTGAAAAGAGTTACCAAATCCTAAAGGAAGCACTAATAGAAATTTACTTCTTTGTGAGACCCCAGGGCTGTCTGGGAAAACTGGGATGCAAGCCATTACCAAAGAGAGTAAGAGTCACTAGGTGTGAGAAGTTGCCTTTGAGCAAAGTACATTGTTTATGAAAGTTGCTCTATTGTTTTTCCAAAAAAAAAAAAAAAAAAACAACTAGTAAGGGACTGTTAAGAGAACTGCCTGAAGATCTGCAAATCCCTGAAGGAGGAAGTTTTAGAATTTTGTTTTGCTACTGGATTTCTGCTATGCAATCAGCATATACCATTATGTCCATATGCTGCCTGAGCATGAAAGTGAAAACTGTAAACAGATTGCCTGGTAGTCAGACCAGAGGACAGAAGGCAGGCAGTCTTAGGAGTTACAGGTTTCCAAGACACAGACTGAGGCAGTGAAAGACAGAGACTGAGGCAGATGAGACTTGAGTCCTGGGTTTGTTGTGATCTCATTGTACTTCAGTTCATTGCTGCCTACTGGGGACCAGATGGAAATGTGGGACCACAAACACTTAGGAAAGGTGACTGAGATTCTGTCCTATGTAAGCAAGGCCTGGTAAGACCTCCACTAATGCACAACACACCTTGTGAAAATGAGCTAGTTCAACAGGGATGACCAACAGAACAGGAGAGCCATCTCTTGCACAAAGAATGTTGGTCTTCATAAGGCAACAGCTACTGACAATGAATTCCTAAAGTAAGTCTTATTTTTCCTATTCCTCTCCAACCACTTCAACACACGCCAAAGACAACAGGAGAGAAAATGAACAGGAGGCATGAAAAAGCAAACTGCACTCCTCACTCCACCAAAATGATGGAGCCATCGTCTGGCCTGCATGGGCTGAGAGGGTGAGTTTGAAGCAGAACTGACAGTTTTAAGTGGGCACAGTCACTGTCAGTAATAAATATGAGACTGCATAAACAATCAGAACTGCCTGGCAATTTGTAAAACCCAACAGAAATATCAAGTGACCCTACTACCCAGGGAAAATATCACTACATACATCAATTAATGAGACCTCATTTAGACCTACTCCATCAATTTTCATCCCCACCATCTATGATGTTCTTTTACGTACCTCATGAAATGTTTAACTACTCAGAATACGGTAAAGGTCTAAGACTAAAAAACCAACTACATAGACTCTTTCCCAGCTGTACGACAGAATAACAAGTGGAATTAATGACCTTGATTAAGTGTTCTTTGGGTAGACAGTGCTGAAATAACTGGTTCAATGTGGCTAAACTACCTGAATCTGTGGTCTTTGCAGCTAGAGTCTTGAGTAGGGGGATGAACAGGTGTAAATGTCTACCATACATATCGATGCAGAACCAGCTACAGAAAGCAAATGGACAATTTGCAAAAAAGCTAGTATGGCCTCCTCCAGAGATGTTATGTCCTGGAAAAAGAGGAATTGGAAGATAATCTGGCAATAAAAATAGCAACTGATTCATCCAAACTTTCTCTTAGGAAATGTGCATTCTTAGTTGAATATTTGAATATATATGTATACTTATGTATATTGAGGACATTTTGTGACAAATTACTCACGTACATGTTTATTGTATTGGAAGGTAACAAACATACAAATCTCAAGTGAACTGAGATAAAAAAATGCATTTGAATTCCTCATTTCTTTTTCAAAACATTTTTATTGGCTCACCTGGTGAAACAATGAACTTTGAAGTCACATCCCTTAATTCTGAATGCATCAATTAAAAATTGCCATACTTCTAAACCCTGCTTGAGTTTGTTCTTTATCTATGAAATAAGCACAATAATGTTCTATTTCACCAGGGTGCTGTGAGGAATAACTGGTAAAAATGACTGCAGCATATCCTTTTTAAAATAGAAGTGCTATGTAAATGCTTAAGATCAAGGGTAATAAACTCACAAACAGGGATGTGTTCATAACAAAGCATCATAATACATTTGAATAAATAAATGACAAGCATCCCATATAGAAACCAGAGAACCTTTAGTGCTTAGGCAGCATTTAATTTTTTTTAAAGATTTTTTTTTATTTGAAAGAGAGAGAAAGAATGAGAGAGAGCATGAGAGGGGAGAAGGTCAGAGGGAGAAGCAGACTCCCTGTGAAGCTGGGGGCCCGATACAGAACTCGATCCCGGAACTCCGGGATCATGACCTGAGCTGAAGGCTGTTCCTCAACAGCTGAGCCACTCAGGAGCCCCCATTTAATAATTTTCAAGGGAATCCTCTCTGGAGGCAAGAGGTTGATACTGACTCCTTTCGAAAAATCACTGTTTTTAAGTAAAAAAGGATTCCATCTCTTCTTGACTTCTGATAATGTACTAGTGGGAGCCAGAATAAAAGAACTCCTGAATTTGGTTCTAACCATTAACCACGAAATAAATTAACCTGCTGCCACTTGAAAGATCGTAAGATTCTGCTCTGAATCTATTTAGAGAGCAAAACAGATTTGCCCCTTTTAACCATAAAAGTCAGGTATGTATAAAAATATGAGTGTTTTTACAAGTCAGAGATGCTCTCTCTTGCACTGCCCTATTGAGTTAGCTCCCTTAACTACCTTATCATTTTTTTTTAATTCAATTTTGGAAAGATATAATTCAGTTACCACCAAGCATGGTTCTTACTTAAGGAAATTCACATTCAGACAAAACATGCATCACAAGAGAGAAGTTTCTCCATGCTGATGACACCATGGCCTTTGCATGTTCACATGCTAATGGAAAATGAACTGGACAGGAGCATCCATCTACACTGTGCAGCATATTCCTCTGGTTCAACCTGGTCCTTGGGCACTGATACTCTACTAGTCACTTTAGACAGGCGTTTGCATAGACTCACATCATGAGAAGCCTCTGAAAAAGAGTTGAGGTCATCTGTTCCAGACAGAGAAATTAGGAAGGAATACACTGTAGTACTTAGACTTCATCCCTCCAACAATCCTCTGAAGAAATCTTACAAAGGAGTACTTCTGATGCCACTGCAAAATTGAGTTCAGTATTCCTGTATTTACCTGTGTCTTTTTTCTGAGTGTTTCAAGATTTCAAATGACTTCACAAACTTCCACACTGCATTTCTTCCACTGTTACTATGATATAGGGAGTGAATCTGCTGCCTTCCCTCTAATTTTTTTTTTTTAAAACAGGGCAGAAAAGTTTTCTTTAAAGAATCTTTACAAGGAATGGCCAACTTGTTCAAAAATAGCTTCACTGACAGCTTCACGCCTTTTCAGAACTGAACTTAAGCTGTATCTTCCTTTTTTTTTTCTTTTAAGCTCCTGAAATAATTGGAAGAATATTTTTATTATACCATCCATTTGGAAAAGGAAGGCTGGGATACTATGAGAAGGGCCATTCTTTCTCGTGGTATTTTTGGCTGTGTCTCAGGGTGGGATGTTTGATATGTCATAAGAAAGATGGTCCTCATTAGATTTCTAGGCATTTGCACAGCCACCAGAAGAGCTCAAAGGGGAAAGATCAGCATCCGGTCAGTAACCTATAAAATTCTGGTCTTTTGACTTCTGGTTCTAATTCTTAAAACAGCATTTTTCCCTTTTTGTTAATATCTTTTAGTCTTTTTCCTTTCTCTTTTTTTTTTCTTTACTGCTTTTTTACACTAAGTTTCTTAACAGTCTAACCACATGTCCAGGACCATTTGCCACTTTATAATAGTAATAACCCATGTTTATGCAAGAAGGTTCCCTCGGGAGCTCTGAGTACTTCATAGATGCCATCCTATTAAACCTGATAACTTCCCTGATGGATGGGCACATAGTATCTTCCAATATTCTTGAATTTCTAGACAGGGAACTTAGTTTAGAAATTTGTTCATGTTCATTCTCACCAACACTTTTGCTGGTTTACTATGTAAAAGTATGACATCATAAACAATGATGTCATCAATTATTTCAAGAGAGAAATAATATTGCCTTATTAGCTATGTTAGTTTGTTATACGCATATATGCCATACATTTGGACAAAATTTCATGATGTCTTGCCTGGTATTAATTAGAAACATTGGTTTCTTTTCATTAGTCATTATCTAAGACTAAAGCCTATAATTTTTGTCTGGATCAATCTCTTTTTTCAGTTTTCCAGCAAACTCAGCTTTGTTTACAATGGCTAGCTACACAAGATATTAATGTATGTGAATCAAAGTTAAACAGAATATAAGCAAATTTAAGCAGATATAAATTATTAATTTTTAGGATTTAATAATAAATTCACATAGCACTATGTATTTTAGGCGCTGAACCTAGTTCAGTGTAGTTTCTAGGTAACTATGGATTAGATATGATCACTGATAGAAAAATGGTACTTAAGAATAAAAACAAAAAAATGCTACAGTGACTGGAAAGGCCATATAACTCATATTCAAATGCAAAAAAGTAGCAATAAAGGTATATTGAGAACCAGATGTTGATGTATGTAACATTTGTATTTAATATCTTATTATTGATAACCTGTCTTTTGGCCCCATTAATGGTCCTACTACTCTCTCCCTGGTCCAGTGCCTTCATGACAGTGAATTAAGTATAATGATTGAAAGAAGGGGCTTCAGAACAACTTGGATTAGCATTGGAATCCAGCCCTACTCCTCAGTGATCATGGATAAAAGGCAAGCTATATAAAACTTGGTTTCCTCATTGACAATAAGAGGTTAATAGAAAACACCACCACAACTACACAGGGTTGTTGAATGGATTAAACATGTGTTAAAAGATTAACATGTGTCAGGTATCAATGTGTTTAGTAAATAATAACAATGATAGTAACAATTACTATCTTATTCTCTAGTTATGATGGCTCAGGTCCTGATTTGTACTTTCCTTCCCCAGTTAGCATCCCTGCACCAACCCTACATTCATCTAGTGTGTGTTCCTCTGAATTTCATTGAAATTTATGGTGTCTTTATATTATCCTCATGAGGGTCTTTAATGGGACTATTAGCTAGTCTGATAGTCCTTATAAACACAATAGCAAGTGAAAAACCAAGTAAGACTTCCAGGTCTTTTCTTTTACCCAATTCGTGAGCACATACTTTAAGAATGGAACCGTGAAGTCCATACAAATAGTCATAGAACATACAGCTAAAAGGAACCAAAGGAACTTTGGTCTTTGTCCAGTCAAAACCCTTCTTTTTAGTAACAAAATTAAGTCTCCAGGACTTTCTGAGGTTAATAGTCCCAGCACACTTAGGATGCAGAAACCATGTAATTTTTTAAAACCCTGTATCTCTGTGTGTGTATGTGTTTGTGTGTGTGTGTAAAGACTGTTAATTAGGTACTGAAGAACTGGAGTCAAAGAGAGAGCCAGCTATCACAGAGGTAGCAATTTCAGGGGGCAGCTTCCAACCCTAGGGCTAAGACAAAGCTAGAATTATTGAAATTGAAATTTAGGAGCTTCCAGGAAGGATTCTGCGACGCTGCAACACAGGCTGCTAAATAGGGGATGCCACAAGGTCTGTGCTGCTGCCTCTAACCTCAGAAGAGGGGCCCCATGGAGCTGTTAGTCAAAACAGTTGGTTTGTGCTGGTATCTCTAAGGGGATGCAATGAGGCTGGTTCTGCAAATCTTGGACAAACTTCAAAATGAATTCAACTACTACTAACTGGAATGAATTGCCACTGCCAAAGTGAAGACACACTGCTAGAATAATAGCGACAGAAGGAGGAAGGAACAAGTTTCTTCTCCCCTTTCCAATCTCCTATTTTCCCTCTAGGGCCTGCCTATCAGCAGAACATAATAGGGAGCCAACTGGAAAAACAGAATGTGGTTTGCAGTTGCAGCCCCAGCATCAAAGGTGACTGAAGAGTGGGTTAACGCTGAGATACTCCCCTGATTAGTACAGGCAGTTGGTGAAAGAGTCAGATATACCACCAAAGCAGATAGAATAACTAATGGTAGATCCTGGAAGTGATGGATGAAAAGAATGTCCCCAACTTCGAATTATTCCTCTATCTCACCTCTTGCATATGAGGAATCACACAGAATTTTCCAATGCTCTATATCCTGCTTCTCACATTTATGGACTGCTCTTCTTCCACATAAATTATAAGTTAGTTCATGCTTTGACTTCCTCTCATTTGGTTTATTTCACATTGTGGCAGATTTTGAAACCAGACTTTAGTCTCTCATACATTGAATACTCGAAATTTGTGAAGAAGGATTTCAAGTGCTCTCTCACACACACAAAATATGGTAACTATGTGAGGAGATAGATATATTAAGTAACCTGATTGTGGGAATAATCACACTATGTATATGTATATCATATCATCATGCTATATACCTTAAATATATACAATTTTTATTTTAAAAACACAAAGAGGGAAATTCTGGGAAGTAAGAACTGAAACTTTAAATGGATCTATATTGTAGTTGGAAGAAATCAGACTGGATGCACCTCACCACCCAAGACTCATGGTTTCAACACCATCTTTGACTCTCAGAGAAACTCCCCATTTGAGATTCTCTCTTAAGCTCTGGCAATTCATATCCTTCCTCATGATTCTCTCAAGGTAACTTGCTCCAGTATTATTTTCTCTTTGGTTTCCAGGACTCCGCAGACCCACTTCAGTGGACTGGCATTGTGCATTTTGAGCTCCTCTCCACCCTGACAAAGATTTCCACAGTGAGGTTCCTGTAACCAGCTGCTTCAAACCATACTGCACATGGTTGTCTCTAACCAGCACCTTTGGTCAGGTAACACTTCGGTAATAATCTATTATCCTGATCTCTTAACTCTAGTTTCAGTGTACTCTATCTTTCACAAAAAGTCAGAAAGGTAGTGGTTCAGAGTGTGGTATTACACCTACAATGCCTGAGTTTGAATCCTAGTTCTTCCATTTACTTGCTATGTGACCTTGCGATGCCCCTCTGCCCTTCAGTGGCTTCGCCTATAAAACTCTTACCTTCTTGGTTTGTTGTGAGGAGCAAATGTGCCATGTGAGCTGCTTAGAACACTGAACAACATACAGCAAATGGTTAAGAAATATTCGTTATTATTTCACTAGGATCAGTGTTATCTTCCAGATCCAAGTGGGTGAAAAATTCTGGCTTTATCATTTACTAGCTATCTGACTTTGTGAATGTTATTTATTTTCTTGAGGTTCAGATGCTTCCCGTGCTTAAAATGTTGCTTGGAAGAGAGATACCTAGTTCCTATGGTAGTTACTAGGATTAAGTGACAGTGTACAAGTGAGAGGTTAGAAGGTTTGAGCCAGACCAGAAACTCAGATTTGGTGGGTAGCATTGTACAACTGCCTCACTACTTTTTAGAAGGACCCTTAGTGCTCTAAATAGACCAACCTCTTGAATATAATTCGAAGTTCTAGTGTTTAGAAAAACGTCACAGATTGCGTAATTTTACTAAAACATTATCCAGCTACACGTTTTGATTTATATAGGGTCTAGGAGTACAGTGCCAAAGAACATGAACTTGTCCTTATTAACAGACCTATCTGAAGAACCAGGAGTTGTAGCCAGAAGCCAGATGAAGGGAGAGAATAAGGAGATATGTCTAGAGGAAAGGGCCAAACTGAGAGGCAGGGGCTGGAATGATTACAGTTGACACGTAAGGGGTGCACCTGGCCACTCCAACCTGAGATCCAGCTGGGTCTTCTCACTTTGAGGTTTTTTTTTTTTTTAAATATTTTATTTATTTATTTGACAGAGAGATGGAGAGCACAAGTAGGCAGAGCTGCAGGAAGAGGGAGAGGGGGAGCAGGCTCCCTGCTGAGCAGAGAGCCCGATGCGGGGCTCGATCCCAGGACCCTGGGATCATGACCTGAGCCGAAGGCAGATGCTTAGCCAAGTGAGCCCCCCAGGCAACTGACTCCCAGGTTCTGTTTACTCTGAGAAATAAAGGTGTAACATATAGGAATCCTACTCCCTCTGCTAAAGAAACACCTTCCAAAAGGCTGACCACAAGAAGCAGGGAGCACTCTCCTTCGGCATAAATGAAGCAGGCAGGGGCTTACATGCAAAAGAATAGGATGGTGATAATTATATTTGCAATAAGACTTCATAAAATGGCCTAATAGTTACATCTAATGAAAGCATTACTGGAAATTTCAGAAATATCAGAGAAGAGGAATTCTGGAAAAACACTCAATTTCCTGAGAAAGTGGCCTCTGATTACTACTTTCAAAATTATACATTTGCATTAACCATCAGTAAATCTTGAGGTGCTAAATAAGTATATTTAGCAAAACCTTACACATTACATGGAACAGAACAAGTGATCAATAGCCCTCAGTCCAAAAAAAAGTCATAGTAGCAATCAATTTCCATCCTGAACGGACAATTTTCTACCTGTATTCCCTTACTGACATAATTTCTGTGTTTCTAGAATATCTCCACTCAAGTGCAATTTTCTGATTAAGGGAAAGCTCCCTCTTTGAGACACACTTCAAATCCCCTCTTTTCTGTACCTTTTCTCCTCAAAGTTTGGTCTGTATAACAGCAACATCAGCATTATTTTAATGCTTGTTAGAAACAGCAGATTCTAGGGGCAGCTGGGTGGCTCAATCCTGGGATTAAGTGCTAAAACGGGCTCCCTGCTCAGCAGGGAGTCTGCTTCTCTTTCTACCTTTCTCCCCTGATCATAATCTCAATCTCTCTCGCTCTATTAAATAAAATCTTAAAAAAAAAAAAAAAGAAATGCGGATTCTAGGCTCAGTACCAGATCTACTGAAACAGAATCTACATTTTAACCATGACCTCTAAATGATTACGTTCAACTGTCTTTGAGAAGACTGAACTTCTCCCCTAATTTGTAGAGGTCCTATTTAGCCTGGTAAACTGAGATTTACTTGACAAGAGCCTTTGAAAAACAACTCTGCCTGATACTTTTTAGATAGAAAGTATTTCATAATGCTTGCTAATTGGATTTAGAATATCTGTCTCGCCCATGTAAAAAACTATTCATCGGTAGCATCTTTACAAATCATTTTAATCTAAATTAGTGATATTTTAGATTAAATGCTGTGATCAGAACACTAAATAAGAGAAAACAAAAAAAGAGCTTGTCAGTGTTCTCTTCCTTTTCCAATAATAAAATTTTATATGCTTGCCTCACAGAAGCAATATCTTGACCATATTTTTCTAATAAAGAGAAATCGAAGACTAAGATACTTTCCTCTTTGTTAATCTCCTTGTCCAGACTAGATTCAACAAATGGTATATCGTATCATATTTAACATTGTTACAACTGAAATATGAAAATTATATTTAGAATGGAAATCAGAGTGCATATTTTATTTGCACAAGATTTTTTCCTCAATTTTTGTTTTCTTAGAGCATTATTTTCTTATTAGTGTAATTTCTATTCATTCTTTATTTGTGTGCATGTGTATTGCTGCGGTGGAAAGAGAAGAGCACAGCACTCTTTATGTCCTATTTTTAACACACTATTTTTAATATATAATTGCTCTCAAGTAGAAGAATTTGAGTTATTTCTCTCAAAAGTGTTGTGCTCTCTTTCCTTCTAACTTGATAATGAAAATTTCTTTAGGGTGTATTGTTCTAAGGAGCAACATGGAGATTCGTCTGACACAGTACATAGTAGTTCAAAATGTAGCATTTCGCAGTCTCTGAGATCTCGGAATCTTGTGTTGTTCACACCAGAGAAAAGCTTTACAGGTAAAAGGGAGACTTGCTGAGTTTCCCTTAACACCATAAGTAATTTATAAGCTTATTCTCTGGTGAAATTTTAGTAGATTTCCTGCTTATACTGTCTTCATTTTAATCTCATTACAAAACAAAGGAAATAGGCATTAACACTTCAAAATACTATTCATTTTATAATCTATAAAGACAAGCTTACATAAAGGTTTGTATAAAATTTTCAAGAACTACAACATGAAATGTGGAATTAAAACAAAAAGCCCTTTCATTTTAAGGACAAGAGGATAATATGCTGTGTTATCATAAAAAAAGCAATTCAGTTCTGATCTACATAGAAAACATGCATTATTTATTCACACAATATTTATTGAGAGGACATTATGAGCCAGCATTACGCTACCCACAGGGAATGTATTTGTGAATCAATATGTCCTCATGGATCTTACATTCCACTGCCTACACAAAGCCTAAACGAATGAAAAACAAATAACATCTCCTTAAAATATGATAAAGCAATGGAGTAAACAAAAAAGGTCAAGTAAGTGAGAACAACCTAGTTAGGGAAGAATTTTCTGAGGAGGTCGTATTTAAGCTGAGAGCTGAAAGCTTGAGGTGGGTACCATTTTTGGAATTTTTCAGAAATTCAAATAAAGGAGAAGTGGCTTAGGAATAAGAATGGTACCAGATGAGGTTTAAAAGTCCTCCACAGGCTAGATTACCCAAGGCCTTGCAGAACACGATGGTTTGGATTTTATCTGAAGCAACTGGAAGCTATCAAAGAAGTTTAACAGGGTAGTGAAATGATAAAATTTATATTTTGAAAGTATTTCCAAGGGTGCTGAGTGGCTACCAGATTGTAGGAGAGCAAAAATTGAAGGGCAAATAAAAAGATATGGCACCTGCTAAGCAAAGACAGAAAATGGGGTGCTGGGTTAAGTTTTGGCAGTGATGACACAGATGAACAGGTAGGTACAAGATAGATCTTGGAGGGATGGACCTTCAGACTTGATTAGATAGGGCTAGTAAATTAGCTTTAAGGAATATGGTCATCAAGTTGGCTTCCCCTTATCTTGATATATAATGGTTTCGGCATGGAATTGTCCTTAATAAAGCATAAATTCTATCTGTTTAACCACCAAATATGGATATCTGTATTTGGCTTTTGGAACTTTAGCTATTTACTATTTTAGATGTAAGCAATAGAAAGTGACCCCCATCCAAACAAAGAATTAATTGGAGAGATGCCAGGAATCTTACTAATACAGAGGTAAAATTAACAAACCAAGTTTGGGAGAGTCCCGGTGAAAGCACGTAATAGTATGAAGTTGAACAAAAAATCAAAATCACTGTGCTAATGCTTCAGTGAGGCTCAATTTTAAAGTAATCTTTTTCCTCTCTTCCACAAACCTCCTCTTCTCCCTTCCTAGCCTTTTGTCTCAGGAGCCCACACCCCCTGAAAACATGAGGAATGAGACTGGCAGCTCATATACGATTCTTGTGGAAACTGGCTAGATCCTGTATTTCCCTATAAACTGGCCCCAGCCCCTTCCTCTGGAGGGCTTGTAGTTTTTGAAGGCCACAGCCTGCTGCAGCCTCCTTTGCAAAAAATCAATAGAGCTATTATTCCTCTTTATCCCAAACCATGTCTTCACATTGTATTTTGGCTCCAAAGCATGGAGGTTGGGTTTTGACAACACTGGAAGTTCAAGAAATTATTAGAGCAGGAACCCCCAGTCACCAGGGTACCATAGTTAGAATAAAACCCAATCGCTTTATCTGTCTTTGCCTTGTTCACTTAAGACTCAGTGTCCCATGACAGAGGGTCTGATTATACATTCCTTTGCAATACTGCAGTTGTAAGGGAAAAGTTTTGTTAAAGGAACTGCCAAGGTCCTTTTAACTTCACGGTGAGAGCCAACACAGGCCTTGAATTACAGTCCAACTATCACTGCATGAAAGGAGGAAGAGAGAATTCCCCCAAAGACGATGGATGCTGAGAAACAACCAACATTAAAATACCCATGAAAATAACACAATAGTTCATCTGCTGGTTTTTACTAGCAGGCTATCTAGCTTTGATATTCTATGTTGATCTTGAAGATATTTATTTTATTTCACCCATCTATTCTATAGAAGGTAACATGGAATCATTCAGAGTTCACTGAAGAGGGTGCTAATATTTAGGTGATGAAACACATCTGTAATCCACAGAAATACCTTCTTCCAGCCTTTGCCTATAACCAGTGCTTACTACAGATTCTGTTAGTGGTTGATGATGTCTTAGTAATTCTCGTCTTTATTAAGAATTAAGTTTTTTTTTTTTTTTCAATCCCAGTGTAGCTAACATACAGTGTTTAATATTTTCAGGGGTATAATATAATGATTCAATAATTCTCTATATTATTCAGTGCTCATCAGGACAAGTGCACTCCTTAATCTCCATCATGTATCCCCTTTCCCCCCACTCACCTCCCCTCTGGGAACCATCGGTTAGTTCCTTATGGTTAAGAGTAAGTTACTTGGTTGGTCTGTCTGTCTGCCTCTCTCTCTCTTTTGCCTTTGCTCATTTGTTTTGTTTCTTAAATTCAACATATGAGTGAGATCATATGGTGTTCGTCTTTCTCCAACAGGCTTATTTCACTTAGCTTGACACTCTATGTCACTGCATCTATGTCACTGCAAACGACAAGATTCCACTCTTTTTAGGAATTAAGTTCTTTAATCATTTTTATTTTGTTTCATCTATCTTACATCTGTCTGATTAGTTCAATTCCTCTATTAAAAGCAATAATAGGACTACATATTTTTTACCTTTTCCGTCAGCAGTTAAATTTTAAATTCTTTTTGTACAACCTTTTGGCAAACAAGAAAATTAAATTGCTAGGTGAGAAATTAAGAAAACGAACAAAGGAAAAAAAAAAAACAGGCTTCACTTCATTGCTATGTGTGCCTTTAAAGATATGTCCAGAATAACCATTTAGAAATCAGTATCAAATAAAATTAAAACACTTGATTACTTGTCAAAGAACAAATCCATGAATGCTAATTTGTTCTTCTTGCTGCATGTTAAATCAAGGCACATTGTTCCTTGAGCCTGATATCCTGGAGGAGGCTTATTAAGGCATATCTGTCCCACAGGGCAATTTACCCAAATCTGGTAATTTAAGTATAAAACATGATAACTGGATGTTTTATAGAAGAATTTTGCCTGAAAAAGCAACAATTTCAGGACATTATTGTTGAGGCAGTACTGCAGAGTGGTTCAATGCCTTGTCTTTGGATTCGAATATGGGTTTGGATCTTATTTCTTCCATTTATTTATTTTATTTTATTTTTTAAAGATTTTATTTATTTACTTGACAGAGAGGAGAGAGATCACAAGTAGGCAGAGAGGGAGAAGCAGGCTCCCCGTTGAGCACAGAACCCGACGCGGGGCTCCATCCCAGGACCCCGAGATCGTGACCTGAACCGAACCGAAGGTAGAGGCTTTAACCCACTGAGCCACCCAGGCGCGCCTCTTCCATTTATTAACAGTTTGATTTTATGAAAGTTAATTATCCTCTCAAAGTCCCATTTTTTTGAGGTAAAATGTAAAATGCTGTAAAATGTATAATGAGTTTTAAGTACCCGATAATTGGTGGCGATGATGACAATGATGTTGACGATGACAGAAAGGAACATGGTAGGACAAGAAGAAATAACTCTGCTGTGACATAATGGCTGCCCAAAGGACAATCTGTGAAGGAAGGAGAAGAGAAGCAGTAGAAATGCAAGGAGAATCACAGAGCAGCACAGTAGCATAGTTTCTCAGAAAATTCTTGGGCTTGTCAGTTAATAACTGAACTTTAATATTCCTTGACAAAGTTCATTTTATTCCATCATATTAACCGTCTTCCTCCGGTCAAAATTATTGAGGCAGGTGGTAGGACTGCTGGCCATGGGAAGCTATCAGTACAGTATTGGGCCGTTAGTTACCAAAGGCATCTGAGTAGAATACACAAGTGGTGATTTTCTCCCCCTGGTGAATTTAACGGCACGAAATCTCAGATAGTCTCTCCTGCCATATCCAACTTCTTTAAAAAATAAAATAAAATAAAATTGTAGACTGCCTTTTTTAATGAGAGTGCAGACTGTTCTCCCCATCAGTGAGTAATCCTTCTCAGGCAGGAATACTGGGTCTCATTTTCTACATAAATGGAAAAAAAAGTAATCTTATCTCCAGCACTTCCCTCCTCTGTGTTATGCAGGTTTAGCCAGGCTAAAGCTGTTGACAGGAAATTCTCCACTCGGATGAGAAGCCAAGATGAGAAAGGAGGTATCACAATGGTGATGGAAAAGCTTTATATAATGAGACAAATCCCAGCACCTCTAGGGAACGCATTCAGTATGGGAACCATTTCGTGTTTCTTTCATTATGGGAATGATACACTGTCTATTAAAAGTACAGAAGTGAGATTGTCCAGACAGTTATTTTAATAGGGTGACTTGCTTTGGATCGTCATTTGGTTTTGCAAACAACAGCATGTAAGCCTATTTGTCTCCAACACCATGCTTCAAATAAGTCCCATCTATCATAGTATGGTGGCGTTAGCACCTCTTATTATATAAACCTGTCAGGGCATTACAACATAAACAACACATTCTGCCCAGCTGCAAAACACTTATTCAAGGAGTCCATTTAGTTTCATAAACTTTTTCTAAGTCTCTGACACCTTAAACTAACTATGACAGGCATTTCTATTGTATGCCAGCCAAGAGGAAAAACTCACTATATACAATGTATCTAGTGACTACCAACAACAAAAAAAGATATAAGGTAAAATAAGCCTCTAGTGGAAAAAATTCAGATAAATTAATAATTCCTAGGGAAATGTTCATTTCTTTTTCCTGTCTTCAAAGCAGACAAAGGATAAAATTTAGCTCAAAATCAGAGATCTATTTCAACTTTGGTTTACATAATTATTTCCTCACGGGCAGAACCAGAGTCTCCTTTTGGTGTTGTTATGATAGGTTTTCCTGCGCTGATCCACTTGATACGATGCTGTTTCAACACAAGTAGTATATGGGCAAGTATATGTAAATTTACATAACATACACATGTCATATTATATATATTTATATACACACACACACATATACATATACACAATGACTATAAACATATACATAAAAATATGTGTCCTCCAGAAATTACAGGCAGCTTTCTCCCACAGGTGTGTGTGTATATATATCTATAAAATAGTAAATAAAATCATGAAGTAAGCCACACCATTCTGGGCTTACATATCTATTTTCTATAGAGTAATTACTCTTCTCTAAACTGAACTTCCTAACTGAAACGTGCCCTAAAGCAATTCTGCCTCATAGCTCTGTGGTTTATAGAACTGGTCCCAATTTCTTCCAACTACACCATTTAGAAATCTCCCCAAGTATTGACAAGATGAGCTACAGCTGTTCACAGAGGAGAGCGAGCTTATATGAAGAGAGACAAGTATACTTTCAAGGGACTAAGATTTGAAATATTGATATAGTCACATTAATTGAATTTTTGCCTTGAGAAGTGATTACAAAAATGTTGCTCCAATATTAATTTGTATCTGCTTTGGATAAGATTAACATTAATTTCTTCGCCAGTCCCCATTACTCTTTTATTATTCATTAGCATCTCTCTTTGCATGTGTAAGAGACCTTGATGAAGCATGTTTATTCATAGAGTAACCTTTTTAAATAATTCTAACAGCTCTCTAACAGTAACCTTCCTGGCATGCTGAATATCTTGTCTTTGTTTCATTATTCAATGCTTGCACTCTATCCTCCACTTGAGATGCTGAACATGAATCATACTCCTCTTCCTATTACTCTCTTCCTCCCACTAAAATGTCCTCTGTAGCCCGATCCCACAGGAGAGCACTGCTCACAAAATACTGCAGCCAAATAGTCTCCTGGTTGGATCAGGGACACTATAATTTCCACAGATCTCGAGTGCAATTATCCATCTATTTTTTTTTTTTTTTGCAGCTCATTACATATTTGTTACCATGTTTTAGCTCATTGTTCATTTACCTTTGTTAGGCTATTTAGTTTGAGTTTGCCTTTGATGAGAGTTCTGGAGGTAACATTTTATCTTTTCTTAGTGTATGTAATCTCTCAGGCTTATTTTTCTGAACAGATAAAATGGACAAAGCTGTGAGAAGGAGAGAAAGAAAACCAGGGAAGGAAAAACAGAATCAGCAAAGTAATTATGTTTTTCTACATGCTGGGACATCATTGTCTTTAAGCCTCAAAGCCTATATCAATTCTTGAAAATGAGCAAATGTAATTTTTCATTTCCATGACAGATTTAGACATCTACCTTAAAATAAAACCTAGGACGACTTCTCACATAAGATCACAGGTTTTTCTTCTTTTTGAGTTTGAGTCAAAATTTTTCGCTGTGGAATAGACCAAAATATACGTTCGGATATTTCTGGCTATAAGCATTATGTTTATGGCCCTGAAGGGATACTATGTGTAAAATGTGTCCAAGAAAATAAACTTCTCTTGTTATCAGTAAAATAATGATCATTTCACTATTTTAAGGAAGGGAATTTCTTATTTTCCTACAATGATTCAAATATATGTTTTTCCCATGGCTGCTTCTACTTAGTCACAAAACAGAAACGGAAAAAAAAAAAAAAAAAGCAGAGTTGGCAAAAACCCTAACAGTTGTCATTTGACAGGTTACAGAAATTACATAATATTTACTATGTCCCTTTCATAAATGCACTGAATACAAATTTAATTTGCAAACATTCCACTTTTTAACTTCTAAGACATTAGGATAACACTGGGTAATTTATTACTATTAATTGTTTGCTTTATAAGATTTTTTGTTGTTTTCATGCGAGATTTGAAACCTATACTGCTAAAGCTCCCACAGCAAGGGCAAAGCACGTCAAATACGATTTCTTTTCACCCCACCCATTACAGCACAAGCAAAGTCTTATAACAAAGACCACCCGAGGCTACAGGGAACAAAATGTCCTGGGTCTGACAGAACTTTCAAAATCAAATAGTCTAGGCACCTTTTACACCTTGTCATAGCAAAACTTACTTCAATTAAATGACTTAACTAAGGGAATTAATTAAATTTACTATTGACTTCCCCTGACCCAGGAATAACAGCATGTTACAGGCTGCAACCCAGGCATCGCATACTGTAACACACGAAGCCAGGCAACGAACTTCTGCTAAGGAACTGCAGGAGATCCAGGAACACATTGTACCGGCCACACAAGTTATGGCGGAATGGTGCCAATCCAACAAGAAAAATATCACCCCTTTATTAAAAAGAGAGAGGAGGTTACCATTTTAAGAACCCACTGAGACGGAAGCTTTCATTAGGAAGTTACTGTTTTTCTTTGACAGAAATAAGGTTGGGGGCTCCAAACATAGGAAGGGGCTTCACCTGTAAGGTGAAAATCCCAATTATATGAAGCTGTTTAAGATTATATGAAGCTACTTAAGAAGCTATTTAAGAAGTTGAGTTCAAATTTTAAAAATCCAGGGGACTTAAGTAACTGAGTAGAGAAGTGAATGGCCAAAATCAAAAAAGGACATTCTGAGAGAGACAGAGAAAGACAGAGAGAGAAACATACATACAACATACTGTGTTAACCAAGATGTACCAGAGTCAGAAAGGCAGTCTGACTCTGTGTGTGCTTGTGTGTGTCTATCTCTTGGTGTGTGGGTATACATATGTATTTGTATACTGTAGAAATTTTAGTCTATGTTGCAAACAGTTTTCCGTATTAGATACAATGCCCTCAAGCTTAATAATAGCTATATTTTTATTATATATCTGAAACATTTGAATCGAATTTCTATTGAACAACTGGACACTCCACTTCTCTCTCTCTCTATATATATAGTCTCTCTCATACTCTGTGTATGTGTGTATAGTCTCAACCACAGCGAGATTAATAGACTTAAACGTATATATATATCTTTGTGAAATTTATGATTATTTTCTCAGAATTGATTACAAGAAATAAAAATTTTCTATTGGCTACAGAAGATCAGGAGGGAAGTCAGAGCCCAAAGGGCATATACATACAAATTGCACGTTTTTGAAACCAACTGATGAACATTTCCCCAGAAATTTTGTTCCAGTTTACATTCCCCTTTGGGAATTTATGAGCTGAGATAAGCTTTCTCCCAACTCCTTATCTGCCGTGGGTTGGTCATTGTTCTCATTAATCACCAATGGCATGATAGTGCTTTTTAAATTTGTTACACAATTCTTATACCATATTCCTATTATACCTGTGTGATTGTTTTTTGGACATTCTACCCTATTTCATTGATATGTGTGCCTATTCTTTTATCAGTACACAATGTTTATAGTTATTGATTTATAATGAGTTTAATACCTGGCAGTACAAAAACTACCTTCATGACCTCTCTTTTCCATGATTTATTAAAGATCCTATTTTAATTGTTTTGGATAAGGTTGAGAATTTTTTTCACATTTATTTGGACAATTTATTTGAGTACCAGAAATAAAATGGTATCTTGATCGAAAGAATTGTAAATTTAAAGATTTGAGGTAAATTCGCTTCTTTGCAACATTAAGAGTACTCATCCAGGACAAATGCTCTCACGCCATTTATATATTCTTTGCAATAATTAATATAGCTCTGTACTTTTTTAACATAGTAATTTTTGTACATTTTTGCACATTCTTAATACTTTCAGAAACAGTTTTATAGTTATTTTTAACACACAAGCACTATTTTTTGTAAAGTGCCTTTTTAGGTGCTTTACAAATTTTGTTCTTGTGAATAGGCTTTTTCCAACTATAATTTGTAACTAATCTTTTCTGGAAATATGGAAGAGATACTAAGTGGTATGTATTGACTTTATAACTGGCTATTTTAGTAAACTTCTTGGTTTAAAAGCTTTTCAAATTGGTGCAATTAGGATTAAAGCAATCTTGCAAACTTAAGAATAATAAAAATTTATTTCTTCTTTACTAATACCTGCCACTTAGGTATTTCCCTCCCTCCTTCCCTCTTTCTTCCTTGCTTGTTTTCTTGATTGGAATTTCCATATAGGGGAGAAAAAAAATGCTTAACAATTCTTGCGACTATGAAGATCTGTCTTATTCCTGGTTTTAGTGGATATGGCTTGAGTCATACATACATACATACATATATTATATAGATATATTATTTTAATGGTAACCTGTAGTGTTGGACAAGATTTTAATATTCATGCAGCTCATAGGTACCTTTTTGTGTAACTTATATGTGGAATCCAAGAAAGGAAAAAAAAAAAGTATGTCATAGAAACAGACTAGAAAAGTGGTTGTCAAGGGTTGGGGTGGGAAGACAGTGGTTTACAAAGGGGGTTCAAACTTTAAGCTGTAAGATCTGAGGCTCTAAGGTGAAATGTGAGACTATACTTGATAATATAAAAAAACTTACTGTTCAAAGCTTAGTTGAACAAAAGTAAAAAGGTTATTTTACTATAGGTCTTCTTGGACCCCCTTACATATACATATACAAAAGCACACTCTCTGAGAATGGAGAAACATTTTTCACACGCATTTGAACACAGACCCGTTTCCCTTTTTTTATAGAACATATGTTACATCTCCAAAAAGAAGTTTTCTACACTTAGGTATATTTCATCTTAAATATAGTGTTGATAGTTGGCTTCAGTTTTTCTAAAAGATTTTATTTATTTATTTGAGAGAGAGAGAGACAGGGAGAGCACAACCAGGGGGAAGGGGAAACGAAGAGGGAGAAGCAGACTTCCCGCTGAGCAGGGAGCCTGATGCGAGGCTTGATCCCAGGACCCTAAGATCATGACCCAAGCTGAAGGCAGATGCTTAACCAATTGATCTACCCAGGTGCCCCTTGGTTTCAGATTTTTAACATTATCATGGTAAAAGTATAATACTCTCCTCTAAATTTGCTAACCACTATCAGAAAGGAATAGTGAATTTAATTAAATACCATCTCATTTGATTTTGCCTATGACTTAATGATTTATGGTTTACATTGATAAGCTCCTTAGTGTTCAACTATTTTACCATCCCTATAATAAACTCATGTAATAAGCTCAAATCTAAATCCAAATCAATTGTAAATGAGATATTTATGAATATTTTGCAAGTAATTTTTTCAGGTTTCATTACAATTGCAATGCTGGTTGCTTTTTTTAAAAATGAAGGATTATCAAAATTCTATATGTTTTTGTCCTATGAATACGCTTTGCTTGTTCCTGGAAAATTTTATAGTTTTCAGGGTGCCTGGGTGGCTTAGTCAGTTAAGCATCTGCCTTCAGCCCAGGTCATGATACCAGGGTCCTGGGATCGATCCCTGCTTAGCAGGGAGACTGCTTCTCCTCCTCTCTCTGACCATCCCTTGCTTGTGCTCTCTTGCACGCTCTCTCTCTGTCAAATAAATAAATAAAATCTTTAAAAAATTGTTATAGTTAACTTCCATGAAAGAGATGGAGGAGATTCTACTTAGAGGGATTTCATTGCCATTTATTATTTTTTTTTGAAACTTCTCATAATTAATCGATTATTCCCATTTTTTACTTTTGAATTGATTTTGGTAATTTGTTTTTCTCAGGAAATTAAACATTTGAATTTAAGTTCAGGGTTACTCAAAGTGATGGTTTTACGATTTTTAAATTATATGCATCTGTGGCTCTATGATCATTCTCAATTTTAGTGTTAGAAATTTGCCCTCATATATATTTGCCATCATATTTATTGATCTTTGCAAAGAACTAGCTGATCAAATTACTGAATAATTTTAATGTGTTACTGGTTTTTTTATTTGCTTTACCTTATTTTTTACTCATACTTTCTGCAAATTGTATTATTTCTTAAAAAGTGTCACCTGAAATCCTATTTTATTTTTTTTCTAATGTATCAATAACATCTTTTTTTTATCAATAACATCTTTAAGAAAGTGTGTTTTCTTTGAATAGCTTAATTGCCTTTTATAAATTTTGATACATTGTTTTTAAATAAAAGATTTTCAATTTTGAAACATATTTAAATTATCCATGTTATCATTTTCTTGTTTTATTTTTATTCACAGAATAAGATCAATATATTTGAAATACCTATTAATTTGTCTCTACATGATCATTTTTAGTAACTTTTCCAGGATAGTAGCAAACTAGATAATAATTCTAATTTTGTCATAAGTGACAAAAAACAGGTTGAAATATATTAATATTTATATGTCTATTAACATATCTCCTAAAATCAAACATAGAACTTGGCACAGCTATTGCATGTTTTCTAAATAAATCTTTAATTATATTTTTTGGATACATCATATTCCTATTAACTTTTTGCCTAGATAATTCATTAAGTTTATTAGTTTATTTTTAATGTGAAACCAATCTTGCATTTCTGAAATATACCCACATTTATTGTGAGAAAAGGTATTAAGTATTAGAATATTAGGTTTGTACCTTCTTTTTTTGGTCAGATTCTATGTTTCTATGGACTTATATTTTACATAATTTTTTGAGTGACATGTAATCAAATTCTCATGACAATTACATCTTCATTGTGAACTTTCCATTTATCAATATAATATATCTCCTGGAAATTTAATTTTTCTCTACTATAAATATTGTAATTTTTTTTTGTATTTTTGCTTTATATAACTTCCTCCAGTTTCCAATATTTTGAAAGCTATTTTACTTATCACAGTAGTACTGTAAAAAAAAAAATGGCACACATAACTACCAAACATTGTTTTCCTAGTCTGCAAAAAGTACTTATTCACATATTATGATGAAATATTAAATTGGTGAAATTTGACCATTTCTAACCTACAAAATAACCATAATTATATATATGGCTCATTTAATCGGTTTATGACTGATGAGAAATTTCAAAGTTCTTTGGGGGTAGAATGTGAGGGAGCGAGTAGGACAATGGTCCAAAAGTTAGGAATAATTATTTGTATTACATTTTACCCAGTGATCCATGGGCTATTTGAGACAAGTGACAGAACATGTCAGGTAGCACTCTAGTAGGAGTGCATATAGAATAATTTGAACTTCCAAAGAAGATTAATATAAAATACTATCAAAGACATCAAATATAACATGTTTTACCTGCACAATGTTACTGTCTTCAAATGCAGTTTGAAAAGAACACTAAGTTTTTGTCCAAAAAACTTTTTCTCAGTTGTACCAAGAAAGTAGAAATATGGACCAGTGAAGTTAAACTCTTAGCCATTTAGCTGGTAGATCCCAGCGACCCACCCCCATTCCCCCTCTTTCGTACCTATGCTTCTTCCTAGTCTGCCTATTACTGTCCTCAATGAATCTGAACCATGAACTCCAATTGCTAGACAGAGCAGTGTCTGCAATGCATGCTAAAAAAAATACTTATTCTGAGAACTTCAATTCCTCATTTATAAGTACCTTCTCTGCCTCTGCTCAAAGTCACAGCTTATTCGTCTTTGAATTCTGGTGTTAACAGTTTTGATCTCCCCCTCAGAATTCTATAACCATTGCTACATTGTTTTTAAGTGCCCAGAGTTGCTATTTAAAAGTCTGATGCCTTTGTTTTTAATCCTGCAAATGAAAAATAGTGTAATCAGTTTGGTTGCCTTTTGATTTTTTCCCCTCTAAAATCTTCTAGTATATATTCCCCACTACTCTCTTCTGAAGTGTCATAATGATACTTCTTGGAATATGATTTTTTCATTGTTAAACTGGGTGCTCAGTGGATCCTCTTAATCTGGGCATCATATTCCTCAACTCAAGAAAAATGTATTGAATTGTTTCTCTGAAAATTTCTTCCAAAATTTTTATTATTCTTCCTTACCAAAATTCAAAATATCCAGATGTTAGCTTTCATGGACTAGCCCATTTACTTTCTTTTTTCTAGTGTTCCCCATTGCTGTCTTTCAGTGCTACTTTCTGCTCCATATCATTGTAAAAATTATACACATACTATATTATGTCTTTGTAAAATTTTTGCTTTTCTACTTTTAAAAGAAATTTGAGAGGTTTTCTCATTCTCTGAGTTTTTCATTTAATGAACTTCATGTATTTGTCTTATTGGTGTTATAGCTTCTCATATTACTCTAAAGTTATTAAATTTTAGTGATTTTTGAGGCTTTACTTAAGTCTGTGGTTATAATATTAGAACCCTTCCTCAACTGCCTAAAGATCTTTGGCATCTTGAATGAAGAGGTAAGAAGCTGGTTGTAGGCCTCCCTGAATAGGCAAGTAGACAGCTTCACAGTAAAAAACAGTTGTTATTCAATTCCTTTGGGTAATTTTCAAGTTTGTATATGTTTATTGTGTATAAATATCAACTGATAGATTTATTAATTAATATAAACTTATAAAAATAGAAAATGAGTATTAACTTACATACTAATAAATACAAACTATATACACATACATATGTATACACATGCACTTTTACTTTACAGATGAGAACTCTTCTAATCCTTTGCTAGCTTGAGGAGTGAGAAAGGACGATAATACATTTGGCTACCAAGATGAAAGAATCCAAATTAGGAAAGGGACTAGTGAATCTTACCATTCAATGTTTATACTTTCTTTTAAACTTCTACTTGTTTGTACCAGGTTTCAACATTCTTTTGCCTGCAAAGTATGTAACTGTTATCCCTGGTTTTTTTTTAATATCTAAAATTGTAGCACTCTTATTTCTTTTTCTAAGAACTCTTTCTTGTGAGTTTATTGTATGTGTATGTATCTGTGTATATACACATATATAGTATTTTAAGAGTAGTGGTAAAGATAGGTAAGGGAAACAAAAACAAACTATTGGAACTATAGCAAAGTAAAAAGCTTTTTACACAACCAGGAAAACCATCAACAAAACAAAGGCAACCAACTGAATGGGAGAAGATATTTGCAAATGATATATCTGATTAGGGGTTAATATCTAAAATATATAAAGAACTTTGACAACTCAATACCAAAAAACAAAGACTGTTTTATAAATGGTCAGAGAAACTGAATAGACATTTTCTTGAAGAAGATATACAAATAATCAAGACACATGAAAAGAGGCTTAGCATCACTAATCATCAAGGAAAAGCAAATTAAAACTATGAGCTATCACCTCACACCTGTTAGAATGGCCAAAATAAAAAACAAGAAATAACAAGTGTTGGAGAGGACTTGGAGAAATAGGAACCTTGTGCATTGGTGGTGGGAATGCAAATTGGTGCAGCCACTGTGAAAAAAAGTATGGAGGTTCCTCAAAAAGAAAAAAAGAAAACAAATAGAATTATCATACAATCCAATAATTTCACTATTTATTATTATAATTTCACTTTTGAGTGTTTACCCAAAGAATATGAAAATATTAACTGAAAAAGATACATGCATCCCAGTGTTTATTGCAGCATTATTTATGACAGCCAAATTACAGAAGCAACCCTAGTGTTTGTTCATCAATAGATGGGTAAAGAAAATATTATTCAGCCATAAAAAAGAGTGAAATTTTATCATATGCAACAAATGGATGGATCCAAAGAGTACAATGTAAGTGAAATAAATCAAAAGTCAGTCAGAAAAAGATAAATACCATGATTTCACTCATATGTGAAATTTAGGAAACAAAACAAACAAATTTTAAAAAAGAGACAAAAAATACAAACTCTTAAATACAGAGAACAAACTAATGGTTAGCAGTGGGGAGGCAGGTGGGGGATGGATGAAATAGGTGAAGGGGATTAAGAGTATACTTATCACAATGAGCACTGAGTAATGTATGGAATTACTGAATCATTCTATAAAGAAAAAAAGAGTAGAAGTAAAGAAATGTGATCAACAGCAAAGGAAGCAGTCAACAAAACCAAAAGACAGCTGACAGAATGGGAGAAGATATTTGCAAATGACATATCAGAGAAAGGACTAGAATCCAAAATCTATAAAGAACTTACCAAACTCCATACCCAAAGAACAAGTAATCCAATCAAGAAATGGCCAGAAGACATGAACAAAAAATTTTTGCAAAGAAGACATCCAAATGGCCAACAGACACATGAAAAAGTGCTCTACATCACTCGGCATCAGAGAAATACAACTCAAAACCACAGTGAGATACCACCTCACACCAGTCAGAACGGCTAAAATTAACAAGTCAAGAAATGATAGGTGTTAGCGAGGATGTAGAGAAAGGGGAACCCTCCTACACTGTTGGTGGAAATGCAAGCTGGTGCAGCCACTCTGGAAAACAGTATGGACGTTCCTCAAAAAGCTGAAAATAGAGCTACCCTACAACCTAGCAATTGCGTATTTACCCTAAAGATACAAATGTAGTGATCCGAAGGGGCACATGCACCCGAATGTTTATAGCAGCAATGTCCACAAGAGGCAAACTATGGAAAGAACCTAGATGTCCATCAACAGATGAATGGATAAAGAAGATATGGTATATATATACAATGGAATACTATGCAGCCATCAAAAGAAATGAAATCTTGCCAATTGCAATGACATGGATGGAACTAGAGGGTATTATACTAAGCAAAATAAGTCAATCAGAGAAAGACAATTATCATATGATCTCTCTGATATGAGGAATTTGAGAGGCAGGGTGGGGGGGTCATGTGGGCTAGGGAGGGAAAAAATGAAACAAGATGGGATCAGGTGGGAGAGAAACCATAAGAAACTCTTAATCTTAGGAAACAAGCTTAGGGTTGCTGGGGGGTAGAGGGGTAAGGATAGGTTATAGGCTGGGTTATAGACACTGGGGAGGGTATGTGCTATGGTGAGGGCTCTGAATTGTGTAAGACTGATGATTCACAGACCTGTACCCCTGAAACAAAAAATACATTATATGTTAATTTAAAAAAAAAAGAAGAAATGTGATCAATTCACTGCTTGACCAGAATCTCTTTATATGCGTTATTTATGCTTTTAATTTTACTATAAAGATCTAGAGCTGTGCTGTTTTAACTTATTAGAGGGTTTGACTTTGACAGGATTATTTATTTCATTATGTAATGAGGTATCAATATTAATATATTTGGTTTCATTCCTGTTATTCTATTCTTTTTTCAAGATTTTTGCTAACTCCATTGTTTTCTTTGTGCTAGCATGGTTACACTTACAAGTCTTTTTATATTATCGAGTACACTGCAAACTATTCAGTCTATTTTTAATCTTATTAATATTTATATTTACATCTCTAAAAGCACCTATTTAAAAAAAAATTTCACAGCCATGAGAATAACAGTATTTTTTTTAGTCCCACCTTTTTAGACAAGGAAATTAGTTCAGTTTTACTTCCCTTCACTACCATTCTCCCCTCACATTTGGACATTATAAATAACAGTTAAATATGAATTATTATGTTAATGTAATAATAAATCTTCACTCTTAATGACTTATAAACTTTATTTTATATACATTTAATGTTCATTGACATTCCACTAAAACCATCACTACCTTATTCTGACAGGTTAATTTTCTTTTCCTTTGTATATTCATTTTGATGTTGTATATTTTAATGAGAAGTTTCAGGAATAATATTGAATACGATAATGCCTAAGATATTTGAGAAAACTATTTTCTTACCTTCACACATAAGCTACAACACTGGGTGTTAGATTCTAGGTTCACATCCACTGCTCCATTTTCTTTAGGCATTTAGTTTTATAGATGAGAAATCACAGCCAGTTGGAATTTTCCTTCTAACTTTGTAAACAGTGTGGTTTTATTTTGTTTTTGTTTTCAACCTCTCTAGCGATGTCTTTTATGTCAGAAAGTGGGGGATGATTTTTTGTAGTACGATATTTAAAAATTTTTTTTTTTTGATATTTTAAAATTTTTGTTGGGATATGTCTGTAAGTATTCCTATTTGCAATTAATTCACATGGAATTATAACCTTTCATATACCTTCCTCTTTGTGCAATCTTGGGGACCCAGTTTTTTTTATTTTTTTTTATTTTTTTTTTTTTAAAGATTTTATTTATTTATTTATTTATTAGGGAAGAGAGAGAGTGAGAGAGAGCATGAGAAGGGAGAAGGTCAGAGTGAGAAGCGGACTCCCCATGGAACTGGGAGCCCGATGTGGGACTCGATCGCGGGACTCCGGGATCATGACCCGAGCCGAAGGCAGTCGCTCAACCAACTGCGCCACCCAGGGGCCCCGGGGACCCAGTTTTTTTTAAAGAGTCAAACAGTCAAAGGGATTTTTTTTGGAGTAAATCATGAATTGATTTGGCAATAAAATTAATTTGAAGTCTGACAGATTCTCGACTAGTTTCCAGTGAATTCCACGTGCCAATAAAAAAACTAATATTCCTGAGACAATGCTTAAGTCAAATTTATTTGCTATTCTTCTCTGTCTTATTTTTCCTCAACTTAATGGTCAACTAGCAAAATTAAATCTATATAAAATAAAGTTTAAATATCGTTTCTGGGTACCTAAAACAACACATGAAAAATTGACACTATTAACCTGATTTTTGCCACAGGCTCAGTCATTTTGTACATTAGAGAAATCTTATCTGGGTCTCGTCCCTCAAGAGTTTAAAAAATCTTATCTGTTACTTTTGAGGATCTAGTAATAATTTTTGGCACCATTTTGGGCCCTAGTTTCCAGATTTTCTCTATTCCTTTTTAATTCTTCTTATAAATGATTCTTTCACAAATTTATCACTTTCTTGTAGTGTTTTTCAAAAAGCAAAAGTGAAAGCCAACACATTGACTCTTCCCAGTCACCATCCCTGTCCCTAGGTCTGTAGGATCAGTAGTTACTTGATATACCTTCCAAGGATCACAGGTAACACGTTTTTACCAAATGTCTTAAATCATATAGGTCTCCATCTTTCCTGTCATTAATATCAGTGTCCTTATCATGTGTTCCTTAACTACTAAACCAATGCCACATAGACCATAACCAATAAACCAATGCCACGAAGACTCCGCACTGAGCAGGGAGCCCAATGGGGGCTTCCTCAGGGTCCTGAGATCATGACCTGAGCCAAAGGCAGATGTCCAACCAACTAAGCCACCCAGGTGCTTCGTCTCAAGCTTTTGGAGTGGGGACAGAGCATAAAAAATTCTGTACAAGAGGGTTTTCGCTATTTGTTTTTTATTGTAGAAAGAACACTTATATGTGATCTATACTCTTAAATTTTTAAGTGTACAATATAGTATTATGAACTGCAGTCACGATGTTGTACAGCACATTTCTATAACCTATTTGTCCTGCATAACTGAAACTTTATACTCACTGAACTCTCCATTTCCCCCTTCCCTCAGCCCCTAGCACCAATCATTCTACTCTCTGCTTCTATGAGCTTGATTATTTTACACAACTTGTATAAGTGGAATCATGTGATATGTGTCCTTCTGTGTTTTATTATGTCATTTAGCATAATGTTGTGCAGATTCACCCATGTTGGTACATATGGCAGGATATCCCTCTTGTTTTTAAGGTTGAATGACTCCATTTTGTGTTTCTAAAATATATTCTTTAACCATTCATCTGATGATGGACATTTAGTCATTTTCATATTTGGCTAATTTGAATAATGATGCAATGAACATGATAGGATCTGACTTCAATTCTTTAGATATACACCCAGAAGTAGGACTGATAGATTTTAGGGCAGTTCTATTTTGAATTTTTTGAGGAACCTCCATACTATTTTCCAGAGTGGCTGTACCATTTTGCATTCCTATCAATAATTGCATAATTGCTCTATTTTCCACATATCTTCTCCAATACTAATCCTAACAGGTGATCCCCTGATGAACAGTGACATTGAGCATCGTTCATGTATTTGTTGGCCATTGGTCCAGATTAAAGATTTATACATAAGACCCGAAACTGTAAAACTCCTAGAAAAAATATAATGAATAAGCTTCCTATTGTTCTTATCAATGATTTTTTTTTGATATGACACAAGAAGCACAGGCAACAAGACCAAAAGTAGACAAATGGGACAACATCACACTAAAAATCTGCATCACGTAGGAAATGATCAACAAAAGGAAAAGGCAAACTATAGGAAAAAGTGCTTGCCAGTCTGATATGTGATAAGAAGTTAATATAAAAAAAATAATATGAGAACTTGTATAACTCAATGGCAAAACACCAATAGTCCAATTTAAAAATGGGTAAAAAAAACTTTAATAGCCATTTCTTCAAAAAAGATAAATGAATGATTCACTGTTACATGAAAAGATGGCTCAACATCACTAATCATTAGGAAATTTCACAAGAGGAAGAATTTTATGTCTCAGACATGGAAACATTTCCTATTATGTCAGTTCAGATTTTGCTGGCCAAAATTCAATCATAGGGCCACTTCTCTCTGCAAAGGAAACTGAGAAATGTGGACTAATATGTGCCTGGAAAGAAGAAGAAATGGGTGTGGAGAGCAATCAGCCAGTCTCTCATACTAAGTAACACCATAACCTCCCTCAGCTTCTACTTCGTCTCCTCTACAGAAGAGCAGAATTGGGGGTTTTGAATCACCAAGATGGATCACTGCCGCCCCTTTGTGGCTCCTTGAGGCCATAACCATTTCTGGTCAGACTATTCTCTGACCTTGTGTGGGAGGAATTAGACCTTCAGTTTCTGAAGGCCTTTGGGGAGGCCAACCAAAACCTTGTCAGGTGTGACAACAAGAGGCTAAACTGAAGCAGACACACATGTATACTTGTCCTAAAATTTTGCTCTTTGCTTTGTATTAGGCAGTTCTCTAAGGCCATCAGACAGGACAAAAACACTATTAAGACAACTAAAAAATCGGGTATCAATTTTCTGAACATAAGGCAAAATCCTGACTGGGGAGAATTCATAAGACGCGCAGAGCACTCAACAAAGATCAGACACAGTCAAGCCAAATGACATAAGACAACTTGTCCTGACACAGATTTCAGAATCAGAGGCATTTTCATGTTTAATCCAACAACTTGGGGCTTCCTAATCAACCCACTCACTTCCTAGGAGGCCCACAATCTACAGGGTTCTGGAAATCATCAAAGATTTATGGGAAAACGGAAAGTATGTAAGAGATACACGGTTCATCACTCGTGTCTTTATTCAGGGAAAAAGAGAATATAAATTCAAACCCACATTTGTCTGCTGCTGTGGCTGCAAGAACCATCCTGCTTACCAATGAACAAGCTTCCCAGTGGCCTTTTGGCCAGGAAAACTGGGTCAGCTTCTCTGATGAGTATCTCTGCTGAAGCATTACTGCTTTCAATAATGACTTTCTTTTATAAGATGTACTATGCGTTTGAGTCTCACTTTCCCTCAGGTGACTAAAACCTTCCAGTTTGGGGGTTGAAAGTAACTGTTAGAATCTTTGCTTTTATACAGATTCCCTTCAGCCACTACTAAATTATAGATAGCCTGTGGAAATAAAATCCAATTAAGTTTATACATATCATCTAAATATCATCTAAAGATTTCTAATCGGCTTAAGATTTCTAATCGGATCCTCTCAATCAAAAATTGAAAAATGAGCTCTTCCCTACACAAAATCAGTCTCATTTTCATCAAGAGTTGGTTATCCCTGTATCTGTGCTGATGACGCATTTGATGGTATTGTCTCTCTAACGGATTTAAAACATCGTAAAGCCAGGAGGTGACGTTAAATGTTGACAATTTTAAAGGCCATGGCTAGAAGCATTTGGCTATTCTTGCTGTGAAATTTTCAGTCCTGACACTGCTTAGTTATTGCAATTGAACACTTCACAATTAATCATGAAGATGGGCTGAAAGATCAAATCAATAGGCTTTGGCCACACAAAGTACATCAAGGAGAGAAGGAGTCAGCTTTAACTTCCTTCTAAGGACAACTTGTATAGCACTACTCACCTAGTAGATACCTAATAAACCTTTGATGTTGATGATGTTGATGGTCATAGTTGGAAACATAGAACCATAGTGGGCAGAAACCAAATTTTCACTCAGGGAAACCTACTCTGCCTTTTAAAAACAGGAGTGTCATTTTTCCTGTCTCTGAATTTGCTTTCACCCCAAAGTCATGATGCCACAGAATTAGCATAACCATCAACACTATTCGGCACTTACTCACAGAACAATTTTAGATGTATTTGTAAGTTAAAATGAATTTCCAACATGCTGAGCCATGTGATCTGTCATATTAGTCTGGATGTCAGGTGCCTAAACTTTCTCCGTGAGAAAGTATTTACAGAGCTTTTGCTAAAGAAGTCATAGAGAACATATGTGGGAGATGACTGTTATTTAAGTTAGTGAATTATAACTACTGTGAACTTTTTAATAAGAACACCTACACTAATTCATTCACATTTTGGATTAAAGTAATTATTTCCAAATTTCATTTTCTCCAATCATATGTGTTTGTTGCGGAAACATGGCAAGCTGTCAAGAGTGGAATGTCTTTTTCTAATTCTGACTTAATAGCATAATTTCTCCCTTCAAGATAGGCAGCAAAAATATCCATAGGAGCTATAATTGGCTAGGAAATGAGACAGTCGCCTCTGGCAATTGAGGTGAAATAGGTTGACTGTTGAATTGTTAAGATCCTATTTATTGTTGTTAGCTCTTGTACCTTGTGCTTACCCCACCTGCACAGGTGAGGTTAATCAACAATCCCATAGTATGAACTCCATAATACTCTGAACTTGCACTTAAGATCAGTTGCTTACCATATAAACTTGGAAAAGGACTTTACTGCTCTAAGCCTCAGTTTCCTCATCTGCAAACTAAGGATAACACCATCTTCTTTACTGAGTTGGCGAAAAAGAATTCAATATAGTGTATATAATATGCCTGGCAGGAAATAGGCACTAAAATAGCAGTGATGATGATGCCTTGCCATATTCTGGGAAATAACAATTTACCGAATTTGAATTGCACAGCAAAAGAACCCCACCCTCTCCTAGAGTATGACGTTTATTCCATGTCAAACTATTAAATGTCAATTTCAAGTCCAGAGAAAAATTTTATAGCCAGCTATCCACTCTAGAAACGGAGGTTGATAATGGAAGTGCTGACAAATCTTTCGATGTTTTCAGGAATGTAATGGGCTTCTTAAGGACCTGGAATTGCAAGGTAAGCTGTTCACTCTTTTCTGTGAAGGAGGCAATTACACAGGCCTGTTGGAGAAGTTTATAATATGATTAAACAGTCAACATTAAATCAAATGGTGATTGAATCCCCAAGAGGCAGTTTACCCTCACAGCACTTTTGAATTACTGATTTGTATCTTCAAATGCCTTTGCATTGGACAATCGGTGGGAAAAAAAAAGCCATTGTTTTTAACACAGTGTTAAAACGGAAGTGGGTTGATGGATGACTTTCAAAAAAACATTTTCTAATTTTAATATTTACTAAATGAGATAAGTTGCTTCTATTTGTATTTAAAACAAATCTTTAAAATAACTACATTCTAGATTGGTCCAAGACCATCTATTAAATGTTTGCTTATGTTAATTTCCATCAGATTTCTGTTTGATACACTGCAAAGCAATTCATGCTAACACATGTAGCTAACAAAGATTATACTTTACATATGCATAATAAATCAATTTATAATTTATTTCTAATATGCTACATATTAGTACTTTTACAAACATTAAAATACATTAAGCTATGTTGTAGAGAAAGATTCTACTTAGAATCTAGAAAATAAAATGGTGGTATTTACTAGTTTGTAAATGACATGATTTTTATATTTAACATCTGAAATGATTTATTTACTAACACTGTTGTCTGTGTGGATAAAAACCTAGTCTTCAATCTTCTGATATGCATTAAAACTAAATACTAACCTCTTTGTCAGTGAATTTACATTGACAATTTTTTTTTTACAAAAGTATTAGGCAACATACCTTCTACTCAAAAACAGATGTGCTCAAAAATGCAATAATTATATAAAATTATGATATAGCTGCACTAAGCCTCAATTTAGCTACTATCAATTGGAAGTAAATAAAGATCAAATAAAACACAATGGGGGAATACTCCAAGTTTTACATAAATGTTTAAAATTCTGATTGTAATTACACAATTATATATATATATATTTTTAAAGATTTTATTTATTTATTTGACATAGAGAGAGAGAGAGATCACAAGTAGGCAGAGAGGCAGGCAGAGTGAGAGGGGGAAGCAGGCTCCCCGCTGAGCAAAGAGCCCGATGTGGGGCTCGATCCCAGGACCCTGAGATCATGACCTGAGCCAAAGGCAGAGGCTTTAAACCACTGAGCCACCCAGGCGCCCCACAATTATATTTTTGACAAGAAAATAACCCTAAGTAGAGGATATTTACTTAATGGGTAACACAAAGTAGTCATTAAAAGCCTGGAATACTATCCTACTTGATTCAAATTCCTGCTTTTTCCCAACTAGCTTTGTAATGTTTGTTAGTTTACTTAAACGATATGGGCATTGCTTTTCTCATTTGTTTATTTTGAGGACTGAAGGAGTTAATATATGTAAAGATGTTCAAACCATACCTGAAAAAGAATGGTGATACTAAATTTTTAGATGTATATTTATATGTATTTATCTATTTGAAAGTTTAGGTTGTGTGGGGTTCACTTTCCAAAAATTTCAGATAGTGTCTCATATTCTTTTTTAGGATTTTATTTATTTGAGAAAGAGAGAGACAGCATGCACAAGGTGGGAAGGGGGAGAGGGAGAGGGAGCAGACTCCAGGAGCTCAATTCCAGGACCCCAAAATCATGACCTGAGCCAAAGGTAGATGCTTAACCGACTGAGCCACCCAGGTGTGCCAGTGTCTCATATTCTTAATAGACACTAATAAATCAGGATTACTTTTTCTGTAGTAGGTATGACCCAAAAAAGCTTTTTTTTTTTTTTTTTTTTTTTTTAATCCCAAATCCTACTTTATTTTGAAAAATGAACTCCGGACTCACAGGTATTGGAGTAGTGGCCCTCAAAGTTGAGCTTACAGCAAAAGCAGGTGGAATATTTGTTAAAAAACAGATGTCTGAATTTCTCCACCACAGATTCCAATTCTAGGTCCTATGTAAGGCCTCAGGAGTAGCATTTTTTTCACAAGTTCCCACGTGATGCTTTGTGTACAACACTTTCAGAACCACTGGCCAAGAGGACAAGTTGGAGAAAGAAGGAACCATTGGAATATAGAATATTTATATTTTTTGTTTCTTTAAATAGGAAAGAAATTATATTAATGCAATTTGTGCTAATACTTCACTGGTTAGCTGACATGTAGGGGATATAAATGGTATTACAGAAGAACAGAATGCTCACATAGGAAAAGAATTTATTCCAACGATTTGGATTCTCCTTCTTAACAAGTCCTTGTTGGTAAGTTAATGTGGTCTGGAAACATCTTTAGCTATACTTAGATAAAATGCTCAGTCTTTTTGTAGCAGAAGGTAACTAATGGAGAACCACTGGATAAATGACTGAGGGTCAAGGGTATATTACAGTCTTTCATTGACAGGCTAATAATATTATACTTCAAACTTAAGCAGGGGGCAGCCAAGTCTCCCTGCTTCCGGGATGTTTGACCAGAGGAGTGTCATTTAAGCAGTGTTTCAGGAAGATTAATTTTGTGGTGGAACTGAAAGGAATAGAGATTAATTTAGGCTGGGAAAGAGGCTAGGCTCATAGAACTCCTGTGAATGGGGGCAGAAATAAAAGGAGAAAGAGAGAGAGAGGTATCTGGAGGAAGTATTGTAATGGGCTTTATATTGGATTAAGTTTCTGATTCTAAACCAATGTGGCTTAGCTTCAAGGGTAGACCTTCTTCTTCCCTTGAATCAACCTGGAAGCAAAAATCAGCACTGGTCTTCATGTCACAAATAAAAATCCACTCTCTTAGGCATTTTTTCATCCAGGATTTCTAGTCTCCAAAAATCCCTTTGGAAATCTCTGCCCATTTCTCCCGCCAGTTTCCAAGCCCTCTACTCTTCCCCCTTCACTCTCCTACCCACACCACCCCATGTGAAACTGATCATAGAAGGAAGCAGGGTCCAGACAAATGTTAGGTAACTGTTATTTTTTTTTTTATTGGATGTTTTATCTTATCTGAACAGTAGAGAATAAGGATGCATTTAGTTTGGAACAAGAGAGGAAAGAAAAATTGAAGGTAAATGAAGAGAAAGAATCGCATTTTGTGAGGGCTCTCTCCAGGGCACATTCTAATTTCTCCTTCTTTGACATCTTATTTCAAAATATGAAGGCGCCTGGGTAGCTCAGTGGGTTAAAGTCTCTGCCTCCAGCTCAGGGCATGATCTCAGGGTCCTGGGATCGAGCCCCGCATTGGGCTCTCTGCTCAGCAGGGAGCCTGCTTCCCCCTCCCTCTCTGCCTACTTGTGATCTCTCTCTTTGTCAAATAAATAAATAAAATCTTTAACAAAAATACGAAGGCAAAACTCTGAGCCAAGTGAAAGGATAAAGTCTGGAACTAGAGATGGGAAAGGAGAGAAATCTGGGACAGAGTGAGGAGAGAGAATAGTTCTAACTGGGGGAACCTGGTGCGACCTACCCCACAACTTGGCCAGTTTGGGGAGCACAGAGGGAAGTTAAGGAATACGGAGGATCACTAATCACCTTGCTTTGTTCAGGGCCCAGCGACTGTTGTCAAAATGGCAGAAGCAATTTCATTATGTAACACCATTTTACACACATTATTTCTGTTGAACGCAGCAAGTCAAAGGTGGAATGATGCAGCTGCATTGATTCTTCAGTTTATAAAAGCTAAGGCGTAGTGAGTAATGTATTACACATTTGGCTCTAAGCTGCTTTTGTTGCTGATAAACAATATGAAGCCAAAGTGCAAAGACAAACATATAAAAGCCGAAAGCTAAGAGAAAGTCACTAGATCACAAAGCTCTACAAAGTTAAAGTAACACTGACGCTGGTGCCATCCATAGATAGTAAGCATTTAATTGGAGTAATCTAGTCTCCCTAAATTTGGGGAATCACTTTATAATGAGCACAGCAGCTAGGCCTATGTACTATGAGACGATGTCTCAGTGAGAAAACTGTCTGTAATTGTCTCTCCCTCACTTTTGTGTGCGATATTTTTAGGGATAAATCTCCAGGCCACAGAAATGACAGCTGATATCTTGGTACTGTTTAGTGTAGGAGTCTTTAGTATGTTGATACCAAATCCATTTTAAAGTTTCATAAAGTGCAGCATTTAAAAAAGCACAATCTAACAAAATATGTGCAGTATTTTTGCTGTATGGGTGCTTTTAAAGCAAAAATAACAAAAATTTGAAAAATATTCTCTTCATTGCCATTAAGAGATTAACCAATTTTGACACTGCTATAGACTTATCACATTTGGGTTTTTGTTTTTTTTTTTAAATCTTAATTGTAAACTGACATCCGGAAATACTTACACCCATAGAGAACATAATGATGAAATTAATCACCCATTCAGATACAGTTTTAAAAATGTGATATTTTTCTGAGTGGTAAAGAAAGATATTTGAATGGGAAGGAGAGTAGTGTTCTATCTGGAGAGGGGACTGATATGACAAATGTCACTGACAGTTACGGAAATAGTAATGAAAATTTTAGCAGCCTTTGGAGGCACAGAGAGCAGAGGCAAGGGCATCCACAAAAATGTTGTCACTGACCTGAAGGTCCTTGCTCTTTTCAGGACAACCTACCGTACCCCTCTGCAGGATATACCCCCCTCCTTGCCTCTGCCTCTAAACCTGCTTATGAGGCAGAGAAGGTGAGAGAGGAAAAATCAAGGGTTTCGTTCATATCTAATGATGTGGACTGGAAGGAATATAAACTCTCTTCCAACTCTGAGCCTGTATTATTCAAATGTCCTCCTTGGCAAATGTATAGAAATAAAGAGTCAAATTATCTTACGCAGAAATGAGAAGGTAACAAATAATTTATTGGTAACCTAGACCCACTAATGTGCCTTTCCTGTGGCGAGTGAGTCACTGCGGCAGACAGGTGTCTTTGTTTCCAGCGTACTAACGAGAAACGTAGAGTGTGTGTTAGAGATGGCACTCAAGCAGAGTCCGACATAGTACTAGTCTTTGGATGAGTTTTGAATCCCCTGGGCTGGCCTGAGAACTACCATTCACAGCATTGTTTCTGCGGAAAAATGGCTTCTGAATTCCAAACAACTGATTTGCAGATTACTTCTGATACACTCACAAACTGGGGTCCAAATTGTGCAGAACAGTACAAAGGAGTGGTAAAAGCCTATTGAAAGATACTGTAACTTGGAAAAAAAAATACTGTAACTTGAACACATCACAGTTCAATAAGACAGCGGCCATGAATCTTGAGATAATCTTTTCAAAGAGCCCAGCACATGCTTAGTCATTTCCTTACATACCATATTAGCTATCCTTAAGTTTATCCATAACGAGGGTTCTTTCAAGTGCTTATTGATATCGTTATCTGATCTGCTTCATTAAGAACACTATTGACAAAACCCAGATGTTCATTTAATCTAGTCTAGTAGAAGTTAGAAGCACTCTTTCAATTAGTGATGAAGCTCAGTTAAGGCACGAAAATAGAAACCTTAAGGTGACAAGTCAGCTAGCTCAATTTTGGCATTTATTATACGCTGACTCTATGCTACCCCCTTAGCAAAGATCATCTCTCTAATCTTGTGAATAGCCCTATGAGATGAGTATTTATTTTTGTCTCCATTTTACAGATACGAAAACAGAGGCCACGTTTTTCAAAGCTAGTAAATTGCAGAGCCAAGATTCAGATTCAGACATTTTATTTCAAGAGCCTGCTCTTCATTACTCTGCCATATTACTAGCTGTTTACACCTGCCTGAGAGGTGATGCATTCACTGTCATCAAATGGAGCGTGAAGCTGAATTGAATAGGCAGCCTGGAAAATCTTGTCTTCCCCAATGATAATAAACTTTTTCAAGGATTGGTGCCTTTAATACATTTTATTATCTCTCATTACAACTAGAAAAGTGTTCCATGTTTTTAGGAACTCAGTAAGCGTTGACCAACTCAAATATATATATATTTATATAAATATATAAATATTTATAATATATATAATTTATATATTTTATAATATAATATTTATAATTTATATATAATATATAATATTTATAAATTTATATAATTTATATATTTATAATATATTTATATAAATATATAAATATTCATATATATTATATATATAATAAATTTATCTCATACTGCCTTTTTAGAATACATCTTTTTTTTCTATCAGATTGGTTAATGACAACAAAAAGCTTCCATTCCTTTTCTATTTTTCCTATTCTCATAGTGTGTAGTCATTTATCAATAGCACTTTATTCAGGGGCGCCTGGGTGGCTCAGTGGGTTAAAGTCTCTGTCTCCAGCTCAGGGCATGATCTCAGGGTCCTGGGATCAAGCCCCGCATCGGGCTCTCTGCTCAGCAGGGAGCCTGCTTCCTCCTCTCTCTCTGCCTGCCTCTCTGCCTACTTGTGATCTGTATGTCAAACAAATAAAATCTTTAAAAAAAATAATACATTTCACAGCATTTGCCATCCTAATGATTCACAGACATGTACCCTGGGGCAAATAATACATTATATGTTAATAAAAACAAATTAAAAAATAAATTAAAAAAAAAGAAGAATTTTCCCATGGGGGGAAATCCTAATAATAATACTTTATTCATACTGTTTAATATATTACTGCCTAGAACATTCAACATGTATATTAGAAATACTAAGATTAACTTAAAAACGACATATACTTTTGAGAAAAATGCACATAGGCTAAATTTAACAGGCTAAAATGACTCTAGTTACACATGAACTAATCGAAAGAAAATTAGTATCTTTTTGAGCCCAGTCTTGTTCTAGATTCTATATTTTCATTGCTTTTCATCACTTGTTCTAGGTTCTATATTTTCATCACTTCATTAAACTTTTCTGTGGGACTAAGAACTAATAATATTTCATTTGACAGATGAGCAAACTGAGATTTGGGGAGGTTAATAAAGTTGTCCTTTATCAGACAAATGGGTAATGGTGGAGCAAGAATTTAAAGCCAAGTGTGTGTATTCCTGAGCCTTAGTTCTTAAATATTTACACAACACTAGTCTTGTGTAGTCATCAATCATAAGTTATATTTTCTTTGATATCTAATCTCTTTGACACCTTTCTCCTTTTGGGTCCCCAGACTAATCAGTTGTTCTACATGTTTGGCAGCTGTAAATTAGGTGGAGTGTTTATATTTTCATCAATATTATATTTATTTTTAAAGATGTATTTATTTATTTTTGTATGTATTTATTTACTGTAAGATTTTATTTATTTGAGGGAGAGAGACACACAGCGAGAGAGGGAATACAATCAGTGGGAGTGGAAGGAGAAGCAGGCTTCCCGCGGAGCAAGGAGCCTGATGCGGTGCTTGATCCAAAGGAAGATACTTAACAACTGAGCCACCCAGGCACCCCAAGATTTATTTATTTTAGAGAGAGAGAAACAGAGCCTGCACGTGCCCAAGTGATGAGATGGGTAGAGGGAATCTCCAGCACAGCCCCACAGGGGGCCAGATCGCACAACCAATGAGATCATAACCTGAGCTGAAACCAAGAGCCAGACACCCAGGTGCCCCAATATTATCTTTTAAAAAAAATTAGAAAATCGTCTCATTTTTTAACAATTATTTAGCACCTTCTCATCTTAAAAATGCTATGCTGAAGGATGTAGGGTTTTCAAAGAGTTTAGCAGGATCCTCTCCTAGATGACTATTTTCTATACCTATGTTCCTCAATGGGTATAGAGTGGAGAGCGGATCCAGGGAGAGAGAAAAAAATCTAGAGAGCATTTTTACAGTTGACACCCTTCCTACCCTATCCTGAGAATCTGGAGTCCTCATCTCCAATTCTACTACAATAATGAAAAATTTTCCAAGAGGAACAAAGTGTTTAAAAGCACCGCCATCCCCTGCTTTCTCCTGCTGAATGTTTTTCCCTTCAAAGTGAGGTGATATAGCATAGGGGTTCCTCCCAATTCAATTGACCAAGTATGAACAGGGTAACATTCAGGAGAAAGGAAGCTAAGAACAATCTGTGTAGGCCTTCTTGTAGTCTAGACTTAAGGTAAGGGCAACATGAAGTTCACGGACTGTTCAGCCTAGAATGCCAAGAAAATAAGTCACATGGGTATTCAGAATTATAGATCAAAACAAAGCAGTTCTCTTGGAGTGCACTTGCAATCTATTTTCCCTGGGAACTAGAGAAAATTCATATCTATTCGGAGGCCATGACCCTTCCATTTAAAAAATGACTAAGGCTTACAATGCCTTGAACACTTTTAGGCCTTTGTAAAGTTGGTGGAACAGTATTACTAAAATTTTCTCATTGTATTCTCATAATAATCCCTCAAAATATTAAAAAAAAAAGGTTTTACCAATTGGGGAGAAAATGACCCTCTCTGGGAAATTTGGAGGCCATTAGTTTGAAAACAAAAGGTATATTAAGCAGAGTCGTGCAGAATGAATAAGGAAAGCTGTGTGAGTAGCTGTGCAGACTGACCTACATGAGTGTGGTTGCCACGAGGGGAGAGTGGGAATATAGGATGGCGTTTGATTAACTAAGCAAGCTGTACAATCACTTGATAGAGGTCCAGTCACCAGGGGTTATTCCAGTGTACCAATTAACACAATCAACGCAAGATGCAAATCAAATGTGAAAATCTTATGCTAGTATTGAATTAATAAGCCTATAGACAAAAAGATAATTTCATCCATATATTCACGACTATTGGGGTTTAGTTTGTTTCTGATTGAGATACAGGCACTAACTGCAGGTCTGGATACTGTTAGGAAGGTTATGGTCTCTGGGATCCCCAGGCCTCCAAAATCACCCTATGAAAGTTATTTGGCAAATACTTAATTACAACTTGACATTGTTCATAAGACCATGATAAAATCAATACATTTTCTTCATAGAAAGCAAGCTCTCGTTGGAGGCTGAATTCCATTTTTTCTCTCATTTTTTATTTAAAAAGTGAACAGATTTTCTATTTGAATGTTGAATAGGAAATGCCTAAAAATTTACTACATCTCCGGGGCTAACTTTTAAAAGTTCTTTATATTTAATATGACTTTGATGAACAACTTTTAGTCAGTAGAAGTTAATAACCAAAACAATGGAATATTATCAAATGTGCCCATGATTTTTACAAGCAAATAAAAGCCAAAAGGAAAGGAATAGACTTTAATATAATTATACCTGCATGTGGAACCAACAGTATAATTAAGTATTTCAATTGTTACAAAAGTGATTTCAATTATGTACCCTCAATTTTTGTGTATTTGCATTAAAATGCAAATATATAATGGCTCGTATTTTAAAATACGGGATGCTTCTTTCTTATTTTAATAAGAATAAATGCCTAGTTGTGCAAATACCATAAAACAAAAAAAAGTTTTGCAGATTTCTTTTGCTTAATGTTAGGTCTTAATGCAACAAAATGAAATATGTGCATTGACCAACACTGCAATCTTTGAAGCATTCCATTTCTGGATGAAATATGGTTTATTCTGAAACAGATTGATATAAAAATGCATGCATACTATAAAAGAACAAAAACAAACTGTTTTCTAAAACATTAACTTTCTTATATTCACACATTTGGATATTGGTGAAAATAAACATAACAAGCTGCCCCAAACCTGCACAGTCCTTTTGTATTCTGTCAGAGTGACAGATGTAAGACTGGAGAGAGAATAATCCCCTTTAGAAGACATATTTACAAAGCTAGTGTTGCCAGGATTGTTATGACCTCTCTCACTGCTCAGACCAAAAGTAAAATAAAATGTAAAAACAAAATAAGTAGCTGTTCTTAATTGTTTAATATATGCCATCTTGTCATGTGGTATCTGTTTCTGTCATTCTGTTAGCTTAATTGAATCAATTCTTCTGAGCCTCAACATAAAAATGTACAATTTGGTTAAAATCTGTAAAACAACTTGTTTGCATTTCCATGGTGTCCCTATAAAGCATCAGAGTAACTGTGCTCTAAGAAAAAAGTCACGTTAAGCTTGATTTTAGTACATACAATCTACTTTCCCAATTAATTGTGCATTTAATACTTCACCAGTATTTGATGCTCAGAATTAAATTATAATATGATCCATTTCCCTATGAACTTTGCGGTTCATCGTCTTCTCCTCCCACACCACTTCCCATGATCACACTGTTCTCAAAATTAATCTCTTTTACTCCTTCATGTTTTTTTTCTTTAAGATCTACTTGCTTATGAAATGGACAGCACCTGTGAGTGGGGGAGAAGGGCAGAGGGAGAGAACCTCCATTCAAGCAAACTCCCTGCTGAATGCACAGCCCCCATGGGGCTTGATCTCAGAACCCATGAGATAGTGATCTGATCAAACCAAGTGACGCTCAACCGACCGAACCACCCAGGTGTCCACCTTCATGTTTCTACTTCCATTTCCTTGATTTTTTTTCTTTTCTGAAATTTTACAAAAGGAGAGGTAGAGGAAAGATATATCAAGATTGGGGAGGGGGCGAATAGTAGTAACGCAATGCAAGTATTTATAGGTGTTTTTTTGTTGTTGTTCCTTTATTTTATCAGAGAGCAAGAATAGTATAGTCTACAGAAACATTTCAAACCTTCTACTTAGAACTTTTGCCAAATGTCTGCTGAACAGTCCAATATACTCTAAATGACTTACGTTGTAAGATAAAAATGAGAAATGAGGCTGGGCAAATGGCAAGTCAGCCAAAGAAATCAGCCTATTCTAATGATGGGTGTTTTGGTCATGGACAAGATGAGTGCTAGCACTTTACTTTTTTTTTTTAAAGATTTTATTTATTTATTTGAGAGAGAGAGAGAGAATGAGATCACAAGTAGGCAGAGGGGCAGGCAGAGAGAGAGGGGGAAGCAGGCTCCCTGCTGAGCAGAGAGCCTGATGCTGGGCTGGATCCCAGGACCCTGAGATCATGACCTGAGCGGAAGGCAGAGGCTTTAACCCACTGAGCCACCCAGGCGCCCCAAGTGCTATCACTTTAATGCCTTCAATTTGGAGAACAGGGCCTCTAAACATGAGATGTGAGATGAATAAATAATATCTTGGATCTCACCTAACTATGAGAAATATCGATTAGGACCTCTGTATGTTTATCTGAAGTTTGTATGTTGAAGTATGGGTACATATTAGAACCACAGTTTCCTTCATGTTAGCCAATTACATATCTTATTAAAACAAATTTAAAGGTGAGGAGGATAAAAGAGAAGATAAGTAGCATTCTATCTTCCCACCTCGAGGATTTTTTCTGATACCTGGTCATATTAGAATGCTTATCAACAGTGTTTCAGCCTGAAACTCAACATAACTAAAAATGATTTAAAGGGATTAGGATTTAGATACAGCTAGAGATTTAGATTCATAAGGGCACCCTATATACTGGCCCATTTAAGAGTAGTCCAGGACGTTTCCATTTCATGCTGAATTCCTTTCCATGACCTCTCTGTACGGTGATTTCAAATAACAACAAAAGAGACCTGTTTTTCATATTCTCAACCCTTCTTGTTTCCTAGACCAAAAGAAGTACAAACCAATAAGAGAAAACTCACAAAACATTCAGTGCATAAGCTCTGCCAATGAAAATGCTACCTTCAGAATCTTGGGACAGTTGGGTTCCTTTCTGCACACCTGTCTTCTCCATTTAGAGCTACTGCGTAAGAGGAAAATTTTGCACAACTATAGAGAGATTATGAGTATAGCCCCATTCACTCATACCCTAGTGAATACAGACGGGTCTCCTCCTCATAAAGGTGACCTCCTTATGTATTACCCTATTTGTGGTTTGGATCTTCAAACCCCTGAAGTCTTAGGTAGATAAGGGGAAGGTCTGGGAATGTGGTCTCAGGGTTCTTGTGCACAAATTCCTGTGTAAGGACAATGTTTGAAATATTAACTTTTGTTCCTACATGGTATTTTCTCTTTTCTTCCCTCACACTTAAAAGAAACAATTGATCAGGTGTCAGCTTCCTCTAAAAGGGAGGTATGCAAGAGATTAAAAACCAGAAAATGGACACTATGAATCTAGGTTTTGTATGTCAAAAGTGCAAATCCTTTGGTAGTTTTAGAACGTTGCACAGAATTACGGGAGAGTGCTCCAGTTCCTGAGAAGCCATGCAGAGAGGAACAGGGAACACTTTGAAAGAGAACCATGATTTTTTGAGGCAATAGAAGATGCTGGATCCTAATGAGCCGATTCTTAAATGGACAGGTGATTCAAGAGCACCCCCAACCCCCAACAAAGACTTGGCGCGACGGAAGCCCTTGGAAATTAACCACAACCTTTTGGAAAAAAGAAAACTCTAACAGAATGACATTTAACTTACCCTTATGTTTTAGGGCTTTAAAATGGTGACTAAATTGCAAAGTCATATTATTTACACATTTTATGGACTGAGAGTCCCACCTGCTCACTAAACTATACTGGACAATTAATCCAGTATACATAACTGGAACCCTCTTTCTCGAGGGTTAACTACAGGTAGTGAATCTAATATCTTTGCCTGCAGATAGTTATATGTAGAACAGAAAAGTAATTAAATTAATGTTAACCTCGACACTCACTTTCCCACACTTCCTGAAATATATTTAAATCTTACTAATTCTGATTATATTAGATATAATATATTTAATTTATAGCCACAGAAGTCAGGGAATGAGGTATCATCCAGTACACTGGGTCATAAGGCATTAGTTTGGACTATGTATAAATCAGATACATGGAAAATTCCCAAGTGCAAACAAGGTAGTGAAGTTGGAGAAGACAAATATTTTGGTTCTAATATGCTCCTTCAAAACGAACTTCATCATGCTACTATAGTACAATTAGAACGAGGAAGGGGAGAACAGGTAATCTTCATTCCTGTGGGGATTTATTTTGTCCCACGCACTGTACTAAGTACTGATGAGCATTATTTTATTTAAATTTTGCAATTATTTTATCTCCAGAGCCCATGCTTTTCATCACTCTTCCACATCGCTGTCCTTAACCATGACCAAGCTCTAAAACAGGCTTTCCAAGGAAGGGGAATCACCGCTACATGCCTCAATTGTAATTTGGTGTTCACTTTTAAGTGGCAGAGGGTAATACTGCCAGAAACACAGATATAGTTTTAAATCCAGCCTCTCTGCATTTCTCTGCATTTTCTTTGACAAAGAAACACGAATATAAAGGGAAGAATACACTATTAGATTTTTTTTTAACTTTCTTGATGAGCAAATTATCTAGAGGATGTAATCTGTCATTCACATGTGTCCACATTAATAAAACGACATCTACTTCCTGCACCTTACCTGGCGCATTGGTGAGAACTTCTAAAACCCGGCTATGTTAAGAATAGAGAGTTGTGGGTATTATACTCCAGACGTGGCTGAAGCTTATCTGGAAAGGGATATCTCATCTGCACTGTTATTTTTATGTGAAGAGTAGTTCTTCACATTTATCAGAGTGAAAATTCTATCTGCTCCTTGCTGTATACACAGACTCCGAGCAGAAGCCACAGACCTTTAAAAATGCTTATTTGTTACAAGAAAATACAATACATTTTCAGAATCCTCAAATATTGAACCAGAAAAGATTACAGAAAACTCTACACCAACAAGAGCTAGCAGAGATTACAGACGTTATACAGAAGGGAAAATAAAAACATCCTGAGTATCCCTACTGAGTAAACTGCCTCATTATTTAGTTTTGAAACACAACTTAGATTTTTTTCCCCCTCTATTGTTTCTGATATAATTTCAAAGTCAGTCAGATAACGAGAGAGTAGGAGGGCAGAAAGTATGTACTGTTCGTGACAGGGGCACAAGGAAATGAGGAGGCAGGGGAAAGGCAAGAACAAATTTAACTTCAGATTCTTTTTAGAAAAAAAAAATAATGACAATTTATTAAATGAGAGGCAGTTACACACACCTCCGACATCTCAGAGTTCTAAGCAGCTGATATGGCATTTTAAGATGTTAAATATGCACTGTGGGCTGATTCTTCAGACATTTTAACCGTATCCACTGTCTGTAAAAATGAATGGTTAAGTAGCCCTGCAGTTTTTAGAGAACATTTTGGTCATCACAAATTCTCCAAGACATGTTTACTTATTTGTTTTCTAAAATCATAATAAAATACACATATAAGCCAGCAGACACTGTGGTTGCTTGGTAAATATTTTTTGATTGGCTTTCCTTTTCAGATGTTCATGATACTTGATGTCGTTGCTGAGATATATTTATTAAAAAGTATGGGCATGATTATTCTTTACCTGCATTTGGAGCTCCCAACTACCATTACCTATTATTTTTCTAGTAATTCTCTTTTCCCTATGCCTATGAGGCTTATGAACTTGAAGAAACTTCTAGGAGAAAAAGTTACTTTTATGTGCCCTTGCTTGTTTTTGTTTTGTTTGTTTGTTTTCCCCAAGAAGGTTTTTTACTAGCCCCAAAGGTGTGCATTGTTGGAATAATTTAGTACTATCCTAGGGCTAGTCAATTGAAAATAAGTCTGTGGTATGGAAAAACTGCCTAAAAATTGCAACTCAACATCTTAGACTGTGAAAAGGCACTGGCTGAGGACATGTTTTATAATAAGGTTACTTGATTAATTTTTTTAAAATCAACACTTCCCATTAGATTTTCTGTGCATTAGAAAGAATGTTAAATTCTGAACTAATGTCATTTAAATAAAAGCAAGGGTTTAAAAAAAAAAACTTTCGGGGCGCCTGGGTGGCTCAGTTGGTTAAGTGACTGCCTTCGGCTCGGGTCATGATCCCGGAGTCCCAGGATCGAGTCCCATATCGGACTCCCGGCTCTGCGGGAAGTCTGCTTCTCCCTCTGACCTTCCCCCCTCTCATTCTCAATCTCTCTCTCTAATAAATAAATAAAATCTTTAAAAAAAAAATAAAATAAAATAAAAAACTTTCTCTGATTTTAGAAAGGCAATTCTAGTCCTTGAAGAGGTTCTAAATCAACAATCTACCAAAATTTACAGAATATTGCTTTGTATTTGGTCTGCTGCCCTTTCCCACAATTGAAGTGACCACTAAAAAGTAAAATTCAAATGATTTACCAAGGAGTTGGCAAACTTTTTTCTGTAAAAGACTACACAGTAAATATTTTTGGCTTTGTGGGCCAACTGTCACCACTACTGAACTCTGTCACTACTGTAACTCACAAACAGCCATTGACAATAAATAAACCAATGGGCTTGGCTGAGTTGCAATAAAACTTTATTTAAAAAAAACAGGCAGTCATGGCTTTGGCCTATGAAGCAGAGTTTGCCATAGTTTTAAAATGCACTGATTAAAATGTAATCATTCCTTTTAAAAAGCAAGAATCTTGAATGACTTCTTATAAAAACAACTGTTTTATTTCAGCTATTTTTAGAATATCACTATTCTTTTATCCCATTGCCAACAAATCCCAATTTTCTGACTGAACTGATGACTTAATGTAGTCATATAAAATGGTTGTAAAATTAGGAAAGTTTATTTTACACATGCTTTTTTTTTTTTTTTTAACTGTTTCAGATTTCTGAATTACTTACCGCTGACAGAACAGGCCAGTTTTCTTTTACCTTCCAGTGATTTCCCTGGTCAATAAAAAGCTCAATACACAGCTCTGAGGGACTAAACCTGCTGTAAAGTCTTGAAAACCTTCCTGAAAAGAGTCCTTACCCATGTAAATTATTAAAATATAAAATTATTAAAATGCAAACAGCCGCTCCAGCATATGCTACATGATGCACGCATAATACTAAGGCTATGTTGGTCCTAGGCTTGGGGGTTATTGTTAAGCTGTTTATCATCATACTAAGGTTAGTTTACAAAATATTCTACGAACAAGTTTGGAAAAAAGAAAGCTTCATCTTTTATGTCCAGTTCTAAGGTGTGTCTTCTTTCTTATTCACAACAGCGCACTCCTGGCAATCTATAGACTTTAATTGTTCTGCCCAGTTCTCTTCACTTCTTTTGATATTACCAGGAGGTAGAGTGTCCTTTGTACACATCTACAGCTTCATAAAGACTCTGCTTAGAACCTTGTACTAGAGTTAGTTAGTTAGTTAAGAGCTTTGGCTTGCTTAGGGGACACTGAATCGCTGCAGCTTGATCCTGTCCTCATAGAGAATGTGACAATTATTATCTTGTTATTGTTTAAAGGGTACTTTGCCCACTTACATTAGCAGAAACCCATTTCCTCCTTTCACTAACAGTGGCAAATAGATCTATTAAAACTTTCCAAGTGCAAGAAAGGAAGATCTACCATTTAGCTTGAACTAAGAAAGGCCCACTTTTCACCGCTGATTTAGACTCTCGCTTTTGCTACGTCTCATTTACCCAACGCGTTGCGGGCAAAGAAATATTGGAGAGCGCTTTATGTGTTTCATTTATGGTACAACGCATTCTATATCCAACCCGAACCTACATCCCAGAATGTTAAATCTACCTGGCATCAAGCAGTTCATGCCTTGATGATTAATGACGAGCCTAATAGAAAAGAAAAACAACCCATTGCAATTGCAGAACAGTAAGCATACATTTCCTTAATCATGGAGAAATTACTAAATCCTATTCACCACAGGTGTGTAGGTTTACATTACTAGCATCTGCTGTGAATCACATGAAGTTATTATTTTCATTCCACAGCACCAATGGGTGTTTATGGAAATAACTGTACACTATACAATTTTGATTGCACAGAGAGAAAAATAGTTATTTGGAATGCAATTTGGACTGCAATATTTCTTTTTCGTTGCCTCTCATTTGGCAGCTTATCCTACTCAGATATTATCATCAATATGCCATACATAAACTTACATTCATCACTGGTACTTAGGCTTATTAACTAAACAGCAATTATATTGTCGTAGGAGGATTATGGGACTGGGAATGAACACAACTGTGTGTCACAATGTTTCCTTCTTTATAGCACAATGTGTTTTTTGTTGTTAACAACAAGCCGTAATGTAAACAATCTGTCTGAAAATATAAGAAGTGTCAATGAAGGCAAAAGCAGCATTTTCGTGAATATGCCCATTTATAGACATTCTTTTATAAAATTTAGCAACCCATAATGTTCTAACATAAACTTACAGTGAACACAAACTGCACAGAAGATTCAATTATAGTGCGCAATTTTACAAATTAATCAAGATCTGATTTTTCTGCAAAAAAATAGGTGATTTTTAGAGTTATCAGTTCCTACTAAAATAGTATGTAACTTGTTGCTTATTGCGCAGATATCTTGGCAGTCTTCACCTCCCTGTGAAAAGGGTCCTTCTGTTAGGACCCAGCCTTCCTGACTGCACCTCCGCAGCAGGCAGATGAGCGCTTCCGCCTCATACCACTAGAGCGAATGTGTGGACCACATGGTAGGTCCTTGATATTCTCTTAGCCACAGTTTCTGTGACAGGGGTAAGTTCATTTTTCCCTTATGTCAACGGTTAGTATCCTCCTATCATAGTATCATCTTCATATAATCATGAATTTATATTCATCCTTTATATATATAAGTGATATGTTCATCATGATATATTCATAATTTATCACCAGCTACCTAGACATCTTTTCCCTAAAGAGAGAGTCTTCCCATGTAATACACAAAAAAAGTCACCCTTGACTTTGGGAATATTTCTTTTATCAATTATGAGAATGGAGCTGTGGCATTTGTTATTCAATCACTTTGTAAATGTCTATTTTGGGTGTCACACGAGCCTGGAATTTAATTTCTGCCAAGGTATTTTTCATTAAGATGTTTTCATTAAATTTTTTAAAAATTTAAAGTGCTATTATATCATTTTCAATAAAATGCATTTATAGTTAAAAAAAAAAAACTTCTTTCTGAAGAGTGCAGGAGAAATACCTACCTGCCTACCACTCAAATGATTCACGTATTGAGCTGGCTTTCAGATTCCAGGAATGACATTTCCCACAGCCTATAGCATTCCAGTGGATTCCTTCAAGTGGGTAACTTAAGGCTCAAGGTTGTTAGTAGCATTAAAGGTGGTCAGATTTTTTTTTTTTAAGGGCAGAATTCAAAAGGAGAACCTGAGAGCGTTTTAAGGAAGGTAAACTACCTCTTTTGGTGGAAAAATATACTTCTCTAACCTGATATAAATCTTCTACCAAGTGCTTATAAACATGTAGACTAAGGATGAGAACCACTTTTACTGGGGAGGGAAAAAGAAACAAAAACAAAATTGTCATCAGCTGCTGTTATATCTGTAAATAGCAAGTTGTATTATTTGAAATAATGAGAGTTATATCAAATATTCTCACCCGAATTAACCAGGTTTATTGACTAAGTGCAATTCTGCTCTAATTTGCATATATTAACAGAGCTTTTGCAGTCACTATATAATGGTTTCATGAAACAACATGTGATTAAAGGTGGGACTATAAATTAGGACTAGCTAATAAGAAACCCCAGGCTTTCTATTCAAGCTTCAGGCAATGACCTCACCTGAGTTTGGATGAGCTGTTCCCTCTTGTGTGCTCACTCTTGCTAGGTATAAATTAGAACTGCCACTTTTGTTCTGCAATTCCTCAAAGGGGATAAAAATATAGGGTCAGATTTTAAATAAATCCTAGAAGTCTTCAAAGGAAGAAAATAGCTCTATATAAAATAATAATGAATCTATAATTTCTTTTTATATTTAAAGATTATAATTGCAAACTTGCATTTTATTTTAAAGACTTGTCACTGCTGTGTGGTCCAGATGTTGGGTTGACATTCCCACTCTTAGCAAGAAGTGATTCATTCTCTACATGTGCTATTACAATTCTCCATCTATTTACTCTTTTAAAACTGTAAAATCCCGCTGACTTTTCACACTTTTTGAATAGAGAAAAGCATATACATGAAAAATAAAATTATCACTTCTTAAAAAAGAAATCTAGAATATTGATTCAGAGTACATGTTCCCTAGCATGGCTTTTTTTCTGATTCTAGGCTGATTTTTCTTTTACTTCTCAATTAATACAGTTAATTTATATTTAAATAAGGTATTTGAAAGATGATTTTTTAAAAACAATCTCAATTGCTTATTTAGCCCTGTACATTTTTCTTCTAATAAGTATTAGTTTTACACAGAAATTTCTACTTATGAATACTGAAACAAAAAATATATATATTCTGTCAGAATGTATATTATGAATACATATATTCACAACATAACTAATGATAATGGGTAAGGTAAGTGACTTTCTTCCAACTTCTACATTAGAAAGCAAAATTAACAACTCCATTCATGTACAAGTAGCTACAGTAGCTTCCCCCTGACCTTATCCACAATTTTGGTCCTAAAGATGATCCTTCCTCTTACATCATCGTAAAGGCAATAGTAGCTTACTATAAACAGCCCTGTGGGTATACAACATAGAAACAATAGCTTGAAAAATGTCTAGGGCATATAGGAAGGAGATTCTACTAATCTCAGAGATCAGAAGATCTCTGGGAGACTTCAATACCAAAAAGAGCTGGCAGGTGCCGTTTCCCTCCCCTATCCCCAAGCCTAGACACATAGACGCCTGAAGGAATTGGCACAGGACCAACATTCTTCATCCAGCTTACTAAAAGCACACCAGGGCCCAATATTCTTTTATGGGCCTGCCCCTTCTAACCAGGCCAAGACAGGAATTTTCCCAGGTTGCTGCAGTTCCCATCCTGCAGCAGCCTGGCACTGACATTGCTGGCAATGTGTCCTGCCCCTGAACCGCATTCTTCTTCAGACCACCCTCCAAAGCAGTCCCTTTAAAGTCGCACTACAAGCATGGCAGTGTGCAAGCAGCTCCAAGAAGGGCCAACACCACTACAAAGTGACTCCTGCCCCAGGGTGGGGGTAATGACACACACTAACCCTACTGTGACTCCTACATTGGTCTGTGTAGGTGCAGGCCCCACCTACTAGTGAAAGCTTCTCAGAGGACAACACAGGGAGAGTGCCCTGCAGTTGGGTGCAATGATAGCTCTGGAAAACACCCGTTCTGACTCAACTAAAGGCCGAGAGACCCACTGCAGAAGACTGGACTAATGTAGCTCTGCCTCAATAGTAGGGCACACACAACACACACAGGAGACACACTGGGAATGCCAGGTCCTGGTTAATAGGGGACACTGTACTGCAGAGCACTATGGGGCCTTTTCTTCATAAGGCCACTACTTTAAGAGTAGGAGATGTTGCTGACTCTACTAACAGACAGAAACAACTGGGACAAGGGACAGAGTGTTAGACAAATGAAGAGACAGAGGAATGTGTCCCAAATGAAAAAATCATAGCAAGACACTGGAAAGAATCATAGCAAGACACTGAAAGGAAAACAAGTAATATACCTGATAGAGAGTTTAAGGTAATGGTCATAAAGATACTCAGTGTACTTGAGAAAAGACTGGGGGACCTCAGTGAGACTCTCAACACAGAGACAGAAAACAAAACCAAATAAAGAACTACAGATGAAGAACTCGGTGACTGAAATTAAAAATACACTAGATGGAATAAACTGTAGACTAGAGGAAACAAAGAATGGATCAGCAACCTGGAGGACAGAGTAATAAAAAGCAATCACACTGAATAGCAGAGGAAAAAAAAGAATTTAAAAAATAAGAAAAGACCTAGGGAATGCAGGAATACCATCAAGGGTAATAACATTCACATTATTGTAAATTCAGGAGAAGAGAGAAAAAAGATGGCAGAAAATTTATTTGAAGAAATATTAGCTGAAAACTTCCCAAATCTGGTGAAGGAAATAGAAATCCAGATCTAGAAGGCAGAGAGAGCCCCCAACAAAATCAACTCAAGGAGGTCCACACAGTATTACACACAGTATTATAAGACACACAGTATTATAACGGCAATATGTAGTGATAAAGAAATTTTTTAAAAAATTAAAATTTTAAAATTAAGAAATTTAAATTTTTTTTAAGATTTTATTTTAAAATCTTAAGAGAGAGAGTGTGTGAGAGAGAGCATGAGAGGGGAGAAGGTCAGAGTGAGAAGCAGACGCCCCGTGGAGCTGGGAGCCCAATGCAGGACTCGATCCTAGGACGCCGGGATCATGACCTGAGCTGAAGGCAGTTGCCCAACCAACTGAGCCTCCCAGACGCCCAAGAAATTTAAAATTTTAAGAGAAAACAGGTACATACAAGGGAAGCCCATATGCCTATCAGCTGATTTTTCAATAGAAACACTGCAGACCAGGAGTCGCAGAATATATTGGAAATGCTAAGAGAGGGGAAAAAAAAATGCAAACAAGAATACTCTATTAAGCAAGACTATCATTCAGAATAGAATGAGAGATAAAGAGCTTCCCAGGCAAACATAAGTTAAAGCAATGCATCATCACTAAATCAGCCTTACAAGATATATTAAAGAGGACTGTGTAAGCAGGAATAAGAAAAGCAGGAAGCACAAAAGCAGTAAAATTAAATATATGTATGAAAACCAGTCAAGGCATTACCAAAATAAAAGGATGCAAAGTATGACACTCTATTCCTAAAATGTGTGTGGTGGGGGGAGGAGTAAAAATTTAGTGCTTTTAGAATGAATATAAACTTAAGCTACCATCAACTTAATATAGACTGCTATATGCGTAAGATGCTATATACAAACCTATGAAATCAAAACTGGTAATACGCATGCAAAAAATAAAGAGAATGGAATCTGAATATATCACTAAAGAATTCCAGAATGCCATGAGAGAAGAGAGCAAGAGAAGAAAGGAACAGAGAAGAACTACAAGAACAACCATAAAACAACTAACAAAATGTCAATAAATGCATTACCTACTAATAATTACTTTGACTTTAAGTAGACAGAATGCTCCAATCAAAAGCCACAGGGTGACTGAATGGATAAAAAAAGTAAGACCCATCTATGTGCTGCCCACAAAAGACCCATTTCATACCTAAAGACACATGTAGATTGAAAGTGAAGGGATGGAAAAATATTTATCATGCATATGAAAATGAAAAGAAAGATCAGGTACCAATATTTGTATCAGAAGGAAGAGTGTTTGAAACAGGTAACGAGACAAAGAACACCACCACGTAATCATAATGGTAGCAATTCAATCAGAAGATATAACAATCGTAAATATTTATACACCTAACCATGGAACACCCAAATACATAAACCAGCTAATAACAAATAAGAAGTAACTGATAGAAATCCAATAACAGTAGGGGACTTTAACACCCCACTTACGTCAATGGACAGATCATCTAAATAGAAAATCAATAAGGAAACTGACTTTGAGTGACACATTGATGGATATAACAGATGGATATAACAGATATTTTCAGAACACTCCATTCTAAAACAGAGGAATACACATTCTCTTCAAGTGCATATGGAATATTCTGCAGAATAGATCACATGTTAGACCACAATACAAGTCTCAAAAATTAAAAAAACAAAACAACTCTGAAGTCATACCATGCATCTTTTCCAACCAAAACACTATGAAACTAGAAATCAACCACAAGAAAAAACTGGGAAAGAACACAAATATACGGAGGTTAAAATTACATGCTACAAAACAATGAATGGGTCAAATAAGAAATGAAAGAGGAAATAAAAAAATATATGGAGACAAATGAAAATGAAAACAAAATAGTCCAAAATCTTTGGTATGTAGCAAAAGCAGTTCTAAGAGAGAAGATTATAGCAATACACGTCTACCTCAAGAATTAAGAAAGATCTAGGGTATCTGGGTGGCTCAGTGAGTTAAGCCTCTGCCTTTGGCTCAGGTCATGATCTCAGGGTCCTGGGACTGAGCCCCGCATCGGGCTCTCTGCTCAGCAAGGAGCCTGCTTCCCCCTCTCCCTCTGCCTGTCTCTCTGCCTACTTGTGATCTCTCTCTCTCTCCGTCAAATGAATAAATAAAATCTTAAAAAGAAAAGAATTAAGATCTCAAATGAACAACATAACTTTATACATAAGGAACTGGGAAAGAAGAAATAAAACCCAACCCCAGCAAAAGGCAGGAAATAATAAATACTAGAGCAGAAATAGATGAAATAGAAACTAAGAACAGAAAGAACAGATCAATGAAATCAGGAGCTGGTCCTTTAAAAAGATCAACAAAACTGATAAACTTTTAGCCAGACTCATTAAAAAAAGAAGACTCAAATAAAGAAATGAAAGAGAAATAACAACCAGCACTAGAGAATTATAGGAGAGTATTAGGAAAAATTATAGCCAGCAAATTGGACAACTAAGAAGAAATAGAAAAATTCCTAGAAACATATAACCTCCCAATTCTGAATCTAGAAGAAATAGAAAATTTGAACAGACCAATTGTCAACAATAAAATTGCATCAGCAATCAAAAAACTCCCAACAAACGAAAGTCCAGGACCAGATGGCTTGACAGACAGTTGAATTCTATCAAACACTTAAAGAAGAGTTACTGCCTATCCTTCTCAAAATATTTTTAAAAATAGAAGAAGGAAAACTTCTGGGCCCCTGGGTGGCGCAGTTGGTTGAGCGACTGCATTCGGCTCAGGTCATGATCCCGGAGTCCCGGGATGGAGTCCCACATCGGGCTCCCAGCTCCATGGGGAGTCCGCTTCTCACTCTGACCTTCTCTTTCTCACTCTCTCTCTTTCCTAATAAATAAATAAATAAAATCTTAAAAAAAGAAGGAAAACTTCCAAATTCATTCTATGAGGCAATCATAGATATCAAAATGAGATAGAGTGCTCGCTTCGGCAGCACATATACAAAACGAGATAGAGACAATAGAAAAAAAGAACTATAAGCCAATAAATATCTGATAAACAAACATGCAAAAATCCTCAACATAATATTAGCAAACTGAATCCAACAACACATTAAAAAACAATCATTCAACACTATCCAGTGTGATTTATTCCTGGGATGCAAGGGTGGTTCAATCATCACAAATCAATTGGTGTGATTCATCACATCAGTGAAAGAAAGGATAAAAAACATATGACCATTTCAATAGATGCAGAAAAAGCATTTCACAAAGCACAACATCCATTCATGATCAAAATCCTCAACAAAGTAGGTCTCGAGGGAACATATCTCAACATTTAAAGGCCATATATGAAAAACCCACAGTTTACATTATACTCAATGGTGAAAAACTGAAAAATTTTCCCCTAAGATTAAGAACAATACGAGGATGGACTCTCTCACCACTTTTATTCAACATAGTTGTGGAAGTTCTAGTCATAGCAATCAGACAAGAAAAAGAATTAAAAGTCATCCAAGAGGGTAAGAAGAAATAAAACTTTAATTATTTGTAGAGCGACATGAGACAATACATAGAAAACCTAAACACCCCACAAAAAACAATCAGAACTTTTGAATGAAGTTGGGTAATGTTGCAGGATACAAAATAAATATACAGAAATCTGTTGTATTTCTATACACTAATTATGAAGCCCAGAAAGGGAAATTAGCAGTTCCATTCACAATTTTACTAAAATAATAAAATACCTAGGAAAAACTTGACCAAAGGGTGGAAGACCTGTACTTTCAAAACTATAAAATACTGATTAAAGAAATTGAAGATGACAGTCAATTCGAAAGATATTCCATACTCATGGATTAGGAGAAGAAATATTCTTAAAATATCCATACTATCCAAAGCAATCCACAGATTTAATGCAAGCATTATCAAAATGACAACAGCAATTTTCACAGAACTAAAGCAAATAATCCTAAAATTCCTATGGAACCACAAAAGACAAATAGCCAAAGCTATCTTGAAAAAAAAAAAGAATAAAGCTGGAGGTACCATAATCCCAGACTTCAAGATATACTACAAAGCCACACTAGCACAAAAATAGATACCTACATCAATGGAGCAGAATAGAAAACTCAGAAATAAACCCAGGATTATATGGTCAATTAATCTTCAACAATAAAAGTAAGAATATGCATTGGAAAAAACACAGTGTCTTCAATAAATGATGTTGAGAAAACTGGACAGATACATGCAAAAAAATGAAACTGGATCACTTTCTTAGACTATACACAAAAATAGACTCAAAACGGATTAAAGACCTAAGTATGAGACCTGAAACCATAAAATCCTAGATGAGAGCAGAGCGAGTAATTTTTCTGACATGCCATCCTCCTGTAGATATGTCTCTGGAGGCAAGGGAAACAAAAGCTAAAATAAGCTCTTGGGACTACATCAAAATAAAAATTTTTGCACAACAAAGGAAACAACCAACAAAACAAAAAGACAACCAAATGAATAGGAAAAGATATCCTCAAATGACATATCAAATAAATAGAACCAAAATCTATAAAGAACTTATACCACTCAATGCCACAAAACAACCCAAATAAAAAAATGGGCAGAAGACATTAGCAGATATTTCTCTAAAGATATACAGACGACCAACAGACACATGAAAAAATGCTCAACATCACTAATCATCAGAGAAACCCAAATCAAAACCACAATGAGATATCACCTCATACCTGTCAAAATGGGTAAAATGAAAAACGCAAGAAATAACAAGTGTTGGCAAGGATGAGGAGAAGAAGGAACTCTGGGGCACTGTTGGTGGGAATGCAAACTGGTGCAGTCACTGTGGAAAACAGTTTTGAGTTTTCTTAAAAAATTAAAAACAGAAATACCATTTGATCCAGTAATTTCAGTATTGGGTATTTACACAAAATAGACAAAAGCACTAATTTGAAAAGATATGGGCACCCTTATGTTTACTGCAGTATTAGTTACAATAGCCAAATTATGGAAGCCACTCAAGTGTCCATCTGAAGTTGAAAGGATAAAGAAGTGGTGTGTGTGTGTGTGTGTATGTGTGTGTATTACTGAGCCATAAAAAAGAATGAAATCTTGCCATTCGCAACAACAAGGATGGATCTAGAGTGTATAATGCTAAATGAAACAAGTCAGCAAAAGACAAATGCCGTATGATTGCACTCATGTGGAATTTGAGAAACAAAACAAAGGAACAACAATAAAAAAGAGAGAAATCAAAAACAGACTCCTAGATATAGAGAAGTGATGGTTACCAGAGAGGAGGTGGGTAGAGCGATGGGTGAAATTGGTGAAGCGGATTAGTAGTACATTTATCATGATGAGCACCGAGCAATATATGAGGAGTTGAATCACGATATTATACATCTGAAACTAATATAACACTGCATGTGAATTATACTGGAATTAAAGTTTCCTTTAAAAGTTGTTAAGTCCTAACCCCCAGTACTCATGAATGTGACTTTATTTGGAAATAATGTCTTTGCAGATGATCAACTTAAGATGAAGTCATTAGGGTGGGCCTTAGCCCAAGATAACTGTGTTCTTATAAAAAGGGGAAATTTAGACACAGAGGCACACACACGGGGAGAACACCATGTAAAGATAAAGACAGAAATCAGTATGGTGCATCCATGATTACAGGCAAACTATATGAAGCTAGGAGGGGAGCATGCAATAAATTCTCTCTCACAGCCCTCAGAATAAACCAACACTGCCAACACCTTGATCTCATTTTTGTAGCTTCCAGAACTGTAAGGCAATAGATTTCTGTTGTTCAGGTCACCCAGTGTCGTACTTTCTTACAGTAGCCTTAGGAAAGTAATACATGGGTCTATACACACAGAATGGAATGAGTTAAACAAGGCAGCTATATATATGAGTTTAAATTTAGTAGAGAAGCCTGGACTTGACACTGTTTGAACAAAATTTATATACAGTAAAGTTGAAAAAAATTCTTCCTTATTAAAATGAGGCATATAAATCTATGATTATTTTTACCAGATTCTGAGTTTTAACTATAAAATGACCTATATCTATACATTTTCAATGCATAATTAATCTCACCATTTTCAAATTAAGCCTATTGGATGCTAGTTTAAGTTAGGCCTATCTCAATTTCTGTTACCATCATGCTCCCTATAAAATCAACATGAAAACTGCCTTGAAAACATATTAACATATGTAATTATAAGGAACTGGTATTTGTTGAATATCAACTACATGCCAGGAACTGTGTTGTGCATACTACATGCATATTCTTTTTTTTTTTTTTAAAGATTTTCTTTATTTATTTTAACAGAGAGAGAACACAAGCAGGCAGAGAGGCAGGCAGAGGCAGAGAGAGGAGCAGGCTCCCTGCCGAGCAAGGAGCCCGATGCGGGACTCCATCCCAGGACGCTGGGATCATGACCTGAGCCAAAGGCAGCTGCTTAACCAACTGAGCCACCCAGGCGTCCCTACATGCATATTCTCGTTTTAATTTTATAATATCCTTTATTAGAAAAAGACAAATCAGAATTTTTTTGCAGCTATCCTATTTATAGTCTGGTAAATGAGGCAAAATATTAGTAAGTGTGATGTCAAGCACATGGTAGGTTTTCAATAAATGTTAATTTCCTGACCTTTACCAGTGGGTTATTCATCATAAGAACTACTATTATTGGTGGGGAGGGGGGCGCCCGGGTGGCTCAGTGGGTTAAAGCTTCTGCCTTCAGCTTAAGTCATGATCCCAGGGTCCTGGGATCGAGCCCCATGCCAGGCTCTCTGCTCAGCAAGGATCCTGCTTTCCTCCTCTCTCTCTGCCTGCCTCTCTGCCTACTTGTCATCTCTCTCCCTCTGTCAAATAAATAAATAAAATCTTTAAAAAAAAAAAAGAACTACTATTATTGGGATGCCTGGGTGGCTCAGTTGGTTAAGCATCTGCCTTTGGCTCAGGTCCTGATCCCAGGGTCCTAAGATTGAGTCCCGTACCTGGGTCCTTGCTCAGCAGGGAACCTGCTTCTCTCTCTGTATGCTGTTCTCACTGATTCTGGTCTCTCTCTCTCTCTCTCTCTCTGGTAAGTAAGTAAATAAATAAATTTAAAAAAAAGAACTATTATTATCAATAATGTATCAATATAATCAAAATCACACTAGGCCTGTGTCTGTCTTATGGTACTATATACAAAAGAGTGTATGTATGTATGTGTATCAGTTAAGCTTCTTAGTTGTAACCAATAGTTGCAATTGGGATGACAGAAGTAGAAAAGGAATTTTTTAAAAAGGTTCTATGTAGCTAGATAAATTAATAAGGGCTCTATGGAATCATCAATGGAATAGAATCAGATTCGACTTCTAAAACCGTGTGCAGAATTCATCTACTAAAAAAATTACTGCCACCCTTGATTACCAGGTAGTATGTACCAGGTAGTATCGCTTTCTCTGCTGCCACTACTGCAAGAAAAACTTGATTCTGGAGACTTCACTACTACAGCTATCCACTTGGAAGAGAGGCCAGGTCCCCTTTTCTGGTATCATTAGCTTCGGGTCAAAATCAGCACCAATGTCACTCATTGGCAGAAACTAGATCGCCTGCTTGAGTCTCTGTTCCAGATTTCTCTGGAAGTCTGAGACAGCATGAATCTGGCATGCTGAGCTTTTATCATAGGGAATGATCTCTTACTCTCAACCAGATCCTTATGGCGAAACATTTCCAAACATACAAAAGAAACTCAAATATGACACAGTCATAAGGGGTGATGATGTCTAGCACACTGTGGCAGTGACTGTCTTATTCATCTGTACATCTCAACACTTAACCAGATGCATAGAGCACATCAACACTTAATTTAATAAAACTACGTAAAGAGCATGAAGAATAGTAACACCAACCGAGTGAAGTTCACTTTTATTATTTATTGAAACTTGAACCAATGTTCCCAATTTTGAAGCCATGCCAAATTTCTTGGTCGAAACTGTAAGTAAATGGGATCAATAGGTTGGTTCTGTTTAGGCTGATATTGGATAAGAACTTAAATTGAGATGTATATTTAAAAATGCAAGTGTTTTGTTCATTTAATGAATAATGGTGGCAAATTTATTAGAAATATGTTATTCTGTGGCCCCTGAAGCAGTAATTTCTCATTTGAATTCAGTTGTCAGGGAGAGAAGTCTAAAGCAAAATCAGTGTAACATCATTCACTTGGGCTAGAAAGTAATTAATAAATAGATCTGGGAAAATGTTTTGGCCAAACACTCTGAAGAACTAACCAATTAACAGAGCCATCTCACTCATGGTCTCCAAACATCATTCATTCATTATTCAGCAACCATTTATTAAGAACTAGGGAAACATACCAGGCATGCTGTTGGAGCTGAGGATACATCCTTTATAAGAAAGTAAAATGGTGTCACATTTCCCTCTTTAAGGATAAAAAAGGGGAGAAATTCTACCTCAAATAAATGCTACTGAAGCTCAAAAATGTTGGGCTGATCGGGAAGTTATTTTTGCCTAAATTATCACACACGTTTCCATGTCACTCCAGATATAACTGTCAAGTGCGGTTTGTGTCTCTTTGCTCTTTGCCATATCCTTTCTTTGGCCTTTCCTTCCATATGCTTGTCTCTCTCCTGCCTGTGGTTTTCTATTTCTGTCTCCCTTTAAAAAAAAAAGAGAGAAAGAGATACCACTTTGCCTGCTGTGCACTAAACTCAATAAGGAAATGATATCCATCAACTTTATCTCTTGGCACCATTCTTCCTAGTAATATATAGCATGCTAATAATTTTCAAGTGAATAAAATGCCCTTCCTACCTGACTGTGGATATGTGAATATAATCTTTCCTTCTGTGTATGTTTTTCACTATTTTGCAGAACTTTGAAGGAAAGAAAATCTAATCCATCCCTTATCTTCTTGTCTCCTAGAGGACAGGACATTTGTCCACTGGTCCACCGGCCCATTGGTTGAAGGCTGTCTTCGCTGGCATTAACTCCTATTACAGGCGGGACTTTTGCATGGGCCACGGGATCAAAGTCAAATAATCTGGGAGGAAGAAATGAACAGACTCCCTGTTCATCTGAACAAAGGTGTGTCTGAGCTCACAGAGAGCTGTCTTGTCCATCACAGTAGCATCTGAAATCATCAGCAGACCAAGGGGAAAGTCAAATACAAATACCATTGCATATTTTGATGCAGTAGCTAATTCTAGAATTTCTCTGACAATATTCATCCAGCCAGCAGCTGATTTTGTCAGGCTTCCTCCTTGCTAGCTAACTAGGAATTAACGTGCAGTTATATCACAAGCTTGGACAGACCAATGAATTTGGGAACAGTCTTCACCTTGTGTGATAGTTCTCAAATTCAGAAAACCATAAATCCAATCAAACAAAGGCAGCACTGGAGGCATCAGCTAGGAATTTACAGATATTTTCCTTCTACCATCTTGAAGTATTTTAGTTTTCGCCTACATTCAAAAGGCCAGATACTATAACACTGCCAACTCTGCAGCAAGTGGCAAAAAAAAAGTGTGATGTCATTTAGAATCTAGGGTGTCTGAACTTATTACCATTTTTTTAAAAGATTTATTTATTTATTTATTAGGAAAGAGAGAGTGAGAGAGAGCATGAGAAGGGAGAAGGTCAGAGTGAGAAGCGGACTCCCCATAGAGCTGGGAGCCCGATGTGGGACTTGACCTCGGGACTCCGGTATCATGACCTGAGCCGAAGGCAGTTGCTTAACCAACTGAGCCACCCAGGCGCCCACCATTTTTGATTCATATCCTATTTACCTGTATAACGATTTTATGTACAAATCCCAGGGAATAGCACTCAAGTGCCTTTGAGGAGATAGATCGTTCATGTATATGAGTGAGGTAAGCCAGGCAGACCCTATGCCAAACTGAATAATATGTGCTCAGCTATTGGGGGGTAGTAGCTGCTTACGTCCAGTCAAATACTGCCATGTAGGACTGAAGGCTCAATGATAGTGGCTCAGTGGCTTTCGCATGATAAGCCAGAAATCAGGATATTTGGGTAAAATCTCCCAATTTTTTAATTTGAAAATATTGTGAAATTTTAATTTTTAAAAATGTTGAGTAATTTTAAAATATTTTAACTGTGCAAAACAAAACACATATATAGGCAAGATTCTTTGTGTGTGTGGGGGGGGGAGGAGGTGAAGAGGAAGAGACAGTACCTCAAGCAGATTCCCCACCCAGCAAGAAGCCCAACCAAGGGCTCAATCTCACAACGCTAAGATCATTTCCTGAGCCAAAATCAAGACTGGGATGTTTAACCAACTGAGCCACCCAGGCACCCCTACAGTCAAGATTCTTAAGTGCTAATATAAACATACTGACTCCTTTTTGTTCAAGTGAGAGATGACTGAAATTACTATTTTTGCTTTTTGTTTATCTATAGAGGAGGGAAGCAAAATATCAAAATTTCAACCTAATCTCTTAAATCAGTGAATGGATATAGCTTCAGTTAGTACCTCTGATAGTTCTAAAACATCTGGTCTGTCCTAAGACAACCAAGAGGTAGTTATCTCTGTTATATTACTCCTCCTTAAGTTCCATGAAACTTCAAAAACCCAATTTCTGTAATTCTGTGAGTCATTAAGTTAAAAAAAAAAAACTGGTCGTTTTTGAGAACATATGCCAAGACTAAGCCAACTAAGACTTTTATAGAAGAATTACCTGATTTACACTCAATTCAAGAATATTCACAATCAAGATATAACTTTTATTTTCTTTGGCAATCAGGTGAATATGTAAAACTTTGATATGCCCAGTTGTTGCCTGTGAACCAAGAACACAGGCAAATGCCTATATTAAAAATTCATGAGCATTTCACTACATTCTGACCAACTGCACAATACTATCATCTTCTTGTCTGTCCCTGTAAATGTCTGTTCATTTTCACACTTCTAGAATTTCTAAGTTCTCCTAGAACTTATGTATGAAAGTCTTTTTTTCCCTCATGTCACAGCACTAAACATTCTGCATGTTTATTCCTCATAATATTCAAAACAATAACCATATAATTTACATTTTTGTAGAAATTATACCCTTTATATATATTTTTTCTCCTGATAGGACTTAACGTTACCAAGATATAATGAACCAAAGAAAGGAAAAATGAAAAATGTGATGGTGACGATGACAACTACAACTGACCCTGAGCACTGGGGGCAGCAGCAATAGGGTCAGAATATGCTTAACTTCCAACTTATAGTTTGACCCTGAATCAAGTTATCCAGAAATGTGTCCTATATCATTATTATATCAGAAAATCTATTGAACGTAAACCACATAATAACTCTGCTCTGCACAGTAACCTAGTCATAGGTTGAATTCCAAAAATCAATATAGCTCTTTCTAAAACCCAAAAGCCAGGTACAACATATGTCTCTTTATGTGTAATTTGACCCCCACCTGACTAAATCATGAAGATTTAGGCAACGAAGCAAAATTTCATGCCTTCTATCTTTGCTTCTATTAAAACATATAATCTGGAGCACCGGGGTGCCTCAGTTAGTTAAGCGTCCAACTCTTGATTTTGGCTCAGATCATATCTCAGGTTCCTGGGATAAGCCTCACATTGGGCTCCAGGATCTCTCTCTCAAATAAATAAATCTTAAAAATTGCACGTATATATATAGACACACACACACAATCTACTCTATAAATTCTTATGATCAATTTCCCTGTTTTTGGATAAGTCTTAGTATGATTTTATATACATACACATATTAAAGTTTCCTAACATGATCTTTACTAAATACCTACTAAAATCATTATTCATATCTTACAGCTTGTTACTTTCAGAAGTAATGCATTTTTTCTTTTTTCCCTTCTTCCCTCTCTTCCTCCCTACACATCTCCCTTACTTCTGTCTTTTCTTCCTTTTTTTTTTCAGCCTTATTCAGGTATAATTGAAAAATAATATTGTAAAATATGTAAAGTATACAGTGTGATGATTTGGTAAACATATGCATCATCAAAAGATTCACCCCACTGAGTTAATTAACACAACCATCACCTTACATATTTATCTTTTGTTCTTGTTGAGAACATTTAAGTTCTACTCTCTTAGCAAAGTTCATTTATACAATACAGAGTTATCAACTATAGGTGCCATGTTATACATTAGATCCTCAGACCTTATTCATTATATAAGTGAAAGTTTGAGCCTTTTTGCTGACTCTCCCTATTCTTCCCATCCCCCACCCCCTGGCAACCACTTTTCTACTCTCAGCTTCTAGAAGTTTGACTTATTTTTTTTTTTTATGGTTTCACATATAACGGATACCATTAGTGTTAGTCTTTCTCTATCTGGCTTATTTTATTTAGCATAACGCCCTCTGGTTTCAATCATGTTGTTGCAAATGGCAGGATTTCCTTCCTTTTAAAGGATGTACAATATTCCATTATATATGACATTTTCTTTATTGTTTCTTTGCATCATATTTTCTTTATCCATTCATTGATATGGAAACAGCCTAAGTGTCTGCCCATGGATGAATCATATTTTCTTTAGATTTTGAATCATTTCTGCAAGCTTGATTGTTCTCAAACTTTTCTACATATTGGAATAACCTGAGGAGCTTCAAAAAAAAAAAAGGCTAATGATTTTGTTGTATCCTTAGATAACATGATTTAATTGGTTTGGGCTATGTCCCAAGATTTGGAACCTTTTTTTTTAAAGGTTTTATTTATTTATTTATTTAACAGAGAGAGAGAGAGAGAGAGAGAGATCATAAGTAGGCAGAGAGGCAGGCAGAGAGAGGGTGGGGAAGCAGGCTCCCCGCTGAGCGGAGAGCCAGATGCGGGGCTTGATCCCAGGACCCTGAGATCATGACCTGAGCCGAAAGCAGAGGCCTTAACTCAGTGAGCCACCCAGGCGCCCCAAGAACCTTTTTTTTTTAAAGCTTTTATTTCTTTATCTGCAACAGAGCTCAGGTGAGTGGGAGGAGGGGCAGAGGGAGAGAGTGTGGGAGAGAATCTTGAGCAGACTCTGTGCTGAGCACAGAGCCAGACACGAGGCTCGATCTCATGACCCCAAGATCATGAACTGAGCCGAAATCAAGAGTCTGATGCTTAACCGACTGAGCACCCAAGTATCCCAAGATTTGGAACATTCTTAAAAGTTCCCAGAGGATTCTAATGTGCACACAAATTTGGGAATCACTGTGCTAAGTCAATGACATAGCTCCTTTACAGAAATTTCCTAAGCACTGGCAATCTTGCTAAATGCTTGTATCTCAGAGAAAATACTAAGTCTATACAGATATTTTTAAAAGTCCAGCTCTTTAAAAGAATCATGGCTGAAAGTGATTCACAGAAATAATTGTAAAAAGAAGATGCACAAAGGGAAGTGAGCAGGATCTAAGAAGCATGGTTCTGAGACAGTGGTCCCAAAGATATCCTGTGTGGTCCAGTGAATTTGGAGCCAAAAGGCTCTCTTTCTCCTGGGGATGAAGCCTTAGGCTTATCCACATTATTGTGAGAACACAGCACTAATTCCAATGGACCAATTGAGCACAGTATTTTGAGAAAATGTAGATAATAGTTCTATAAAGATATACAGTATTTATGAGAACATTTCATTTAATGGTATTTAATTTAGATGGGTGTACACAAGGAGGATAATAATTACATTGGTGCTTAATGTACTGGGAACCACATTACAGAATCCTATATAAGAAACAAAGTGTTGAAAGAAACAGCTTTATATGCACTGTAAGGTAAATGAATATTTTATTGTGCACCCTGGGTGCCTGATAAAAATGGAATTTTTTGGTTATCATTAGTTCAATACCAAAGATAATGTTATAACTATTTGTGAGTGTCATGTCACAATTGTCTCTTTCTTCTACACAGCTTGAAACTCGGTAAATAAGAACATAGCTGTTAACAAAGGAGATGCTGGATATTTATTCATTCTCCACTGCTATGTCACTGCCATTCAAACCAGATAAATTATGAGGGGTATTTTAACAACTTATACTTCAATTAGTAATAAGGATGCTTACATTTCGGCACAGAAATGTGTTGCATAAAATGGAACAGTCTTTCAAAGTAACTACTATTATATCCAAACTCTAAACTTTAGTAAGCATATGTACATTTATTTACACATTTTAAATTTGGGGGGAAAAATGGAAAAAAATAGTGTAACTCTCTTGCTATATCTGATACTGACTTTCTTACGAAACTGATTTATACTGCTGTGCCTTTTCCAGGGGTCTACTTATGAACTATCATTCATTTATAAATATAAACTTTAGTTCATCAATTAAAAGTATACACTACTGAAAGATTTTACATAATTATACACCATAAATTGTTAAAATATTTTAAAACATGGTAGGAATGTGTGAACTGGTATAAACTCAGTAAAAATCTGTCATATGAGTAAAAACCTAGAAGAAACCAGAAATCATCTCATCTATTTTTCATTTTCAGATTAATCTATTAAACATTAACTCAACAAGTATTTATTGAGACTCTATTGTTAAATGTAGATGTAGAAAGTGACACCCAGAGAACTGAGATGATTCATCCAAGGGTCAAACTGAAACAAAAGATTAGGATACTTGGCCTCTAATTCAAGGATCTGTCTACTAATTCACTACCTTCACCTTCACTTGCCACCAGAAGTTGCTATCAACTTCTCTAAAGCATCTTTTCAACATTTTATTATTAAAAATTCATATACTGCAAAATGGAAAGAATTTTAAAATAAATTTTAAAGTGAATACCCATAAACCCACAACCTGAATTTTTCACTTTTTGCTCAGTTGCTTTATCGCACATCTACTCATCTGTCTATCCCTCTATCATTCCATTACTCAATCTAATTATTAAGTACATTTCAAACTAAATTAAAAATATCAGTATACTGCTCCCCCAGATACTTGAGCACACAAATCATTAAACACATATTGATGACCTAGCTTTCCCATCTATAATGTCTATATCACACATGAATTCATAGATGGGTACTAATCATTTTAAGCCACCTGCAAATTTTTAAGCATCTATAGAACACAAAAAACATTTATACATATACCAGACCTTTGCTTTCCACAGTGAAATTTATTTTATATTATATAAGTATATGCATTATATTTACATAAATATATTTATATTTATAAATATAAATATATGTAAATTATTTATGTGATTATGTAAATTGCTTATGTAATTAAAGTTATTGTGTAAATATATTTATATTTATGTAAATATATAATACATATATTTAATATATTATTTTTAATTAAAACAAAAACAAAACACATAAGTTCCAAAGTAACTATAGTTCAAACAAAAAAATCGAAACTATCATAATGTGGTGTCTTGCCTAGCTTCTGTTTCTTGATTTTTTTTTTAAATAATAGGAAAAGTTTTAAGAAAACTGCCATTTTAAAGTTGCAGGCTGTTATTCTTCAACTTGTGACTTAAATTCACTTTTTTGAGAGCAATTTGAGGGAGTTCTTGAGTTACACAGATGTAAAGAAAGGAAAGTATTCATTGTTCTTGGATAAAATGCTGTTAAGTGACCATTTTCTTTTCAACTCCAATGTTAAGTGTTTTGGCTTGATAACGTAAATTGCTTTGAGAGGCCAACTGACCACAGCAGTAAATGGCTTCTTGTGGAGGTCCCTGGGAAAATAATTTAATACTTGTTCATTAGAACCTGTACTATAGGAACCTAGGAAAACTTTTTTAATACACAGAGACAGTTCTTCAAGCCAGCAGATGGGAGTTCAAGTTAAGTTTTGTTTGAGACTAACAGAAAAGTGGAATGATTGTTTACAGATAGGCGAGTGAGGCCTGGTTTTCTTGTTCATCATCTAGCGTACAGATACTACCAGCTGTGTTATTTTAAGAGAAGACCTTTATCTTTCTTGTACGTAGCTGGAATTCCAGTGCTTAAAAGAGTGCTGGGCACACTAGCATAATATGAGTGCTTAATCTGTTAAATTAATAAATAGATGAACAAATTTATTAGAAAACAAAATAGAAAAAATACTACAAGCCAAGACTACTGGGATACAGCCAAAGCTATGATTAGTGGAAAAATCCGTAATATTAAAAACTATCTTCTTTCTAAAAAATGAAATCCGACGAACTAAAAGCATTCTACTTAAATACGAGAGCATACTATCTTAGATGAAACATAAGATACAAACGTGTAGAATGATCTTAATGATATAAAAATTCATGTTTATTCGTGAAAAAGAATGTAAAAAGGGATATATATACACACACACACCCATCTGTAATACTTAAAGCAAGAAAATACAGCTAAATACAAGAGATTAATCTTATTTAAGAATCTTATTTTTTATTTCAGGTTTTATCACTTTCTGACAAAAGTTTATATAAATGTATATAAGATTTATGGTTACATAAATGATGTTTTTTAAATTTAGCACATGTACCTGTATTGTAGTATCTTAGAGATAATTTAGACCTACTCTATCATTTAGAAAAAAAAAAAAGGATTCCGAGAAGATGAAAATAAAATATCTTGTACAAAGTCACATACTGTTTGGAGACAGAATTGAGGTAATTAATTTTGTTTCATTTCAGCAAATAATTTTTAAGAGTTTAGTATGTGCTAGGCATCCTGGTAGGAATGCAAATTGTTTCCTATCCTTCCAGTATGTGAGATTCTAGTGAATAGTTTAGATAACAACTAGATTAACATTTGCTATTACTCCAGGAAAACACAAGGAGCCACAGGCAAAGAGCCCTTAGCCAGGTCAAGTGATTGGGAGATAAATATGTAAGTAAGAGAGAAGTTACAGTCACTCGGACTGATAGCCAGAATGTGAGATGGTTTGGTCTACCTTCTGCTTCATATCAGCAACTCTTTTCAAAAGCCGAGTGCTCTGAACAAAACTTTCTAACCAACAGCCTCTTTTACATCATTAAATGATGTTTGACACAGTGGCCATCAGCTACTATTCCTCAACAACTGTGCGTAACACTCCATCCCCAAACCTATTAGCCTACAAACATAAGCACTTATTTCTTACACGCATCTACATGTAAACGGGGGTTTGGCTAGTCTGGGCTCCGACGGACAGGGGTTGATTCAAGTGGTGGGTTCAGCCCCAGACCGCACCACGGTCCTGTTGCTCTTAGAACACCAGCTCTACTGGAAGCGTCATCTTTTCATGAAGAAAGGCAGCGGCGCAGGAGACCAAGCCTAACCCTACAAGCTGTCCTGTACTCTTTTATGTGATGGTCAGTAAGGTGTGCTCACAAGAGGGGACACAGGAGAGACTCAAGACAACAAAGGTTTATTGTATCACAGGTCCTAGAAACAGGAGCCGCGGCGTGTCCTGCAGGGTCACATGGGGGACCTGAGGGTGGTCAGGAGGCAGAAAGCAAGAGCAAGAGAAAACTGAGGCTAGAGCAGGGTAGAGAGTTTAGGATTGGCTAGTTTGAATATTTTGGCTGGCTCTAAACTATAGGAGGGGTCTCCAGTTGCCTGGTCCAGAGTCCTGGGATGATTAAGGCAGAGGAATACTGCCTTCTCCCAAGTACGGGCCGGCAGGGCAAAGGATAGAGCCTCTAGGTTGGTTAACTTACATATCAAAGTCATGCTTCAGGCTGAGCTCCTTGCTGTGTCTAAGTATTGGCTAGCCCAGAGAGGGGCTGTCTCAGCCCAACCAAAAAGCTTTCTAAGACGCCGAAACATCCTTGTAATATACAGAACAAGTTAAAAAACAAATAAACAAAAAACAATACACAAGCACATTTAGGCCTCTGCTTCCCATGCATTTACCATCATCCCATGGGCCCAAGCAAGTCACTTGTCTAATGTGCGTACACGACAAGGTCATGATAGAGGGATGGCTCTTTACTATTTCAATAGGATACTGAAAAATCTGCATATCTCAACCCAAAATCCTCAAGCAATTTCCGAAAACAGAGCTAAAGCAAAGAGATATGACTACATCGTAAAACAATCATCTTACATTGCAGAATGTTGAAAGCTTTCTCATCACCAGTTAAGGTGGTTTCAACACGGTTATTCATATTATTCACGCAGTTTTGTATATGTTAGTATTATAAACACATCTTCTATTTCTACCTTTCTCAATCCGTTTGCTTCTCCATGACTTTCTTCAATGCAATATATCACAAAATCTATGCAAGAATCAGGGGCAAATAGGAAAGCCTCTGTGGAAACACATTCAGGACGGGCATACAATGACAGAATTGTTCACACTGAGAAGACATTGTACTAGATACATCTCTTCCAGGCAGCACTCTCCAAGGAGCACATACCCTTTGTGACATTTGGCATACTTCTTGGTTTGTATAAAAGTTACTCTGGCATTCTAGCAGCTGTGTCTGGACTGTAACTCAAGAATTTTCCTGCAAGTCATTTGTTAAAAAATGTTCCATTGAGGGGCACCTGGGTGGCTCAGTTGTTAGGCATCTGCCTTCGGCTCAGGTCGTGATCCCGGGGTCCTGGGTTCAAGCCCCGCATCGGGCTCCCTGCTCTGCAGGAAGCCTGCTTCTCCCTCTCCCACTCCCCCTGCTTGTGTTCCCTCTCTCACTGTCTCTCTCTGTCAAATAAATAAATAAATCTTTAAAAAAAATGTTCCATTGAACTTTGGGGACAGAAATATATTTTTTGTTTTATATAAACATTCACTGAAAAACACTGTATTAAGAGATATATATATTCTACAAAGCTGGGACAACAAAAACCAAAGGACATTCCTCTAGAAGAATGTTAACCAGGTAGATACTCTGGAAGTTTGACTATAAATGTCAAGGGCCAAAATTTAGAGTTGAGGATGAAAATACTATCTCATCTATTAAATCTAGGTTGACATCAAATATAACCTAAATCATAATTTTGTGTACCGATATGAAATGGAAAACATTGCAATCATATCACTGACCGAGATCACCATATTGGGAATACTAAAATGTGAAAAAAAATACGTGTCTTAAAATCTATGCATTAAGGTTTTTTTAGTATGGCTGGATCACAGAATGCAGATGTGGTGGGAAGAGATAATGCTGTTGATTTAGCAGGGCTGCTTTACACTGGGCAGTACAAACCAAATGTATAAACTAAAATCTGGACTTTATTTTTGCTATTGTTTTAACTTTTTTTTTTAAGATTTTATTTATTTATTTGACAGAGAGAGATCACAAGTAGGCAGAGAGGCAGGCAGAGACAGAGGGGGAAGCAAGGTCCCCGCCAAGCAGAGAGCCAGATATGGGGTTCCATCCCAGGACCCTGAGATCATGACCTGAGCCAAAGGCAGAGGCTTTAACCCACTGAGCCACCCAGGCATCCCTAAAGTCTGGACTTTAAAACCAAGAGAGATAAAAAGCCACTGGATAGTTCTAAGTGGGGAAGCGTCCTGATAAAATTTTCATTTTAAAAAACGTAATTTTGAACAACAACAACAACAACAACAACAAAAAAAAAAACGTAATTTTGTCTGGACAGAAAAAGGAACAAGGATTCAGGAAGAAGTATGGGATCAAAACTGAAAGGGTTAGTTCCTAGTTATATAAAGCGGGGAAGCAATCCAGGTGAGAGATGATGTTGGTCTGAACTAGAGTCATAGCAGTGGACTTGGAGAAGAGTTAAGAGATTTCAAAATCACACAGGAGTTACAGCCAGGGCTGAAACCAGAACATATATACATACTTCATTCATTCATTCATTCATTCATTCATTCATTCATTCACTCATTCCCTCCCTCATTCATTCACTAAACCTTTACTGATGACATCCTAGGTATTAAAGTTACTGAAATAAAAGACATAATCTTTTCTATGAAGAGATCTTGGTCTGGTGAACCAAACCTTGTTAGACTGACTCATTTTAGTCTGTCATTGTAACAATTTTGCTCCCAATTATTGATGGAAAAATGATTTGGGATCTTCATACTTTGTGGGGTAGAAAGTAGGCCCTAAAACTCTCTACTGCTTTCTATAAAGTGGTCCTCCCTGGAGCTGTCACTGTCCTCTAGCCTTCTGGTGGGAAAGAAGTAGGCTGACCAATAAGCTGCATTCTCATGATAACTCTTCTCCTCCGAGTATGTGAAGGTTGATGAATGGGAAGATTGAGCAGAGCTCCATCCCATTCTGGCCTCACCACTGGCACTGACATGTGAAGTCTCCATTTGCCCCACATATTCTCCATTTTTACAAATTATTTATTGAGAGAGAGAGAGACAGAAAGACAGAAAACACATGAATGGGAAGAGGGACAGAGGAAGATCATGACCTGAGATTAAACCAAGAGTCAGACGACATTTAACAGACTGAGCCATCCCGGTGCCCCCACATATTCTCCCCTTTTTAATGTTTGTTCCCACCACTGTTAGTGCTCTATTAGCAGCAGAAATAGATGATGGCTTAATTCCAAATGATGCTTGTGGAAATTCTGACTAAATTTTTTAACATCTCTTATATGATGAAAACTCATCTGCATGCATCAGGTGGGATGGGAAAGGGTGGAGTTCAGTTAGTTTGTTATAAAATCTTGCTGTTTGACATGAAAAGAATAAAGTAATTTGTTATTATTCCCTACTGCTTCTTCCTGAGGTGTCTGGAGTTAAATGGAGAAGAGAAGCAGCTGTAGTAAAAGCAGCAGCAATCCCTCTTTTAGACAAATCTAAACATCCTCCAAATGAAAACCCTGTTATCCACATGTTCCATAAAACCGCCACTAATCCACCTGCTCCAAAGGCGCTGAACTGGCAATTTCAAGCTTCCAAAGCTAAAAGGTGAGGGGGAAAAATGACAGAGAATAGCAATAGATTAATAAGAGAATGAAGCCACAAATCTCGTATGGTGAGCCTCTCTGCATCTGTTTGTATATCTGGAGGCAGAAAAAGACTGTGACTAATCTCATTTGATTCATTAGGGATTCATTGAGCACATCACAGTGTACCTAGCATTTTGCGCTCTCTCATTTCCACTGGGAACAGGAGGACTGTGGCCCGTTCAGGATTAAAGCCACATCGTGCCCTACAACCACAGGATTAGAGCAGTGCCCACACATTATCTCCCCACATAAAACAACTGCATGGCATTTAAGCTAGTGACAATATATACCAGCAAAACATGTCAACTCATCTAGCAAGTGTCACTCAAGATCAATGGTGGGGCAGGAGGATACAGTCAACTCTGGTACACCACTTGCTAACTACCATGAGCAATGAATTAAAAAAAAAAAAAAAGGAGGAATGAATGAAAAAAATGTAGTGCACACTTACAATGTGCCAAGCACTGTTCTTAGCATGTTAAGCATATTATATCATGTAATTCTCACAAATGCTCTGTGAGGTAGGTCCAATTTTCGAGGAAATTCAGGTAGAGAGAGGTCAAGTAGCTTCCTCAGGTCACAAAATTTGAAATCATAATGTAATCTTAAATAGCTTCCACACCACAAAACTGCCCTTCCCTGTCACTGAAGACAAGAAAGCATCGGAAGACACTCTGAAATTGTCTCTGCATGTTCATTTGTCATCAAGCTTGGGGTTTTATTTCATGTCAGAGCCACCTCTGTGTAAAGGCCTGTGATGCAGAGATTATTAAGATTGCTTGAATTAATTCATTTATTCATTCATCATATCTTAGTTGGTATTCCTACTGCGTGGCCTGCACTGTTCTAGGGCTAAAGAGAAAGCAGTGAGCGCTAAGGTTTCTTCCATGATGGTGGCAACTTTCCAGCAGAATACTGGAAAAGCAAGATAAAAAATACAGATGTAAAATATTAACAATACTTTAGGAACAAAGGTAAACAGTATATAAATTGTATATGGGACTAGATAAAGAGGGGGTGAGGGAGTGAGGAGGTGCTTTAGGTCAGGTAATCAGTGAAGGCCTCTTTGTGGAGGTGACATCTGCAGTGACCTTAATTAAGAAAAGCTGAGTCATGTGACTATCTGAGGGATGAGCATTTTAGACTGAGAAGAAATAAATGTATTGACTGCAAGATTAGACTATGTTCGATATGTTCAAGGGACAGTCAGGAAGGCAGCATAACTGGAGAAAAACGAGAAAAAGCCTGAGTAGTAGGAGAGGTTACAGAAGTCATGGCTATATCGCATAGTATGCTAAAGGCATGGGGAGGGGGTTATGGTTTATTCTAGGTTTTATGGAACACTGTTGGGAGGGGGTCTGAGTGGTGAATGGATCTGGTTCATATTTAATAAGATAATTATGGTTGCTATCCAGAGAATAAATTGTAACAGATGTCAATGGGAGTGCGGAGGACCATAAAGGGGCTATGGCCAAATTCCAAGCCATCAATGGTGGTGGCTTGGTCTAGAGTGGCAGGGAGGAATGTTACATGAGGAGTGCTGAGATTAAGACTGTATGTTAATCATCAAACTGATGGGATTCAAAATGTAAGAAAAGGAGATGAGTCAGGAATGATTCCAATGTCTTGAGCACCTGGGTAAACTGTAGGATTCTATCTTGCAAAAGGGGACCCTTGGAGGGCATGCAGGTTTGTGTTTATGTGGGGGGGCGGGGAGGGAAACTCAAGGGTTCTGGTTTTGGACATATCTGAGACCCCTGTGAGTACCCTAGAATGGAAACACCGTGAGTGCAAGAGCTGTCTTACTCCCCGCGATCACACACAGAGCAGTGCTTTGCATTGTTATCAGCTGAAAAAATGTTTCTTGTGTGAAATGTTTGTTGTACATAAACCTATTAAATGAAAATCAAATTATTATAGGCATCCGCGTCTCAAACTTTCAACTTAAGAAGGAGTTATTTTTATAGGGTTATTACACAACCGTAGGACTGCATGAGATCATGTTAGGAGTCCACACAAAGAAAAACTCCAAGGACTACTTTGTAGAGTACCTAATCCAGTATTTTTAAAGAAGTCAGAAGAATAACCAGACAAAAACAGAAAACAAAGAATGTTCAGCAACTACAGTACATGGAAAACAAGTAGAGTGCTATTTCTCAGAGACTGAGAGAAGAGTATTTCACCTGAGAAGAGACTTTATTTGAAAATGTGGGAACCATTCTAATTAAAAGAAAAAAAAAGCTCTTCTCCAGATATAACTTGAAAAAACATTAATATCTGTCCTATGATAAGTTAAAATCTTATGTTGAAGTTACATACAGCAATTTTTCTTTTTCACTTTCAGTTTTTAAATGCATCAGATACACTTAACTGTGGGCTATTAAAAGAGCACTGCCTAGAAAATTATTTGATAACATCCCTATATTCTCGCAAGAACACAAATTCACTTATCCAATTATCTGGTGTAGGGTGGCTCTATGTGTTTTGAAAACCTTCGGAACAGTTGAAAGTTTCTGAAAAGGGGCTCCATTTTCACCTACACTGGTATCACAGGCGTTATTAGTGATTTTCTCATACAAACAAGGTTGTATGGGTCACCCTGGCCAGGTGAGCCCTCAGAGGACACACAGAATCAGGGTCCAGGAAGAATGATGAGGATGTGCATTTCAGTGGGGCAGGGATAAATGTCCTGGGTGCCCTGCAGTCATCGCTGGCATTCAGTGAGGAAGAAACCAGGTTGAAAAATGCAGCAAGAGAGCTAAGGCTCTGAAGGGCCCTTTTGGTGTGACTAGAAACCCAGAGGGGGAAAAAGGAGAGACGCCAACAAAAAAAACAAAGGAAGAGTGACCACAAATGCTAATATGTGTGAGAATAAACAATCTCGGGTTAGTGAAAACAAACAGTGACCTTTTTACAGTTCTGTCATAGCTGTTTTCTTTTTCCGATTATCTTTTGTTTATCTTTTACCTCCAAGAAATTTTACATCTAAGAAATGTCACGAGCTGGCTTATTTTTCAGAACACCAGACAAGGAGTCCAAATATCTATTTTCTAGGTACAACTCTGAGCCTCTAATTCTGCGATCTTTCTTTCTTTCTTTTTTTTAATGTCTATTGTTTATTGTCTGCCTGCATCCAGCATTTTTCCCATATACTTTTTTTTTCCTTTTCAATTTTTCATTGTGGTATGTTAGTAACCATAAAATACATCACTAGTTTTCGCTGCAGTGTTCCAAGATTCATTGTTTATGTACCACACCCAATGGTCCATGTAATGTGTGCCCTCCTCAGTACCCACCACCAGATTCACCCATCCCCCCACCTCCCTCCCCTCTAAAACCCTCAATTTGTTTCTCAGAGTCCACAGTCTCTCATGGTTTTAAGCAAATCATTGGATAGCTCAAAATTTCAAATCCTTCCTTTCCAAACCTCAAAGTAAATAAGAACAGTAATATCATTCATAGGATTATGATAAGGATCCAGTGACATTATTTATAATTTATGAAGCCCCTCTAAAACTGGGAGTTTTAGTATATTCTAAAATGAATGTCTGATGTTGATATTTCCCAGACAAAAGACTAAAAGCAGCACTTAAAAGTTAGTTTTCCCTGCTTCCAGCTGTTCACATTACCAATAATTCATAAGAGGAATCACACATTAGATCCCTCTGTGGCTACAATACTAGGCCATATGAGTTTTCACAAGTGAGCAAGTTAAGTTTCTACTTTAGGACAGACTCCTACTCTGTTGAAGGATTTTGGATTTGGAAGTATAATTCATAATGCCTCTCCTGGTGGTGCCTTGGTACTTCTGTTATGTCTGCCCAGAAGATTCTTCCCTTATTTCTGTTCATACCTAACGAACTCTTGCTTAAGCTTCAGAGTCCAGCTGAACTATTACCTTTTATCTTGTCAAGACCTACATTAGGGGCAAGGCCAAGAGCATGGTGAGATTTTGGGGGTGGGGGTGAGATGGATATCCCAAAGATGTTTCTCTCTTCCAATTGTAATGCAGTTTTAGAAAGATGTTAGAAGAAACGACGTGAATCTATTATATTGCACCTGAGTATATGTGTGTGTGTATGTGTTTGTGTCTGTATCTTGTTTTAACAATTGCTATGTGACTGGTCTTCTGGTCAGGAGTCAGAACATCTGGCTCCTGGGTTTTGCTCCACAACTTGCTAATGTGTGGTTACAGATAAACTACTTAACTGCCTCCTTAATAAAATGGAGATAATGCACCCATACCCACTGTCACAGAATGGACGTAAGAATCTCTGCTCACCTCAAAATGGTTTAAATCACCATCAACTGAAATAATTTATAGACCCTTCTGATTAGTTTTACGAAGCAGCTCATATATTAAAGATGATTTTTTTTCATTTAATCTTTTAGAAAACTTTAGAAATAGAGCAGCATATGATTTGCTGAGGAAATGCAATCAGAAGATAATTTTTTTAACCGTTACTAAAAAAACTTGGCACATATCTATTAGAAAATACACTTTCTACGAAGTACATCTTTGCAAAAGGCCAAGAGAGAGAGACTAACTAGCAGATGTGTGAATTTTTACAACTAGAATGATGGCAGCTGAGCCAGGCTACATATCTCGCTTGGAGACCCACAGACAGGAGAAAGGCCAAATGGGAAAAAAGATAGACCTCCACTGAATACAGACAGGGGGACATAAAGGTGAAGCTAAATTATGAGAAGTGGTTCTGGAGTGAGCTATTTGCCTATTTTATATGGATGTGCTGAAAGCATGTTGTAAATAAGTAGGGCGCCCAAGCACAAGATGTCGTTATGAATCTTGAGAGCCCTTAAGCATCAGCCTGGATGTGCAGAGATGGATTAAAAGAGTAGCTAAAGGACGAAGTAGGTCAAAGGGCAAACTATCATAATGTTTAATGCATTGGGCAAAGACCTTTTTCTTTTCTTTCTTTTTTCTTTTTTTTTCCATTTTGGTGGAATGCAGGCATTAACAAACAGTGAGCAGAAAAAGAGGAAGCAGCAGTATCTAAAACAAAGGAGGTCTCTCAAAAGCACAAACCAAGGAGAGAGGCGAGGGGCTATTGGAAATACAGAGAAGAACATTGCTGATTTGGATCACAAGTTAAGAGGTAAGAGGCGTGTCCTCAGGAAGCTGTGGAAAGACAAGTACTCAAGGAGGAATCTAAACAGAAAGATGAATTAGTGAAAGACGACTGGCTTAAACGGATATAAATAAGAAAGTTTTACCAAAACACATTTGCTCGTTGTCTCTTTCTCCTGCAAAAAATTCAAACAGGGAAGACAGAAATACAGAATGCTGGGCTCAGGAAGAATGCCTTTGTTTTAATGAAAGAGGCACAGATGTAGGGATAGGAACAAAAGTACTTAGAGTTACTGGGTTACCATTCTTACTCTAGAAAATACTGAGGTTCTAGGATTATTTCTGAGATTCTATTAACTTATTAACTGTAGGGTTCTATCAATCTAATAACAAAAAGAGGACATTTTGAGAGGTTGGCCATCAGAGGAAAATGTGAGAAACTTTCATAGGCTTATTTTATTTGGGAAGGAGGGGTATTTTTTTTGTCACCATCTGTTTGTTATTAACAATTTGGCATGGATGCCCTAAGTCAGTTTTCTCTGAATGCTCTTGGTGAGTTCAAAATTGATGTTCTATTTCTTACTTCGAGAATCTTCAGGTATGAGCTTAAACTGGTTTAAGGTGGTTTGCCAAGCAAATTATTTAAATCGGGGGACTTTATTTATTTATTTATTTATTCATTCATTCATTTATTTATTTTACTTTCTGAAGTGAGCATGCTAGTTGGCATGCTTATATTGGCAAATAACATTTGCCAATGCACAGGGCTTTGGTTCCAGAGAGAGCAGACCAACTGGAGAGCACTTCTGCTCAAAAGACCTACCAGAGTCTTACCAGCAGTACTCCTCATAACTGACATGGAAGATGCATCTTTTATATTAGCCTCAGAGATGTCTGACCTGACTTTTAGGTTTCTCCTTTCTGATTTACCCAGTTTCTGTCTTTCGTGGAGGTTCTTATGGCTTCTGTTAAGTGACCTCCCCTGAAGTATTTCATAGGCCTGAGGATTCACGGGCTTGGATCTAATTAAAATCATATAAGGAGTCTGTTAAAATACAGATATCCAGGACTTACCCTCATATTTAAATGTCAATATATTGCTTTTCATTTAGTGTGGGTCTAAGAAAAATTTTTACACTCTTACTCTTATTTCTAAGCTATTCACTTATTCATAGGAATAGTTATTAGGATTTTTATGAAACCAATAGTGGTAATGATAGGCATTTATCAAATATTTATCACCGTAAGTATGAACCAGGCATTCTTCAAAGAATTGTACATATAACCTTTGTTACAATCCTATAAATATAACTATTATTACCACTTTAAAAACAGAAAAATCAGGGCAGAACATTTCCCGTGGGGTTTTGAAAATAAGAAGTAGAATGAAGATTCAAACCTAGGATATCTGACCTCACTGTGCTGTTAACCATCTTCCACAATGAAGCGAGCTTCATTGCCAGAGCAGAGAGATAATAAAGCAAAGAATTTTCCCGAAGTTTTCTTTGATGATTCTTAATTGAGCAAGTCTCAGGACTATAGCCCTACTAAATCTTAACAGTTCTATGATAAAATATTTTAGTATAAGTAAAAGCAGACACAATATAGAAATTGAATTTCCCTCACCAGAATATGGTGAGACTAGGTAATATCACTTACTGAGCATATAGCTTAATATCTAATATTTAACTAAAATCAAGATCACCCAGGTCCAATCTTGCCTTTGTCCCTTACCATTAATGTGACTTAATTCAAGGCTACTTTATCTCTATAAGCCTCAGTTGCCTCCTCTATAAGAGAAATAATGATATATGCCTCATAATGTTTCTATAAAAGTGTATGCAAAAGTGCTTAGTAAGTTCTCAATAAATGGAAGACATTATCATTAGCATTATTATGCATCTTGGAAGGCCCAGAAGAACTCTTTAGGTAACACTAGCCGCCAATGACACTAAAGAGAGAAACAAAGGAGAGCTTTTTCTTATTTATGCGTATCAAACCTGAAAGTATTAATAAGGAGGCAGCATGACAGCAAAAGAGAAAAAGACAGAAGGCAACAGATTTATAATAAAGAAATATCATTACCATGTACATGTATTTAGGGATTCTGCTTATTTATTTCAAACTGAAAGGTTCTATTATTGAAAATGTTAATAAGCATTTAGGAGGGAAAATATAATGCCCAATGGAAACCTTTAACAGTTCAATTATATCTAAGTAGTAGTCACTTATTTTAGTTATATTTACTTTAACTTTTACAGTTTAATATGTCTTCCTTCTAAAGAATGTATGGATAAATACTTTTAGCAAAGTATTTGCCATGTGATTTCATTCTTTACTCAATATTTTATTCTGTTGGTTACAACCTGATGGCCAGTACTACTGGACATAAAACACACTGATGAATCATTAAGCTGCTCATCAAAATCCTGTTGAAAAATATTTTAAAAGTCACTTGTAAATAAAATATACAATTGCAAGCTGAACACCATTAATCATTTACATTTAATTTACAATTTCTTTTAAACATTAACTGTAAAGTCAAAAATGTCAAGCATTAAAATACTGGCCTGATAGAAGCCCTGAGGGGGAAACAGAACAATGTTCTCTTTTGGTAGCAGATCAAATAAACCAAAAAGGACTTGGTTTCCTGGGACCAGAACTGTATTTCAACTCTCAGAAGATGGACATTTCACAACAGCTTCCCTACAGCAAGTAGTGTGAATTAATAATTGGTTATTATATTAACTATCAAAATGTTGGCAGCTGGAACTCAGGCTTCTATTCCACATTTATATAAAAATTATTATTAATAAACTCTAGTTGCAATAAAACAGCAACATGAGACAGTGGAGGAAAACTGATGACCTCTGGAGATTGATCCTAGTGCTCTGATCAATTTTGTTCTCTTTCTATAGTAAATACTATAGCTTTTTATAGTAACACTGGTAGAGCCTACGGGAGGCTTCAGGTCATTGCCTTGTTCCACAAATGCCTCCTCTGTGGAAGCACTGAGCAAGAAATTCAAATACAAGGATGAATAAACATTCACTCACAGATTATTACTCTTGATGTTTAAAAGTTATCAGGGGAGATTTAATCTATTACAGAGATCTAGGAAGATTCCCCTATGAAGTGATACTTGAGCTGACTTGTAGGAGAATGTACGAGGCTGTATTAGAAAGAAGAGCATTCAAGGCAGCGAAAACAATGGGGGTAAAGGGCCCATGGAGGAACTGTGCCAGATACAAGGAGTAGAGCAAGGTCAGTGGAGCTGGAAGCACAAAGCAGAAGGGGACCTAGTTCAGTAAGAATTGGGAGGAATAGAGGAGGTAGACCACCCTGGGACTGGCAGGGACCAATGACACCATTAAATGATTTTAATAGGTGAGTGAACTGACAAGGTCTGCCTTTTTTTTTTTTTTTTAAGATTTTATTTATTTATTTGACAGAGAGATCACAAGTAGGCAGAGAGGCAGGCAGAGGGAGAGGGGGAAGCAGGCTCCCTGCTGAGTAGAGAGCCCAATGTGGGGCTTGATCCCAGGACCCTGAGATCATGACCTGAGTGGAAGGCAGAGGCTTTAACCCACTGAGCCATCCAGGCGCCCCACGGTCTGCCTTTTGAAAGAGTCTTCTAGCTGCTGGAGAAGAGATCCAAGGATGCCAAAGTGAATGCACGTTAATTATTTAGGATCTGAAGAAGTCTAGGAAAGAAGTAATGATGATTCTTCCCCTCACAGTGTTGACAGAACTTTTGGCAATGATAGAAATCCCCTAACCTACACTATCTCATGTAGTAGCCACTATCTATAAGTGGCCATTTAATACTTAAATGTGGCTGAAGACACCGAGGAACTGAATTTTATTTAGTATTAATTATTTAAAATTTACATTTAAAAAGTCACATACAAAAAGCCACATGTAGCTAGTGGCAAATGTATTGGACACCACTGCTCAGGGATTACAATGTAGTATATTCAATTATTTTAATACAGTGTAATATGTGTGGGCTACTGTACTTTAAAAGGAAGACATTTAAATGTTTAAGATAATGCAATGTCACCCAGCTACTATCTGAAGAGTCAAGATTTTAACCAAATTACTTAGGCTCTAGACCCTATTTTCTCTTTTTTTGTTGTTGTTGCTTTCTCTTCATAAAGGTTGAAGGTCAAGTAAATTTGACCTTTTTCTACTTCTGATTTGTTGACGCCACCTTAGGATATCTGCAAACTGTGGTTTTCCCAGGGCAGTTTGGTTTTACACTACTTATTCCTGAATGATATTAATGGTGTCCCCTCACACTCTCAACAATGTCCTGGTTTGGATGATAAATTATACGCCATCCTGGCCAACCTCTACTGAAGATGTCAGATTTATTGAACAAAATATATTTGGAAATACAAGTAGTGGAAGATGAAATACAGTCTCAAATTCCTTGGTGAAAGTTTCTACTAGAAAGTTTTAAAACATTGCAGAGAACAAAATGAATTATACTTATCGAATAATAAACTGTAACTGTGTATGAAGTTGATGACTATTAAAACTATTGAGTAGTTAAGTTTTGTCAGGTTCTCTTTAGTGATGTCAGTTAGATGTCTTTCATTAATTCTTATTTGCCTCATTTTCCCTGTAAATAACTTATTAACCACCCACTACTTCTTCTGTGACTGATTAAATGGTATAAACGTGGAGGAAAAACAACATGAATGACATAAATGCTAAGAATCATTTGAAATGTGAAAATATGTTTAATACAGAGCTTCTGTTTATCACTCCTACAAACATGCTTAAGGAAGCATACAGTTAAATAATATCAATAGGATCTGTAGAAATCCTTCAACTTCTTAATTCTGATTCTGTAGCATATTTGTCGGGAGCCTAATAAAGGAAATGTAGTAGGTCAAACAAATCAAGAAAAGGGCAATGTACTGCTGCAAGACTTATCTAGTTGATGCGCCAGCACCAAACATGATCTGAAAATTGAGACAAGGCAGAGCAGGAAGGTATAAAATACTATAGGAGATAATAAAGTAAAAAATGTAAAGTTCTGACTCAGTCTCCCATGCTTACAAGTCTCCATTCTTCATTGCTCCTGCCTGCATTCCGAACAGGGCTGACATTGTTCAAAGTGATGAAGAACATTATTCAGCGAATTCTTTTAATCTTTTTTGTTCAAATGTCTTGTCTCAATTTGAGAGAAGGTTGAGCTTAGCAGTTATAAAGGAAAGGGTCATTATCATGGAGACATGGATACTTGAGGGGCTCCAGCAATTCAGAGAACAATTATATGTGATGCCAAATTATAACGAGGGAACAACCAACCAAAGACAAAGCAGGAGCAAACAGGCAATTTAATCTACACTTGTGTGGTACACCTGGATGGCTCAGTTGGTTAAGCCTCTGGCTTTGGCTCAGGTCATGATCCTGGGGTCCGAGGATCAAGCTCAGGTTATGATCCTGGGGTCCTGGGATTGAGCCCTGGATCCCTGTATTGGGCTCCCTGCTCAGCAGGGAGCCTGCTTCTCCCTCCCCCATTGAGTGCTTTCTCTCTCAAATAAATAAATAAAAACCATAAAAAAAAAATCTACACTTGTGTCCCCTGGGGGTTACATCTGCTCACAGGATATAACCATGGGATAAAGGGCTTTTGTCAAGTGAAGGATACTTTTCCAGGTAGCTCCCAGCACAAAACTTGTTTTCCCACAGTACTCGAAATATGTACTTCCTACACAGGCACACCACACACAATTTGTTGGTTCAAAGGAAATCATTCAAATGATTCAAAATCATTTCCTGTGTTTTCATGGGTTTTTGCATAAGCATACAGGAGTGGAACCAACTCTTACATAACATAGGTTAAGGAAAGTCTTGATTCAGATCTGACTTGCTCTGGATGAAATGCAGTGTAGCGTACATTGGATTATAATGTGTGAATTCTCTTCTCTCACACCAGCTTTGGTATGAATTAGCGTGAACTGCAGATGGATGTGAGCCACAAAATAGGATCAGCACATCACACAAATCCAAAGACAAAGCAAGAAAACCTTGGTAAGAACCAGATCAGATTTCCTTGTTATTCATGGCTGTGGCTTTTTCCAAAGTCCTAGGAAGCTGAGATGGGAGATCACCGCAAAATCTACCACTGGTGACAGCTATCAATTACTTGTAATCAATGTGCAGACTTAATGTTTTGGATGTTCAGGGGTGACTTTAACACTATCCCGTGCATGCACATGATGAGCTATGAGGACCCAGTGGTAGGCTGAGGTGTTCGGTCTCTGTCAACCTCCCTCAAGACTCGGAACACGACTTTTCCGTCACCCAACACTTACCTGTGCCTTCGAGCTATAGTGCTCTTTTTGGTAAGAGTTTCTGAATTTCCTTAGCAGAGTTTTAGAGTCTACAAGTCAACTTCTGTTACTGATACCATTACCGATACTGCTTGTGACCAACTTCTCATTTACCATTTGTGATTTTTTTTTTTTTTTTTTTTTTTTAGTTTTGACTCTATGTGACCCTTTGAAGTTTGGTGCCCAGGTTTCTTGTGAAATGCATCCCACAGATGATTCTGTTATTTTATTAATTATGCTTTCTTTGTAAGTATGTATTCTTCAGACACTTGGGGTAGGTAACCAGCACCTGTTATAGAATGGGTTTCTGAGCTGTGCTCATTCCTGTTTCAGTGTGCAAACATGTGCAAAGAAAGGTGAGGAAAAGGGGCAATCGAACATCAGACTGGAGAAGACTACTTTCAAAGAAAAAAATGCTCCTGAAAAGCTAATGAAGAAACTTCTTATATCTATCATATATGGTATGAATCAATGGAAAATCAAAATTATCTGGACTCTATTTTTGTTTTTTTAATCACTGGGTGATAGACTATTACAAGAGCACAGGTAAATAAAAGTAAAGGCAGAAGCGATTCATTGCAAGAAAATCGACACAAAAGTGTTATGAAAAGTCTCAGGGAAATGAGAGAACATAACTGAAGACTCAAATAAGACTCTGAGCTGATCCTAAAGTACAGGTGGAATTTTGACAGTTCGATATAAAGTAGAGGAGCATTTCATGCGAAGAGAATAGCATCTCAGAGATGGGGAAAGTACAGGTAATGTCAAGTTGTCAGATTGCACAAAAGCATGGAGCTTTATTACAGAAGAGATGGAATAAGAATTGCAAAGGTATACTGAGACCAGGGCATAGAAGCCTTGAGTTTTATGCCAACACATATGAATTTCTTCAGTAAATCACAGGAATCCTTTTATGGTGTCTGACTATGACCAAGTATACACTTTAGGATGGGGTAGTCACATACAGAATAGATCAGAGCAGGCAGAAAATGAAGATGGGCAGTCTGGATTAGAGACATGGAGGCCAGACCACATTGGTAAGAAGCAGTAGCCCCAAACATGATACAATATCTTTCGAGATATCTCTCTCTATATAGTTATATATAGTTATATAAGGGATTACATAAGGGGCAAGAGAGAAGGGGATAAAGAATCATAGATGAGGCCAAAACCTGGGTACTGGAAGAACAAAAGAATTATTAGTGAAAATAATAGGAAATATCTGGGCTTTAGGGAGGATGTTAATAACACTCTTGGAATGTCATAATTTGACCCTAATTTCTAACAGTTTTCCAATTTTAGGCTAACTTATCAATTAAATATAAGTCACCACCATTGAATATATTATACTTGGTTCATACAAACATGAATTTTGAAGACATTCCATTTGTACAGTGACTAACTGAACAATAGCAGAATTGGAAAAACATCATATAAATGGCAGAAATAGAAAATAGCGATTTTAATGAAAGAAAGAAAACACCTTTAAGTCATTATAAATTCAACATTTTGAGAAAATTGCAAATTAGTCACAAGTTACTAAAACATGCCCTATATTCTAAAAAAATAAGTTTATTTTGGAAGTCAGTTTTCCATAAGAATGAGTTTGGGTGTGAAAAACGTAACTTTTTAAAAACTGTCTTGCTATGACCTTGGTTTTGTTTTTTCTGTATTTTTTATTGTGTTAATTTTTTTTCTTTGAATTTCACACAATAAGAAATTTTATCTTATGAAAAATAGTATGTCAACTCTGACATATTTATCAGCTTACTGTTTTCTCATGATTGTCATTGAAGACAGTCTTTATGAAGTACACAACTGCTTACATTTTTTAGGAGAACACAGTTTCTGGTAAATTTTTTGTAAATAGAGCAATGTCATATTCATTCTATTTAATTCTGACAATAACACTTTGAGGAGGTATGGACAGCTCCTTTTACAGGTAAAGTGTATGATGAGATGTTGAGCTAATTGCCAAAGATCGCTACATTCTTTGTATGATTCAAAGCGCTGCTCACCATTTATCATCCGAGAGATTCACTACCATTAGTGCCCGAAGCTCTTCTTCTAACGGATCCTCCTGTGTGGTGTAATATCACCAGGTAATGTTCCTGATGTCATGACACAAATAAATGGTCACTGTATAAATAACTATGTGCTTCTATGGAGGAGAAACCTGTGTACATCTGAATCTACTGGGGAAGAAGTGGCCCAATTTGAATCATCTCTTGCAAAATACTCTAGACAATGGCATTAGTAACGCCATAATTCTAGAACAAGAAGGGAGCAGTGAATATCAATCATCATGACTTTTCAAAGTTTAAAATATGTCTATTAGGCATTTATAGGAATTATGTGGGATATAGAAAGTATATAGGAGAAACTGGAGGAAATTTTGATGCACAACAGTGGGATTTGCTATTCACTTTATTTGAGACCCAAGCACCTAGGTTTAACTTAAAATCTTGTGTCAACTGATTGTGTTTCCTGAAACATCACTTAACCTTCTAAATCCTCAGTTTCCTAAACAGTAAAACAAAGGTTTGAATCAGTTGATGGCTGGGGATCAATTCTCTGTGGGTCTGTAACACTTCCTTACATCTTGTGAGCAAAGGCACTGACAGCCTTTGTTCCAGACTGTCTTTCCAATTATGATTGTATAACAAATAGCCCTGGAAGGCAGAGCAGTGTCTCTCTCCAGAAGAATGGTCAGGTAGGCTTATTGTACATTAATAATTTTTGGGTTCCCTAAACTCATGGCTTCACTCCTTTAGCTCAACCTACTGTGTAAACAGGTGTCACCTGGCCCTCTTTGTGTTGTTCTGAGGGAGCTAGGGCTCAGTGAACTGGCCCAAGTTCACTATTGCTATCACTGGGAGAACTGAAATCCTTTGTCTGTGACCCAGGAGTCTTCTTGTCTCGGCCAGCATCCATAGAACTGGGACAGGCTAAACAGTTAGCTTGCAGGTACATTACATTCCCAGACCCTTCACAGTTCTTAAACATTGATGGGTACAGTCTTCTTTAAGTCTTGCAAGACTCTACTTGCCTCCAATCCTCAAATTTCCATAATTGGGCTGTCTAACCACTGTCTTCAGCTCAAATAAGTTAAATCCTGACCTTTGCTCATATAATTTAATTAGCTTTTTTTTTTCCAGTAAGTCTGGATCATTGATCTCCCAACATCCCTGATCTGAGAACTTGTGCTGAAGTTCTAACAAGTCGCAGGTTAAGACAACTTGAGAACTGATGTAGTGAAAAGATCATGGTCCCCTCAGCATGTGTACTTCAAAATCAAAAGCATACTCATCAACAACAACTCATCGACGTGTATAAAGCTAATTACTGCATATGCATATGCATTTTCTTCCACCTAAACTCAGGCATAGTCCGCCTGTTGAATAACTGATAAGCACTAATTCTAAACCTGAACCCCAAGTCTGAGCTACTACCTACTCCCTTCTTGCCCACATCTATGTTGCATCTCCTTCCTAGCTCCCTGCTGGTTTCATCCCACTGCCAAGTCCAGCTGCCTCTCTTCTGCCAACTTAATCTGGTTATCAATAACTTACCTTGTGCAACTGTCTGAATGTCTTCCCCTTGCTCACCTTAATTGGGACCGTTCCATTGCACCAGCAATGCTGAGCTCACTGACTGACACAATACACGTTTCTCTGAGATAACGAATGATTCAAGGCTCATCTATCTAAGGAAAGAGGTGCATGCCAGGAGCCCCATTTTAATCAGAAACGCAGGTTATGTTCATTTCCAATTATACTGTTAGTGAGTATCATTAGGCATTTAATTATGTATTACCACTGTATATTGAAAAAGAAAAAAGGGGGAGGGAAGAGAAACTGAATCCCGACTGTGAGGGGCTTGGATTGGATCAGTGAAGAGTGTGGAGTTTCCTGCAAGCTGTCAGGAATTCTCCTCACCCATCACCTGCTAGGCCACAGCGAAGATTAGAATTGCATTTTAGAATTAGATCTGGTGGCTGTAGAGCATACACACAAAGGTAGAGATTTGGGTCCACAAAAGCAGTCACAGTTTGATAAAATTCCCTGAGAGAGAGTTTAGAGCTGAACAAAGGCAATGCTAGTAGGAATGGAAAGAAAGTAAAAGATTCCAGAGACGTTTTGAAAAACGTGGCGAGTCAGGGAGAGGGAAGCATCAATAATGATGTAAGGGTACTAATTTGGGTGACTAGGATACTACTGATAATGGTGAACAAAGAGGTTTTGCAGAGATCAAAGTCCCTTCTCCCCCCCCACAAAGCCTTCTGAATACTGTAAACACCCTACTGTATTAGGTATCATCATAATTATTATTGTGCTGTGCTAATAGCTCTTTGGGTCTAGAGCTTGAGTTATGGGCCACTTCTTGTACTTGAAAGAAACTACACCCCAACTACTCCAGATAAATATTGCCTATCTTACTTTAAGCCTCTCTGGGGATGAACCGCTATAACAAACCCAAGAAAGCCCCTCTTCCTAGCACAAAGTATCCTTTCCAGATGTCTCTTCCATAGTCTCATCCCTCTCTATGTTATGGAGTCCACTTGGGCAGTTTTTAAAGGGAATTATGAGATTCTGGTATAAGAGAATCATGGTTCTCAGAGTTTTTTAAAATTCAAATGTAGGGAGAAAGTAAGTCTTCTGTTTGATCGCAAAAGCTATAAAGATATAAAGAGAGAAAGGTCTATCCTAGCATTGAAATACAATCTGTTTTCACTAGAAACCTGAGCCGACTTTAATCATCTACATTTCAGTCTGGGCCAAAATCTCAGAAAGCTGCAAGTATTGTGAATGCTGTCACACTAACACAAAACCTTTGCAGAAATTTCCTCAAGATCCACAGACACATTTTCTCTTTCTCTGTCACTCTCTCTCTCACACACACACATACACATACAAATGATCTTTAATTCTCGAACTTCCTTCACTATAGACAGGATAGGTATTTTAACTAATGTAGTATTGTTCATACTAAACATGTTTTACCCATTAAAAAGATACTTGTCATGGGTTAGTTCAATCAATACTTACACATTGCAGATTTAGGGGGATAAGTGGGAAATACAAACAATTAGACAGGAAGAGAAAGCTCTGTGTCTTTGTTCTTTCTGAGAAGTCAGAGTCAGACTAAAGAAATGCAGAGCACCGCCAGTCAACACACTTTGAAATATGAACACAGCATCATTCAGAGAGATCACTCACAAACCCTTCCAATTTTATTTGCTTTTTTGTGTTGTCATTAGAACATGGAGTACTTTTTTAATTTAAAAATAATTTTCAAAAAAAGGATTTTAAATTTAGAAAAAAAAAAAAACCTTTTAAACTTAAGAAAAATCTCCTTTATCTATCACTTTCACGCTTAAGTGGCCATCCAGTTCGACATTACTTTTATTGAGAATAATAAGTCTCAATAGCACTTCTATTATCCAGTCTACTGTGAGTATGAGGCACTTAAGTTGAAAGAAGATTATTTCATTTTTATCTTTTCTGGAACACCAGAGGAAAGCTTCAGACATTGTCACATTTCATTTGCAGGTAAACCTGTATTCATCTCAGGTTAACTGGTTACCACTACTCACTTTCACCTAATGTTTCCATATTTTTTCTTATAGAGCAATGTCTACTTTTATTTCAGAATGTATCATTTGTGGCTATTTGACTTTTCATGGCTCATGGATTCCTAATGAATATCCAAATTATATTTGCATTATCCAGTATACAGTCTTTTCAAAGTGGCAAGATTTTCATTTTACATGTGTGGCTTGATGCCCTTTCTTATATATTGGTAGAGAATGTCTCCTTGGCTTATTCATGAAGAAATAAGTGATGGAGGTACTTGTAAGCATTTATACTTGATATTTTATTCAGCTTCTTCTATTCAAGAATATTTACTACTCTATGAGTTAGAAGAAAATATGGTGGGTAGCAGACTCCTCACAATTCTGTTGTGCACATTTTTAATCATGTTTATACAACAATATCTGAATATTGTTCTTTCAAAAAAAAAGTCTGAAAAATTTAGCAGAGAGACATACTGTTCTCTAGATAAGGTAATATGGTACAAAAATTTCTGCTTACATAAAGCTTGTTAGAGTGGAATACAGAGATAACCAAAAAGGGTAAGTGTATCACTCATACTCTTTCTAAATGTTCTGGAGATTTGAACAGTGGAGTGTCATGGGAACCATTAATAGGAACACGGAATAGAAAGGTAATAATAGTCAATCATTAAAAGATAGCAAGAACAGAAAATAAAATATTTAAGTCACAGCTCCATAAAAATATGGTAGTATTTCTAAATTTTAAATGACATTCACTAAGCACTAACACTTTTGAGGGCAGAGTGTAAATTACACGATATGAGAGGTACATTTTTATACTGACACTTAGTCCTTTACTTCTAAAACAGATTATCCACAGAATTTATTTACCTAGACATGAGTTGCTGACTTCACCTGCCAATGTCTGTTTTCATGTTCCCAGATTTAAATTTGTGAAAACCAATATACAGGGAAGCATGAAGTACTGGGTGTTAAATCATAGCTTCTCAATGAATTCCCTCTAGTAATCCTTCGGAGTCTCACAAGATGCATTGATGATGGGGTCTTTGTTTGGTGTGTGTTGAATCAAATGTTCAAAATCTGAGCTGTATAGTTTTTTAATGAATAAAAAAACTGAATTTGCATTGATGACTTTTTTACATTGTCCTTTAGATTATATTTTCTCCTTCTATTCAGCAGGAAAAAGATTTCTTATCTCACTGACTCAATCCTCTTTACTTCTTTCAATTTCTCATTTCCTTGCTAGGAATGGGAGTGGGTGGGAGCTGCTGGTCTTTTTCATTGCTGCCCAAGGCTTGAGAGGGAAAGCAATACCAGAATGACTTGCCTCTATTCCTCCTCATTTATCCTACTCAGAGCATAACAAAATCAAATCTTAATAGTAAGTACTTACCTTGCACTAAACAGATCAATCTTTTTCCATTAGATTTGTCACATGAGACATGAACTCAACGGTAATTGATTTCAAAGTCATGTGGCACAACAGCCACTCTAGTATTTTTCCTATGATAGTCTCAATCGATAGGCCTAGCAGCTTAACAAAAATAATTACATCAACATATCTGCTTTCCTGACACCATTTTGTTCTTAGGTGTTAGAAACAGTCTGGTATTAGAAGAAATCCAATAAGTTAGAAGCAAGAAGGCTGAGTCTGGGTAACTAAGTGCTTGCACCTCCTGGGCTTCAGTGATACTGATTCCCTCATTTTCCCAATCTTTTCACAGCTCACAGCACAGCCCATCAGTCTTACAAGCAGTTCTAATAGTTCCTGGATTTGGAGTTTGATGCAGGCTTTGTATGAGCAGATGCTTATATAAAAGCTAAAATAGGCGGGTATTAAAAGGATTAAGTGATTCAGTAGAGTATCTCAGCCAGCCATAATTCAAGACACAATAGTTCAAATCTTTCATTGCTGTTTTCTTTGATAAAATGTAGGTTTTAACCTTTTGGGAAGTCTTTTTCTACAATGTCAGCAGCAACTCCAGACCTGTCAACTCAACAATACTTTACAACTAATGCCTTTCACAATGTCTGAGGTAGAGAAAGGAGTCGCAATAATACCACCTAGGATTCTTTGAGATTAGAAATGTAGTGGCATACGTTGGCTAGTTACTTTGTGTATGGAAATAGGTGAGTTGGCAATGACATGAGGGGGGAAAAATACCTGCAGTAGAAAATCAAGTCACTGCAAAAAATAAAGGTACTCTATCAGGAAATGTCTAAGACTAGTACATGCCATGTCTGAATTAAAATGATCAACTATTAACATGTCGTTTCAGTGCTTATCTCCAGCGTTTTCAAAGACTAGTTTTTTTTTTTTTTTTTTGCATCAAGGCAGAAGATATTAGTCACTGAATGGTTGAGAATCGATCTGGATTTTTGACTGTTTTTGCTTATACTGGTTACTCATTTTTAGATGTTTATTTCTTCTGTTAACCTCACAGGATGTCAATATCAATGGACTTCAACTTTATCTTTCCTTATGCAAACTCCTGAACTGCTATTTCTTTGCCCATATCAAAACATAATTTTATTGACCAAAGGAAGGATATTTGATATAGCTCTAGAATTGCTTCATCACTGAGATCTAATTATCCACCGTCCACTCATTTAAGAGGCATTTATTAAATGCCTATTATCTTCAACTATTGTATTGGTTACAACAATGGACAAACAGACATGGTCTCTTCTGAGAAGTGGCAGAAATCATTTAGAACTGAAAAATAAACATGCACTAAAACATGATAAGAGAAATTATTTGAAGAATGAATGAATGTTCTAGCTTCTAGTGGTGAGAAACAGCAAGCAAGGAGGAAAAAACAATTTGATTTAGTCATTAAAGTGGAAGTGATATATGGCCCAATATGCCTGAACTGGTCCACTGATTAGCCGGGATATGTTATATGATCTGTAAATTTCCAGGAAGGCTCCTTTCTAAGTATATATATCTTATACAATGCCTACCCATTTCAAATTTTAATAAAAAAATCCACAGTGGTTAAAACAAACTCTCTTTTAAAATACAGAATCATCTAGAAGAGTAACAGATTAATATTGATAGTTATTGGCCACTCTAGTGAATTTTCTTGGGGATTATTTAATGACAGTCAAGTGAGATGAAAGCATGGTTTTCAATGGGGACCAATGCAACTAGACTATGTAGCATTGCTTGGGAGAGGTCATATACCATCTTCATGGAGAATAGCTTAGGGCAGAAAGACATGTAGAATGAGAAGCTGTTACCCAAAGGAGAAGCTTTTCGTGCTTTTAAGTTACATGGTCATTAGTCAAGGTCATGCTAACAAAGTTGTGAATAAAATTTATTGTTAGACTTTATTCAAGAATGACACAGGAATTGATTTTAGATAATTTCCTCTCTAAGAAACATAACTCTAGAAAGGGACATGCATAGATAGATAATAGCTAGATATCTATCTAAACACAGAAACATTTCTATGAGATAATTGGCAATATTATTCTCACTGTCCAGTGAAGAAAAGAGTATAGTAGATATAGACTAAGGTAGGACAGTAAATAAATGAAAGATTAGAAGAGACCTGTTTTTCCTAATAATGTTTCACCTTCATAATGAAAACTTCCTTCTTTTAATAGTGTCTATTTTCTCCCTGCTCCTCTTTCTTTCAATGTTCTTCTCTGTTTCCTTCATCTCCTTCAGTATTTACCAAACATGTCATAATAATAATAGCCAAACTGTGGAAGGAGCTGAGATGTCCTTCAATAGATGAATGGATAAAGAAGATGCAGTTCATATATACAATGGAATATTACTAGCCACCAGAAAGGATGAATACCTACCATTTTCATTAAAATGGTTGGAACTGGAAGGTATTATGCTAAGTGAAATGAGTCAAAATACAATGAGCTGAATATGAGATAATATAAAATGTTTAAATAGTTTCCTTAACACCTTATGGAATAGTTCGTTGTGTGGGTTGTATGGAATGCTTTTTATTAGATTTCAGTTTTTAGACTGGTTTGAATTCAGAATTATTTCTAAAAATAATTTTTAATTTAGAGATGACTGAATATGGGATATTTCTAAATTTTAGAAATGTCAATGGTCAAATTATTAATAATGATTTTATAACAAAATTAAAAATCAAAAGAATTTTGCTTAGCATTGAATTATTCAATAGATTAAGGTCAATGTCCAAGAAACTATTAGCTAGAAATCTCCTCCTGAAAAAATTATAAAATTTATAATGTAAATATTTACCACTGAATGTGTAAGACAGAGATAAAGAATTCTGCATTTTTGGCAGTGGCATTATTTTCTCCTTAGTGTATTTCTATAATAAAACTACATGTAGATTAAACTCTATTTCTATATTTAGAAAAACCTGAATGTTTCTCAATTGTTTAGGTAAATCTTGAAAGTTGTTATGTCTGAGAGTTATATATATATATATATATATAAAGATTTTTATTTATAGATAGATAGATAGATAGATAGATTTTTATTTATATATTTGACAGGGAGAGAGAGATCACAAGTAGGCAGAGAGGCAGGCAGAGAGAGAGGAGGAAGCAGGCTCCCTGCTGAGCAGAGAGCCCAATGTGGGGCTCCATCCCAGGACCCTGAGATCATGACCTCAGCTGAAGGCAGAGCCTTTAACCCACTGAGCCACCCAGGCGCCCCCTGAGAGTTATATTTTAGAATTAGAAGGAATATAAGAAATAGGTTACAAAGTATTTCAACCTCAGACTTTTTAAGGTACATTTTGAAACTAGGTATTTGTGTCTTATTTAGATATTTCATTTTATGTTTAATTCTAATCTTTAAGGATATTCTCTACCACAAAAAGCATTTTCTTTATTTTGAATAATGATCTACAGAGGTTTCTTACATCTTTTTTGCAAGTAGCTAGGTTTTTATTAATGACAATTATGTTCATGGTAACATAAATTACAGAAAAAAAAAAACCCTAACTGCAGCGTAAGATTAACCTACATACTATATTCTTTTGTGTTCTTTCAGTGACAAGATTGGTAATGGGTCCATACTTTTTCTATGAGAACAGACACTAATGATGCACTGAGTTCTTTATGATTGGATCGAGAGTATAAAAAAAAAAAAGATAAACCATTTATTCTAGGTTAATGTATTTCTATTTCCATTATAATTTTAATTATGCATGGTAGAAACAAATGTTTTATCTAAGGAATCTAATGTTGATTTAAAGAGTATCTTTAGGGGTGCCTGGGTGGCTCAGTTGTTTAAAGCCTTTGCCTTCAGTTCAGGTCATGAGATCAAGGTCCTGGGATCAAGCCCCCCATCAGGCTCTCTGCTCAGCAGGGAGCCTACTTCCTCCTCTCTGTCAAATAAATAAATAAAATCTTTAAAAAAATAAATAAAATAAAAAAAATAAGAGATATCTTTAGCTTGAAGAAGAAAATGTATAGGTTCAAACTTACACTTTTATATGCCATCTCCACTCTTGGAATGAGAAATGAAGGGTTTTCAACGTCAAGGGCATTGAAAAACTAATTTCTTTTTGTCTAGCTTTTTATCTTTTGATAAATATTTTCCTGTTTTAGTTTTCTGTTCATAGCTTTCATTTACATTTCATGTTATTTAAATTTTCTTATTGAAGGGCATTTGAGAGTAAGGTTAAAAGTACTGCAATTTTGGTCAATAATACTTATTGTGTATCCACAGAATACAGTGAGTATATGTGTCTGTAGTAAGAAACTGAAGAAATAAAAAACACAATTCCATCTCTTCGAAAAGCACAATTTTTATCCATACAGCTACATCTCACTTTGAAAGGAGGTAGACATCTTAAAAGCCCCATGCAAAACAAGCTGTAAACAGAGCTGCAGGTTTATATGCATAAGAGTTCATTATTAAAAGAGATCCCACAGCCAATTAAAAGTTAGGTTATTTTATTAACCTTATTTAGCTTAGGGATCCTTTATATATAGTTACTGATGGCAATATAAGAATGCTTTGAGGCAGCAGTATAAGGTCAAGTTCATCAAAAATGGTTCCATGGAGGAGCAATTGATATTACTGAAAAAAAGAACTGATTATCCAATAGAGAGCAATAACAAACACATTACAGAAAAATTTTGCTAATTTGTCTGATAGAACACATCTCGTAAGTTCTTGTTTTGTTTTGTTTCATTTATTGGCACTGGGGTGTTGGAATGACCTACTTTTGGAAGTCAGAAATCTTGGCCCTATGAGGATTTTGTTTGGCATGAATAGTGTTTTTAAAATTTTAAAAAGACTTTATATGGAGCAGACAGTCCTCAGTTTACCTAGTTCCTAGGCTCTTCGCTGTCTTACCTTCAGACTAAAGATATTTAGGTCCACTGTCCCTGATTATAACCCTTATATTAGTTGAGAGCCTACTATGTGCAATAAGACTATAGAAGACGGACAGGGTTCTTACCTTCATATGGAGCTTACATTCGGTTAGTGGGATAGTAAATAAATAATTACATAATTAAATTGAACTGATGTTAAATACCTCAAAGGAAATTACACATGAAATTAGAAGTTTAACAATAGTATTTAAATGAGAAAAGTGATACTTAAGTTAAAACTTGAAGAATCAGGAAATCTGAGGAAGGGCTATCCAGGCACTGTGCCCATTTTCCTAATGAGGAAAATGAGGTCTGGAGACACTAAGTGACATTCATGATCAACTAATAGATGAAGAAAATTCAGGTCTCCTGGCTCCCAGGATGACATTCTTTTCACTGTCAAGTGTTTTTAACATCCATTTAAAATGATCCAATCCTATAAATGCAATGCTTTGGTATACTAAAGCTTGCAGATGTATGAACTACTTCAAAAAATTAAATGAGCAGAGATAATTTTATTGCCTTTCACTGTTTTATTGGGTCTTCTCTAATTGTCACAGCTAAAGACCACAGGAAAAATAATGAGACAATTCATTAATTAGGATTAGTTTTTACCTCATTTAACTAGGTAAATTATTTGTGAAAGATATACCTTTATTATCACCTGAAATGTGCATATTCTGTATAATGCTTCTTTTTATAAAAAAAAAGAAAAAAAAAACGAAGAAAATTTTAATTTGGACACAGGAAGTAAAACATTCACATGCCCAAACTAGAAACAATATGAAGGCTGTGTTTCAGTGAGCATATGATCTATTACATTGGCTAGAACTCTAATTAATAAATATGTCAGCTTTTCTTTGCAGTGGTTTTTGGATATGATTTTCATTTTGCTTTAGAACATGTGATTACATGTCACAAGTTTGATCAAAAGAAATCAAAATCTCTCATCTTCCTATGCGCACTCAGAAGGCACGTGATCACTCAGAGGCACTGTGATCATAATTATTGGTGTCAGATTTCTTAAGGGCAGTTTTTCTAGTCTTGGGCTCCCATTCCTGACCTGAGAATTCTGTCCATTCAAAAGGCACCTTTAAATCAGTGAACCACAAATAATAACTTTTACAATCTTGTGATTTTTTTTTTTTTTACACAACTTAACCTGAGAAATAACAGGGTCAATTCCTTTACCCCAGTATTATGCCTGCTACCCTGATTCAGGAAAATAGTGGAGAGGGTCTAAAAGCTAAAAGTATCCAATTCTACTCAATTTCCTACTTAAATAGGGGATAGATGGAAGGAGACTGTAAAACAAACAAACAAACAAAAAACGAAACTAATATGTATACTACTTTCACTAGGCTTTCTTTTTGATAAAAAATGTATATTAACTAATTTAAACTTCATATCAACCTTATAAGGGACATTTTATTAACCTCATGTTAAAGATGAAAAAACCAATGCAAAAAGAGCTTATTAGCCCCAGTCTTATAGAATTAGAACTCAGGCAGATGATTCCATAGTCACTATCCACTGTACTTAGAGAAGGTATCTTTGGAATCAGCCTGCATTCAAATCTGGATCTCTAAAATCTCCCAGCTGTGAGACCTTGGATAATCTAATTCTTTTCTCTGAAAATCACTTTCTTTTTCTGTAAAATGAGAATAACAATACTACCCTCCTCAGAGGGTTACTGTTACTGGGGGAATGGATTGTGATAGTCTATGTACAGCACCTTAGCAGAGTGTCTGATAGCACAGAGAGCCCTCAAAGTATTTAACTCCCATAATCACTGTTACTATGTTATTATAGGCTGGGGAACGTCCTTATCAGTTCTCTGCCCACCCATGCCAAGAATGATAGCTCTACGTCCTCTAAGAGACCTTGGTGTAAACAGTAATCAAAACCTGAAATATCCTCTATTTTAAATGTCCTTAAATTGAAGTCACAGGACATAAAATCATTCTTAGTAACATCAAATTAAACAAATAAACACTTCCATTGATTAACCTAATAGAATTTCAAGTTTTAAAGGGGATTCCTTGACAGATGAAACTAGTTATTGATTCATCTCCTTGCCTCAAGTCTCCCCCTCTCTTCACCCTGAACAAAGAGTTATTGTTCTAAAGAAAAAAATTAAAAACAGAATTATCATATGATCCAGTAATTCCACTACTGGGTATTTACTCAAAGAAAATGAAAACACTAATTTTGAAAAGATATATGCACCCCTATGTTTATTGTAGCCTTATTTACCACACCCAAGATAGGGAAACAACACAAATTGATAAACGAAAAGATAAAGAAGACTGGTGTATAGAATATTACTCATCCATAAAAAAGAATAGCTTGCCATTTGTAACAACATGGATGGACCTAGAGGATATAATGCTAAGTGAAATAAGTCAGTCAGAGAAAGGCAAATGCCATATGATTTCACTCATGTGCTCTGGTTCCACAAAATAATTTAAGAAACAAAACAGATGAACAAATAAAGAAAAAAAAAGAAAGATACAAAAAACCTGACAAATACAGATAACTGGTGGTGCTAGAGGGGAGGTGGGTGGAGGGATAGGTGAAATAGATAAAGGGGATTAAAAGTATACTTATCTTTTTAAAAGATTTTATTTATTTATTTGACAGAGAGACATCAGAAGCAGGCAGAAAGGCAGGCAAAGAGAGGAGGAAGCAGGCTCCCCGCTGAGCAGAGAGCCTGATGTGGGGCTCGAACCCAGGACCCTGAGATCATGACCTGAGCCGAAGGCAGAGGCTTAACCCACTGAGGCACCCAGGAGCCCCAAAAGTATACTTATCTTGAGAACTGAGAAATGTATAGAATTGTTGAATCATATTGTACACCTGCAACTAATATAATACTGTATGTTAATTATACTTGAATAAAACCAAAAATAATTGTTTTTATGAGAGACGGTCTCATTATCCTTCTTGTTGGTTCTTATTTCTTATGTGGTTTGTAGATAAGTGCAATTCTCTGTGATAAAGACGGTGAGAACACAGAGTGTAGCAACAGCAACCAAGAAGAAAAGAAGAAGTCAGAGACTTATCATAAATATGCCTTTGTTCCAATCACTGTGGAGGATTAAGGGGGTAGAATAGCGCAAAGTGAAGAACAATTGATTCTTCTAGCTTAGAAGAAGAAATAGATGGTGATGCTAATATGAGAGACAGGCAAGAGAAAGAGAAGATGGAAATTAATGTACTTTCTTTCAAGTGTGTTGAGTCTAATCTCAGAATAAAGTGTCAAGGCTGAAGATTAAGACTGAGAGTTACCAACTATATGTAGATATCACAGTCAATGGAGTGGATAAAACTTCTTGGGAGGGACTCCATCAATTCTCACTATAGAATCCTGTACTCTATATGTTTTATGTTCGTTTATTAAGTGGAGTAATTATTCCAGTCCTACCTTTTAAAGCCCATCCTATTTGACTCACATAGAAAGGAAAAGAAAAACAGAGGATCCCAACCATTGCACAGTATCAACAACCAGAATATCAAAGCAAAGTTTATGGTAATTATCCTTTGCCAACTTTCATTTATCATTCTTTCTTGGCCTTTTATAACTTCTCTTTTCATTAATGGTAAATGATCATCATCTTCCTTTTAAATTGGTTTTAGCTATATATCAATTATAATTTATTGAAAGTGATGAGATACAGATATATGTGCACTTCTCTGGTTTCAGAATCCCACAGGACTGGTCTGTACTGCAAGCTTTGGGAAAGGATGCCGTATTACTGCTGAACTGATATTTCATTTATCCACAGTTTGACCTATGCCACAGCTTCATTTCATTCCTACAGATGCACTACCCTGACTTTTTTCCTCCTGGCATATAATCAATAGTAAGGGCATTATTCATGTTTTCCACACCTATGTGAAGTCAAAAGTTCCTAAGTTCACCGCAAATCTGGGGGGCCCTCCTGCTGACCAGACCTGAACCCTTGCGTTAAGACTGTCCTCTTCTAAAATATTTAAGGTAAAGTTGATTTCATAGTGAGGCTCTGGTCCTACAGTATCAAAATACATTTTCTAAGAAATGTGTTTTAAGTGAATTGCTCGAGAATTTTCTTCTTCTCTGTTATATAGGCAAAATTATTGTTAGTTCTTTAATCAATTTTGAAGAGATAAGTGAGTAGGCTGTACAAAGCCATCCAATCACTTTGTGAGGTTATCCTAATAAAAATAAAGAGCTTCAGTTTATAAATTCTGGAATTTGACTGGCTCTGAATTATAAATGCCAATTCTTATCCTACAAATGCAAACTCACTGAGGGAATATCAATGGAAAACAGTTACCAGGTAGATTTTTGTGCTCTGGTTCCACAAAATAAAATACATTTATTAGTGTTTTCAAATCAATGCTGGAGGAAATGTCAAGACAGGGGTATACATTTACTCATTTTGCAGAGATACCCAAAGCTATTAACTTTCTGCACTTTAATTAGAAAACCAAAGCAAAACTATTCCATTGCTCAATTGTAGGAAATTCAAGGCATTTGGTATTGGGAAAGATTCCTGAATTTGTGAAGTCTTACAGATCTAAACATATTTTTAGTATAATGGCAACAGTTACTAAAAATGCATTTCTATTTTTATGGCTATAAGTTTGATTCTTTAAGAATAAACCTTAGGCATACAAAGATAATGGATATTGAAGGAGGATGATAATTATAGGAAAGGTAGGATGCTTAGGCAGTTTTAAAAAATGATACAATTTAAATTTTCTTACACATTGTATGAAACCAGTAGGTTTTCAAGTTAGTTTTAGGGTGGGAATTGCCATGGCTGCTAAAGTGTTTCTTGAAGATCATTATTAACAGATTGTGAATTTTCCTGTTTGTTTGAATAGTATTTTCTTTTCTTTCATCTGCAATTATTTAAGAATGAAACACTGTTCTGATGTTCAGTCACACTGAGAGCATTAATATGCCATATGCCTTAAGCCTGAGACACTTTCTGTTACTGTCAACGCTCAGATACGAATATAGGGGAAGGGAACTAGAGTATTTTATGCCTCCCAGTAACCCTCAATCCTTTATTAAAATTTTCCTACTCATATTGAGTCTCACAGATAAGCAATGGAGATAAATGGTGAGCTTAAGGAGATGTGGTGAGAGCGAAAAGAAAGCAGAAGAAATAATGCTCTGAGACATCTGACGCCTTTGGAAGTCCCTACGGAGAATCTCTAGTGCCACAGGAGAACAGAAGGGTCACTGCTCCTTTCCCCCAATTTCGAAAGTGGTTTTCCTAATGTTTATTAGAATTCCTTGCTTAACTGGGTGTTGCAAAACAGACTATTGATTGCTCTCATTCTTTTTTAAGGAAAAAATCCAATTCCTGACCTGAGACTGTGAGATGGAGCCAAGAGATGTCCAAATACACGTCCAGGAGAACTGTGTGTCAGCCTGAAGATAAATAAAGATACTCTGTTTAACTCATTCAAGTTCAGTAGCTACTGAATTGTAGCTGTAGGCCATATATTGTGTGAGGACGGAGGTAAACAGGACAGAGTTCCTGCCTTGTAAAAACTTATGCCGGGAATTCTGGTCCAATGGTAGGTTCTGATACAAGTTATGCCGCTAGTGGGGTCCAAGGCTGAATTTCTAAGCCTACATTGTTTGCTTATTTTTATGGTTTTAATACCTCAAGTTTAATGGGAAGAGCATGAACTTTGGGGTTAGATGGTCCTGATCATTTTACCAACCTCCTCTTAGCATCAGTTTTCTCATCCGTGAAATAAAACTGTCACCTGTGGCACTCCCTGCCTGGAATTTTTACCTTTCCTTTAACTACTAAAGTCAAAATGGTTACTACAAAAAAGTAAACGGTACAAAACAAAAACATTACCATGTAAAGTTCTTCACTTTTGTCACCCACTATGATCCTATGCGCTGGAGTTAACTTTGACAAACAGGTTGGGGTGTACTGGCCTTTATTTTAAAAAATCAGCCTCTGGACAGATAAGAACTGAAGAATATATCAACGCTGAAAAACCTGTCATTTATTAGAATTAAGTAGAATTCTTTCAAAGTAGGAAAAAATACTTTATCGGTGGTCCATATCGTAGAATGTAGTAAGAGCATTGCTATATACAAAGATGTGCTTATTGGGGACACCTGGATGGCTCAGTTGGTTAAGCAGCTGCCTTCGGCTCAGGTCATGATCCCAGTGTCCTGGGATCGAGTCCCACATCTGGCTCCTTGCTCAGTAGGGAGCATGCTCCTCTCTCTGCCTCTGCCTGCTTCTCTGCCTGCTTGTGTTCTCTCTCTGTCAAATAAATAAATAAAATCTGATGTGCTTATTGTTTAAAATAGGATTTTCCTTGTATTACTTAAATATGCCTCTCCAAAGCAAGCTTCCATCAGCCCCTGATGATGGAAGGAGATAGATTTCAGTTTAATGTAGTTGTTATAATATGTGGCTCAGGAAGCAAGTAGAAAAGCAAGATTCAGATTTCAACTCCTCAACTTACTAAATATATGAATTTGGGAAAGTTCCCTAGGCTCTCTGTTTCTTAGTTTCCTCATTATATAATGACTTAATCATAACACCTATTTCATAAAGTCGTTGTGAATGTTAAGTGATTTCATCCATGTAAAGCAATGGCTTAGGGGAAACACTCAATAAATGTTAGCAATTATTTTCCCTAATAAAATAGAATTGATAAAATTAACGGTGGTTAAATAAAAAATAAATTATTAACAAAGTTCCTTTTCTCCTTTCTGATGCCATAAAAAACTTCCAATTAAAAAATATTAATAAAATACAACATGTTTAAAATATGTGTACAAACCACCAGTTAAGTATATTATCTCACATTCTGGAAAATTCACACAAATTTAGTAACAAGGCGACAAATGGAGTATTTTCCCTCTGGGCTCTTACTACGGCTTTTTGATACAACTGCTTTCATTATTTTAAAAAAAAGTTATAAATAAAGGTTTTCCTAATGCATGGGTAATGTGTCTATTTAAGTCATTAAAGTACTTATGTTCCTTATATCCTTTTGATGTGAAAAGTTTACTACACTACTTGATTTTTTTTCTTACTAGTATACTTTTATCAGAGTGCTCTCTTATCCCCTACACCAAATCAAGCAGCTGTCACACTTACTAACTCATGCAACCAATTATAAACTAATCCAACAATATAATGACAGGAAATCAATCTAAAACTGTAGACAATATGGACGTAATAATTTTGTGTCCTTGAACACGGAGAGTCGTCTCTTAAGATAAGGGATTATTTAGTACTTAAAACTGAACAACAGTTGTAACTGTATTTGAAGATAAAAAATATTGTCCTATGTTCTCAGCCTATAATCACCCTTTACATCTTATAAATCTTTGTACACATAAATATAAAAAAATAGTCTTGATGGTTAAAGTAAAAAAAATTGTTATTTCAATCTGATGGTTCTCTGAATTTTAATAGCTGACAATAATTAAAATATAAAGACAAACACTATTTGTCATGTAACGTTTCAACAGTATGGTTTTACATACACAAAAACAGAGAACCTGGGCAACTGATTCAAATTCTAGACCTACTGCTTTCAAGTCATGTGAACTAGTAGCAGATTACCTGCTCACTCTCAGGGTTTTTTTTTTTAAACATGTAAAATGGAGATGACAATAGTATCTTTTTGAGGGAAATTCATATAACGTGTCTAATAGTGATAGAACATACTAAGCGTGCCATTTGAATTGGCTACAATTACTATATTTGCATGTATATAGTGCTTTGAAGGTAATATTATTGCTACTGTTTCATAAAATTAAAATGAATGATTTTTCACTTAAATTGCTGATAATTTTGTATCTCAGTTGACTGCATTCTGAACTGATGTGCCCCAGCTTATGGTCAAGATTCATCAATGTCCATATAATTCATTAGACTCCCAACCTTTGGGTCATTAGTACTTATGATGGTGAATTCTGAAAATCATATTATGAAATATTTGCTGATTTGATTTGGCTAAAGTTCCAGTTTTATCCTTACAACAACCCTGGTTACACAAGACCTGCATTCAGAAAGAACATCCCTTGGTAACTGATCATTGTGTTGGAAAATTCCAGCATGGATACTCCGGTGAAGGAAGCTTCTGTCAGTATGGAAAGATAGACAGATATAAAACACTGAAATGCACAGAAATCAGGACATTTTTCAGAGAAGTGAAGGTAATTCATACTGCATTAAAAATCACTGAAATAAAGATCAGAAGTCCTGGTAGTAGTACTTGGCTATTAATTACTTTAAATTATCTAAGGTCAATTTTTTCCCCATATAATATACCTACCCCAATGGTTTGCGAATTTGCAATAAGTCACCCACAGGAAATGTGGTTCTAGAGCTCAAGAATGAAATCGGGGCAACGTTTTTGCCTTTGCCTATCCATATGATAATAAGATCAATGTGTCAGTCCTTTGGAAGTCACTATGTCCCATAAGAGTTAAAAACTAAGAACTTTTCAATGATTCTCATTGTTTTTGACTGAAATCCCTCTGGTCCCTCCTAGTCCGACTCAAGTACAATAGATTTCTGTCTATTCATCCAAATTAAACTTTCACATCCAATTTTCACCAAAATGCATACATTTCCCCAATTTATATTTATTTACTTGATTTTTTATATTTGACAGAGTATTAGCTCTTTTGGGGCAGTGGCAGTATGAGTTTTATTCAATTTTACTCTTAATTTTTAGAGAGGGAGCCGGGAGGGACAGAGAGAGAGGGAAATCCTCAGCAGGCTCCACGCCCAGCACAGAGCTCAATGTGGGGCTGGATCTCACGATCCTGAGATCATGAACTGAGCCCAAATCAGACCTGGGTGCTCAACAGACTGAGCCACCCGGCACCCCAAGTTTTATTCTATTGTTAAGCCTTAGCTCCAAGCATAATGCGCAGTACACCATCAATGCATGATTTATAATATTTTAAAACAAATTAATCTACTACCATAGTTTTGACTACCAACTTTAAGTTGGTATATCCCAAAGCTTTATTTATGGTCCTAGGGCTCTCTCCCAAGCTTTGCATTTGTTTATTTGAATTTCCACTAAATTTTTCACTTAAAGGTTCCTCAAGAACCTCAAAGTTAACATTTCCAAATGAATGTGTAATAACGTCCCCTTTCTCTTTTCTTCCTCTTATATTAATCTGAGTTGGTGGCACATCTATCAAACCAATCAACCAAGAAGGAAGCCTAGTAGCCATTCTTATCTTCTTCACGCACAACTCCTATTAGGGGAAAAAAACCCACCAACATCTATCTTGTAAATTTGACCATATCACTGCACTAAGTAAGATTTTTTAATGGATCTCCAGGAGAAATAAAATGAAAAGGGGTTGACACATCATCTCTGAAGAAAGCAAGAATCAGAAAACATGGGAGAACTACATCCCACTTTGTGGAAGCCAAAGAGGTAGAGTTATGTATGGCAGCTTTAATCAAGAAAGAACAAACAAGACCTGCAGTGCCCACAGAAATATGAGATGTTAGCCAAAGGCCAGAAAACAGATTTTAGGGGAAACAATTAATTTTTTACCACAGAATCTACTTTGTGTGCCAAGTATTTTAAATATATTACTTCTTTTTCATCACAATAAAGTACTCATTTATATTCCACGTGAGTGAAGAGATGTTGTCCAACGTAGTACATCAAGATTCCAGTACAGTAAGGCAACTTACAAGGTTCTCCACAACATTGGTTGAAAGACTAAATAAATTCATATTGGTAAGAAAAATGGAAGTTTCAAAATGTTACTGGTATAAGTAACATACCAGTGCTTCTGCAGCATAAAGTGTTGCAGAATTCAAACCAGTTTCTCTTGTTTCAAAGTCTTGTTTATAATCACTATAATGTATCATCCCCTTTAGAATTAGATACTTTCTATATCGGAAAGGTCCCAGGCCTCCTGAGATTTCTATAAAGAATTATTGTAAATAGCAGTAAATCAGTTCAGGGATTAATTTGGGACTAAAGAAGCCAAAGTTGTTTATTGTTTTTAAACTTTTATGGAGACAGAGTCCATTGATGGAAAAGGCCAAATTTATAACCAGATTTTTTTTTTCTTTTTGAGGGTAAGGAAATGCATTCTATTATAGATTTTCAGAATGTGAGGCTACAACTGGATATGGAAGTGACAATGTGGATGGTAGGGAAAAGTGCGTTTCAGTTCTAAAGTGATTAGAGCTAAAGATAAACATTCGTGCATCACCAACATGGAGTTGTTGGCCAAAGCCATGGAAAGAGACTGATGCTCCTTGACAGGGAGTACAGAGGGAGAAGGGAGTTGAGAACAACACTTCAAGAAATAGCTGCACAGAGAGGACGGAGAAAGAAAAGACCAGCAGAGAACACAAAGGAAGAGGACTCAGAGATCTGGTGTTGCTTCTTAATCAAGTGGAAACCACAGAAGTTCAGTAGGTTCAAGCCACCAGAGTTCATCAAGCCATCGGTGTCACCAAACCACAGGTGTGACTCATTCATCTAATTATAGTAAGGGAGTGAGATGAAAATAAAGAACAGTCTTCTTAGTTTTATGAATCTGGGCCAGCAGTACTCTCTGGGGTGTGCTGTGCCAGCTGCCAAGAAAGAGTCCCTGTATCATCGGTTCCTCTGGCAGCCATTTGGGTGTTTCAAGTCAAACCCTGGGCAAAATCTGCGCCTTTGCTCCCTGCGGTGTTCTCAGATCTTAGCAAAGAGGCCAGCAGTGAAACTGGCAAGTAGTAGGGATGATAAATTAATACACACATGTAGATTGAAGCGGTGCTATCCTGTCTGCCAGTCACACCCTGCCTGGCCAGCACCTGCCTGAAATTGCTGAAGAACTAAAGAAGTTGGAAAAATGAACACTTTTATATATCGTGAATCAGAGATTTTCAAACATTGGCATCACCTGCAGTGTTTGTTAAAATTTTAATTTCTAGGCCTCAGCTCTAGAGATACTGAATCAATGGGTCTACAGTGGGCCAGGTACCTGCATTCCTTAAGAGCTTACGGATGTTTCTGGTTTTGAATTCCCTCTGAATTTAAAACACTGTCTTCGATAGCAGATGCTGAGAAAATCTTGTTGACAGAATACATATCGGAGCAGGCATACTCTTTTTTGACATCTAAACACTACTTTGATTATTAATGTTTTACAATTAGATCATTCACTTCAAAATAAATGATTAGTGTGCAAATATTAACTCAACCTTTTTGCAACTTAATAATATTACATATTAACATATGTTAATACATGTTAATACATATGTTAAAACATACACTATTGTTTTCTGTCCTAGAAAAAGATGACAAAAATTAATCAAATTTTGAGAAGATTGAGGACATCATAAATCATGACCTAAACACTCTCGTATTTGTACTTTTGATAGATTACTGAGGGGAGCACGTTCAGGAGGCAAGGACTATCCACAGAGAATATTCTGCTTCAAATTCGAATCTAAGAATAGATAAGATTCCAGCCAGCTGCAACTGACATGACATGGAGTGAGAGATGCGGAACTTTCAGAAATAATTAGGTCCCAACACATTCAGAATGTTATAAATAATAAATGAAACCTTGAATTGGCTAAAGAAACAGAATTGGTGCTAACCTGAGAGCACAGGTGTTTTGTGTTTGGTATTCCTTGCCTTGCCCATGAGGCAAGCAGACACGTTCAATACAACTTAATGAATCTTCTGGGAAGGCCCCGAATAGATTACCTCACAGGAGCCCAGCGCAGGAAGTGTCAAAGACTGGCTAACTGTCGTGCAATGTATAGCTCAGAGAGAAGATACACTCTTGAACATTATTGACTATAGAGGCAGAGTAATTCATTGTTATGCACAAAAGCTCAGAGAGATCCATTAAGAACCTTTACTTAGTATCTTCTGAAACACCAAACAAGATAGCCTGATAGTCATGTTTGTGTGTGTGTGTGTGTGTGTGTGTGTGTGCGTGCCTGTTGTTGTTTCTTGTACTTCCAATTTAATGGAAGTACAGAGCTGTACTGTTTCATTAAGGTGGTAATCTTACTTATTTTACAGACTTGAATATTCATTACAGGCCAAGCATTATACTTTGCAAACATTCACTTATCTATTCCTTAGAACCTTTTTATGGACAAAGAAACTGAAGCAAAAACAGGTTAAGCAACTTGCCCAAGCTCACATGGCAAGAAGTGATAGTAACAGATGTGGGAATCTTACTCCACGGATGGCCAGCCGATTACTTTGCTGTGCTGTCAAAGTTCTGACGAACAAGAAGCTTAGTGATTATACACTTATGTCCGTATAGAAAGAGTGTGGACAAGTTTCCCAGCATATCTATAAAGCAATGGGTTTATTAAGATGTTTCCAAGGTGAATTGAATCACACCACAAAATGACATTGGTGCTGGTACAAGGTCAGTAGTTCAGATGTGTCTAACTAATAAATACTGTATTTATGCTCTGTTCTTACTTCTAGGGGTGTTTGTTCACTCATTAAAGACAAGGTGATACAACAAAACACTAGAATCAAACTGAAGAGACACTAGTTGTTTCCTAACTCTGACATCTCTGGTTACATGTATATCATCTTGGGTGATTTCTTTGCTAAACAATTAAATAAGAAAGAAATATTAGTTGTAGCTTTTGTTTGTTACTAGCAGCAGAATACTCTTTTCCAGAAAAGCAACGCACACCTTATGCAGAAGCCAAAATATACAAAGAATTAAAGCAGAATCCTTAGGAACGGGGTGTTGCATAGTGACTCAGTACTAAATAATTTGACTTGTTTTAGACTCTCTTTTCTTAGATGATCCTAAGATGATTCACGTAAAGAACTTCACACTTTGCAGTGAACTGTACACTACATGGAACATATCTGTAAGTTCTGGACTTCCCTGAATTGTTCTCAACCTCCCTATCTTTACTTGTACTACAGTTCTGTTTCCTAATTATAGTTAGTGATCTAAATTAGACAAGGAAAGGAGTTCTCTTCTCAGACCTCAGCAACAATCACTGCTAAATTTAAAACCACACAAAAATGACTTTATAGCCATGGCATATCTCTATGATGTAAATGATTACAAATATTGCAAAACAACTAAGTATTATGAGCTTTCCCCCAAGGTATTACCAATGCATGCTTAACAATAGTGAATGGTACCCAAAGCTACAATAAAACTACCTCGGACATGACCTCCATCCATTAAAAGGTTATCACTAAAGATGTTCGTGCATCATTCATAGGTGCTAGTGACTCTCAAACTCAGAGAATTCTGGGAGCAATGGAGTTGATCTTCTACTACTATCTCATTGGAATTCAAGGAAAGGGTAGGTTAATCAAACTGAACAGAAAGTAAGCAATAACAAATGTGAATAGCCAAATCAAAATTTATCTCATAGCATATATTCATCCTCATGAAATAACATTCGAACTTCACTAGTCACAAACATTTATACATTCATTTTTACCCACCGAACCAAGGCTAGAAGCACAGTTGAACCGAGGTTCCATGAGTATTTGGGGTTGTTTTTACAATATTAGTGCAACTGTAAAGAGGAACGTTAACATCTCAGTGGAGACTATCTCAGTGTTAAATAAAAATTCAAAAGCTTTTGCGATAAAACATGCCACATAAACACTATTATTATATGTTTCTCATTACTATGGAACTTGATGAGTTAGAGGAAAAGTCTCTTTGGGTTGATGTGCAGTAAGTGTATCTTTTGATCTTATCAAGTTTTAAATTCTCACGTGTAGACTTCCTTTGAAGAATTATTATGTTTTTAATGATATATTACAGGCCCTATCTTTCTTTGAGATTAAGTTTTAAAATGTTAGTTTAACAACATAATCTTAAACAAGTCAAACAAGCAATTCACCACAGTGAAGGACCACAGAGAATTGTCTACATGGGAAGTCATAAGTACTTCACTTGATTGCATGTATACCTGGCTCTCCTGTGGCCAAAATTGATGCCACTTCTTAAACAAATCCTCTCATGGGTAAATGCCTGCAGAGTTCTGTGGCAAATTGCTGTATAATTCTTTGCACATAAAGGGAAGTTAAGCTGGAAGTGAACCACAAAAAGCAAGTTCATGACTTGAACTGACTTCTGGGCTGGATTATTCCCATCTTCTGAGTCTCCAGAATTTTCAAGGAGAATGAGAACTCTCAAATAAACACACAGTGGCTAAGTACAGCATAAAAATCTGGAGAGTGTATCTCAGGGTTTTGGCTCTATTTCCCTTTAGTCATCTGAGAGCTCAACTTATCTATTATAAATATTTCATATTTTTGGAAACATTAAAAATATTTTGAGGTAAGCTACAAATCTTGGGTAATAGCTCAGAGTTCTTTGGAAGGTAAAATGCTGCCTAAATATTAGGAGAAATAAGAACTATTCTTTTAAGCTCAGAGCATAAAACAAGTACATATGTATATAAGTCATAAGAAAAAAGATTTAGGCCAAGTGTAAATACTATCTTGGCAGTTAAACAATAAGTAAGCTGTTTTGTGGAATAAAAAGTTTCCCTTTCATTGATACTTTCTACTCTGATGAGCAGAGACAGAACGTAGAAACAAGATAATTCTTATATATAATTATCTTATATATAAATATCTTCTGTGTACCAGGGGCTGGGCTAAGTGTGAATATTATCCAAGAACCAGCACCTCTGTCTTCCTTAATGCAACTACCAGTTAGGAGGCAGGTTCTGTGGCTAATAAATACATCAAATGAGTTTTCTGTAAGGTATTTTGAGCAGACAGGGCCAACTACGTGTGGGTTAGATTCTAGATGGAGCAAAGGAAATGTGAGCTGTGGACATTGCTTCTCAAGGAGCTTACAATTCAGTTGAAAAGAAAATACAGTCACACATAAAACAAAATAGTATGAACAGATCAGTGCTTACTTAAGTAACCAAATGATAAAAACAAATACTGCTTTGAGAGTTGAGGAAAGAAGGGAGTATTATTAGTTGTGGGATTTGGCACAGAATGACTTTTGCTCAAGACTCATTTGCCTTGAATTTAGCAGATAAATGCTGGGCTACCACTTGAACATACCATATTTTGCAATTTTTGGCTTACTGTTGTATTAAGCCATTTCAAACTCTGTTTTAACTGCATATTTTAAATGGTGTTCCAACAGACTGTTTTTAATGAGTTAAAATATTATAACCTTAAAAATATTTTTGTAAATTTAAATCAAGATAGAATATATATATGATGCAAAAAGTACCATCATTATAAATGACATAATTTCTTGCTATATATAAGCTATATATATATGAACTAAGTATATAAGTATATACTTAAGTATATATATACTTATATATATAAGCTATATATAGTTCAGCTATATATAAGCTGAACATTCCATTGACTATCCCATTTATGTGATGATTACCATAATGAAGTGAATTGCATGAATTCCCTATTTCAGATACATTCAGCTTCAGTAAACTAGTGGGAAAAAAAAAAGCCTTATCCATTTAAGGTCATTCTTGCCTGTTGCAGCACTCTGAGAGCTGTAGCTTTGAGGGCTTGAATGCTGTCTCTTGAATTAAGATGATGCCATTAAGAAATGGGCCTTTTTATGCTTTGTTTTACATTTAAAGAAGGGTATTCCTCTGAGGATACAATTCCAATACCTTGCCAAACTTTACATCAAGGTAACTACTTTTACAACTGTTCTTTATTTTTTTTTTAAAGGTTTTATTTATTTATTTGACATAGAGAGAACACAAGTAGGCAGAGAGGCAGGCAGAGAGGGGGGAGGAAGCAGGCTCCCTGCTGAGCAGGGAGCCCAATGCAGGGCTCGATCCCAGGACCCTAAGACCATGACCTGGGCCAAAGGCAGAGGTGTTAACCCACTGAGCGACCTAGGTGCCCCAATTATTTCTTAATTTTATTTTCAATTATGATACAGATGGATATCTGAAATTGTCTAACCTATGTAAATTATAAATTGACTGCATTGATTTTTTTTTTTTATTTAGTGATCAAAATCTTAAAACACAATTGCTCTAAATCTCTTTGTCTATCTCTGGTGCTAAAACATTTTAGGCATAATTTCACATCGTTAGTACAAATTCTATTCTAAGCCTTGGAAATAGAAGTAAAATCTTTAACACATTTAAGTCTGAAGGATGATACAACTTCCATTAACAGTTTTCAAATACAACTGCTTCTAAAAAAGGTTTTACCATTGATTTGAAGTTTGGTAGCTACAGTTCTCAACGATTTCGTCAATAAAAATACTAATAAACCAATTGATACAAAAGACTATATTCATTACATGAAATTAAGAAGAAAACCAGAATAAGTGAGAAAACAAAATAGTTTTCTTCTTAATGTTGTGACTTTGACCACTTCCAATAAAGCTAAGCAAAATTAAAAATAAACAAATATGGCATTTAGATCTCAAACACTATAGTTTTCTTTGAATGGAATCAATTTTAATTAATAGAAAGAGGTATTAGAGTATTTCCAAAATATGTTCCTTTGAATGTTTACATATTTGGAGAAATGGATTGCATATTTATAGAAATACACAGACTACTGTCATGAACAAAGGCATATAATTTTATATGAGGGCTTCTAAGTGGCTCTTAATATGTTCATTAACATATTAATAGTGATACATATTTTGCCTCATTTTTAATGATTTGGCCGTATATATCATTTGAGATATTTTCAATTACAAAGAACAAAAAACAAAACTAAGCATGGCTTAAAAATTAAGGTCAGGTTACTGGTTTCTGGCTCCTTCTGTCAAGAGTTTAGAAGTTGTCACACTGTCCTCAACAAACTGAAAAATCAACAACTCTCCTTGAATCTCTAAGAGTTGGACACAGGGCAAACCACCGCCTCCATGGAGAGACAAAGAGGAGAATTTAGAAAGCCACAGCTAACTAGAGCTGATACTCACAACAAGAAAGCACCCTGGGAACCAGTACCAGGGTAGGAAAACCTAGACGTTAGTTACAAATTGCTGAGTTACAAGTTGTCCCTCAGTAGGGACAACTCTGAGAGTTTAAAACTCTCGGGGCTGTAGAATAACATCAGATGTAGAATAACCTGTAGACTGTATGATGTAGAATGGAGAATGTAGAATAACATCAGAAGTCATAGAGGACCCTATAACATGAGGAGATTCATCTCAAGAACCTTGACAAGTTTTTCAGGTCAATATAAGAGAAAGATCCCCTGAACTTCTGGCACCAGGAGGGGAAAATAAACCATTTTGAATTATACCAGAGCACTCTTTTTTCTTCTTAACGAGGCCTGGTCTCAGGGAGAAAAAAAAAATCAATACCCCAATGCTGGGGTATTCACAGAGCCCAACCGACCCAGAGAAGGGAAACACCCAACTCCAGCCATTCCAGCCAAGCCTTGACGGAGAAGGGAAATACCAACTTCAGCCCACTCTAGCCATTCTGTTCCACCTTAGGAGTAAGCAAAAAATAGAGAAACTTTTATGAAGCTCACAGTTCAGAGGCATAGGACTGAGACCTAGTAATAGAATTACAGAACGCCTACCCTCTCCCCACATGTCAGGACCACATTACTAAGGCCCATTTACGGCAGTTCTTTTTCTTTCCTGTACATGATGCCTGGCTATCAAGAAAAATTAAAGGCATACCAAAAGGCAAAACAACACAGTTTGAAGAGAAGAGTATGCATCAGAACCAGACATGGCAGGGATGTTAGAAATGTCAAACTAAGAATTTAAAACAAATATGATTAATATGCTAATGGCTCTAATGGGTAATGTAGATAGCAGACAAGAACAAATGGGCGAGATAAGCAAAGAGACAGAAATCCCAAGAAGGAAGCAAATGTTAGACACAAAAAATGCCGTAACAGAAATGAAGAATGTCTTTGGTGGATTACTTAGTAGACTAGACACAGATGAGGAAAGGTTCTCTAACATAAGAAGATATTTCCATAAAATCTTTGAGAACGGAAAAGCAAAGAGAACAGACTGAAAAAAGGCAGAATATCTAAGGACTGTGGGACAACTACAAAAGGCATAACATACATGTAATGGTATTATTAGAGGGGAGAGAAAGGAACAGAATATTTGAATCAATAATGACTGAAAATTTATCCAAAATGTCAGACATTAAACCACAGATCCACAAAGCTCAAAGAAAACAAGCAGGATAAATGCCAAAGCAAATTATACCTAGGCATATACAAACTACAAAAAAAATCGAAGATGAAAAAATCCTGAAAGAAGCCAGAGGGGGGAAAAACAGACACCTTACCTATATAAGAATAAAGATAAGAATTATATCCAACTTTTCCTTGGAAACCATGTGAGGAAGAAGAGGAGAATATTTAAAATGGTCAGAGAAAAAAAGCCACTAACTTAAAAATCTGTATCCTGAGGAATTCTTTGATACTGAAGGAGAAATAAGGATCTTATCTCGCAAATAAAAATTGAGGGAATTTGTTGCCAGACTTTTAAGAAGTGTTAAAAAAAAAAGTTTTAGAGAAGAAGAAAATAACATCAGAAGGTTTGATCTACATGAAGGAAGAGCATCAAAGGAGGAAGAAGTGAAGGTAAAATAACAATTTTTCTGTTTCTTATCCATAATTAATCTAACACAACAGTTTGTTCGTAATAACATCAACAAATGTGGCTGATTATGTATGCTTATATATATTAAAAATACACATATATGCTTATTCATGTTTATATAAAAGTGAAATGAATGATAGCAATGATACAAGGGATGGGAGGGAGGAACTTGGACCATTTTGTTATAAAAAATAATAATATAACTATTATGCTAAAAAAGTGCGAAAATGCTCAATATAAATATAAAATGCTCAATTAAAACCATAAAAGGCAGGCAAAAAAGTGGAAAACAAAAATAGAAACAAAGAACAAAAGCAACAAATAGAAAACAGTAACCAACATGGTAAATATTAATCCAAGTGTTTTCCATAATCACTTTGAAAGTCAATAGTCTAAATGTACTAATTAAAAGACAACGACTGTCAAAGTAGATCAAAAACAAGGCCCAAATATGTGATGCTTATATGAAACACACTTTAAATATAAAAACACATATAGAAGAAAATACACATGGAGGAAATATACCATGCTAACCTTAATCAAAGGACAGCAGGATTAGCTACATTAATTTCAGAGAAACTTGATGCCAAAGCAAAGAAAGCTATCAGGGATAATGAAGGGTATTTCCTAATGATTAAGGGGTCAATTTTCCAATGAAATAATCCTTAGCATGTGTACATCTAACAACAGAGTTTCAAACAATGATACAAAAATAAAACTGCAAAGAGAAATGGCCAAATCCACTACTGTAGTTGAAGACTTCAACAGCCCTCTCTCGGAAATGGACAGTAGTAAGGAAACAGCTACATTCAACAATATCATCCATTAACTGGACATAATTGACATCTAGAGACTCCCTCTTCCAACAACAGCAGAATACACGTTTTTCTCAAGCCTACGTGAAACAGTCACCAAGAGACAAGATTTGGGGCCATAAAACACACCTCAACAAATTTAAAATAATAGAAACCATACAATGTCTGCCCCCAGACCACAATGGAATTATACTTGAAAGCAATAACAGAAAGATAACTGGAAAATCCCCAAATACAGAAAAAATAAACAACATACTTTTAAATAACATGTGGGTCAAAGAAGAAATATCAAGACAAATTTTAAAATAACTTAAATACATGAAAATGAAAACACAATTTATCAAAATCTGTGGGATAGTGGAAAAGCAGTGTTTAGAGGGAAACTTATAACATTTAATGCTTTGAAAAGAAAGAGCTAAATTCTCCAATCTAAGTTTCCACCTATAGAAATTAGAAAGAAAAGGGCACATAAACTCCAAGGTAAGCCAAAGAAAATAAATAGTAAGAATTAGAGAAGACATCAGTGAAACTGAAAACAGGAAATCAATAGAGAAAAATCAATGAAACCAAAAGCTGGTACTTGGATAAAATTAATAAAATCAATGGAGCATCTAGCTAGGCTGACAAAGAAAAAAGGGAGGAACCAACTTACTAATATTAGAAATGAAAGAGGGGAGATCACTATTGATGGTATGGATATTAAAAAGAATATAAAGGAACACTATGAATAGTTCTAGGCCCACATATTTGATAACCTAGATGAAATAGACTAATGCCTTGAAAGAGGAGATTTGCCACACACAACAGAAACTGACAATCTGGATAGGCTTATGTTAAGTAACCAGTAATAAATTACTCAGTAATCAATGTTTATTCAATCAGTAATTAATAACCTTCCAAAAAAGAAAGCACAAAAACCCAAATGGATTTACTGAGGAATTCTAGCAAACTTTTAAGAAATTATATGAGTTCTCTACAATCTCTTTCAGAGGACAGAAGCAGAAGGAAATGTTTCCTGACTCATTTTATGAGGCTAGCACTACTTTAATACTCAAGCTGGACATATAAGAAAAGAGAGTATCTGTATCTTACCCTCAATTTTGCTGTGAACTTTAAATTGCTCTAAAAGGGGCACCTGGGTAGCTCAGTAGGTTAAGCTTCTGCCTTTGGCTCAGGTCATGGTCCTAGGGCTCCCTGATCAGCAGGGAGTCTGCTTCTCCCTCTTCCTCTGCCCCTTCCTCTGCTTATGCACTCTCTCTCTCAAATAAACAAACAAAATCTTAGAAAAAAATAAAAACTTCTCTAAAAATTAAGTATTAATAAAAAGTGCACACCACATACACATACAAAACTAAGGCATTTATCATCTCAATAAAGTCCAAAGGGTAGCAGTTATGTTTGATTTTATGACTCAATAATGTCATAGTGGAGTCATGCTTTGTTTTGTTTTGTGATCCTCAGTTCCATTATCCCTAATGTGTCAGAATTTCCCCAATTTTGGTTCTAGCATAAAACACGGAAGCAAGTGTTCTAGATTCAATTCCAAACAAAATTATGTTCAATTTTTTTTCCTACTGCTTTTCTTTATCTTCTTTGGTTTTTCTCCTCCTCCTCCCCCTCTCCCTCCCCCTCTTTCTTCATCTTCATCTTCTTCGTCTTTTTTCCTAAGGAATGTGGTAAACTCCAGGATTTTACTAAGCTCATCTATCCTTACAGCCTATTTATTCAAATTACACCATATGAACACTGGCAAGGTCAGAATGACCATACTGGATTTACACTAATCTGTGCTGTGATGAGGGCTTTGGTGTCAACTACTTGCACCTCTCTTCCTAGACCAAGACTCAAGTTCTGTGGAGGTATTTGGAGACACGGTAATCAATAAAATGAATAATGCATAAGAATCTGTTCCTGTATTTGAACCTGGATAATAATGTGTTTGGTGATATGAAGTTAAGAATAAGCATCTGGTAATTTATCTATTCAAAAAACAAAGTAACAAATACAAAGAGTATCTTTGGATTTTTCTCTGTAAAAGTCGTTATCTCAGGGCATCTGGGTGGCTCAGTGGGTTAAAGCCTCTGCGTTTGGCTCGGGTCATGATCTCAGGGTCCTGGGATGGAGCCCTGCATCCGGCTCTCTGCTCAGAGGGGAGACTGTTTCCCTCTCTCTCTCTGCCTGCCTCTCTGCCTACTTGTGATCTCTCTCTCTGTCAAATAAATAAATAAAATCTTTATTAAAAAAAGTCATCTCTTTTCCGTTTATGTAAAGCTGAACACAGTATCATCAAATTTCCATTGAAACCTACATTGAAGAAAAGGTGATATAGCAGAAAAATTATGAGTGAAAAACATAGTTCTGTTGCTTGACTCCACTCAATAAAACATAAATATTTAATGCAAACATCTTTTACATATTAAATGCTTTCCTGAGAGATACATTTTGAAATTTCTATCACTTTTTTGACTACTATTCTAAAATTGGAATTCTATTCATATAAGAAGCAGATGGCCCAACATTAAGAAATATAATTGAGAATACAATTATCTTAAAATAATATATTTAAACGGATTTTTTAATGAACAATGTTTTAATATGATTACAAGCAAAGATACTGTAAGTAAATACATAATACTGTATATGAAATGTGGTTGCCTTAGGGGCAAACTTGTGGCAAAAAGATCTGCATTCTGGATATTATCAGGTTCATGCAGCTAATCTGGCTCTTCTCCCTTACTGGATCATCACAAATTTATTTATTGATTAGTGGCAGCTTCTCTTCTGTAAAATAGGTCTTAATCCCTTTAGTCAAAGAACTGCTCCGTCATCTGGAGTTATCTATTTAAAACATATACTTTGAATATGGGATGAATTATTACATTTAAATGGAATAAATTATTGCATTAAAGTGGGATATTTTAGAATACATATCTTTGTAATATTGCATACTGTATAAAACTGTGAATATAACAGTTACTTAAAAGATATTTGGGAATTCATTCTCTCTACTTAAAAAATTTAGGACTTTAACTTACAGTTAAAAGAATTTATCTCAGCTAGCTTATCACATTTTTCTTAAAATATGAGTTATTTAATGTAATTCAATCTTATTACAAACATTAGCTAATATGATTGCTTTGAAAAGTCTTCCCCTTACTTCATAGAAAGAGTCCCTTTGTGCTACTGTTACAAAGATTTGACTCACAGAATGTTGGCCTGTGGGCAAGAGGAGGGTCCTTAGAAAGTTTTACGGGAATTAAGTATATAAAAGAACACTTAATTATGCTGGAGGGAATTTCCTTCTTGAATTATGAGAATTTTCGTAAGCAGAAGAATTGGAAGCAGTAGATATTCAAACAAAAGTACAATGTGGATGTAAGATGATTTTTCTTGGAAAGATGGCCAGTTCACTGCAGCAAGATTTGGAAACAAGATTTGGATTGAAGATGAGATGGGAAATGTTCACTGAGGTCAGGTTTTGAGGACCATGTGTTTTGAGCACATGCTTGGTTGTCTTAACATTCCTACATAAATGGAAGCAATTAATTTCTTTTATCCTTCACTAGAACATGTTATTTGCTGTCACATGCTTTCAATAAATTTTTGATAAATTTTGATATTCTTTTTATGTACTTGAATGTATCTATTATTTTTCACATTTCTCTGATTCCTTTTGGTGTATAAATTCCTCTTGGTGTACTTATACCTGTTGATGTGAATAGCAGTAATAGTAAAAAGGTGTTTGTGATTTCATGAATGTACATAAAAGGTAACCACAAAACATTTTAGTTAGAAATAAAATCTTTTTGCTTTTTGCTCAAATGATTATTTCAACAAACTGAGGGGAGATTTACCAGCATAACCCTACTATAATCAGTTTTCAGAGAACAGGTTCCCTGCTTCTTTTTTATAGTCCTTTTCTCTAACTCTACATAGATGCTGAACAGATAGGAAGAGAAGTTAGGTATGGGGAAGAACCACTAGGGGTTCAGAAATAGGTTTAAATATGATTTCCTCTGGATCAGGCCTAGGACAAAATAATAACCCAGCACTTGCAATAAAATAATGACAAAATTATTTACATGAAAATGTTACAATAGAAAAATCTCTACATGTAAAGAGGGAAGTAGTTTACTGTTTCACTGACTTTAAAATAATGTTAGTTGGGACAAATAGATTGTGTTTCTTAATGTTGAATTGTAGTACTACATATTTTATGCTTAAATAGTCCTGTCACTTTTTATTTGCAAACTTATCCATTTTACCTATAGCATTTTTGCTTATCCATTCACTTCAGGTCAACCAAACCAGACCTTAAAGCTATAGGATTCCTAGGTCAGATACTTAGGTTCATAATAAGAGAGCTGAACACGATTGCTCAGAAATCAGATTAAATAATGTTCATTATTCAAACATCACAAATGAATCATATTTTTAAATCACACTAATTCTGTGTGTGTGTGTATATATGTATGTGTATATATATATAGCGCATTTCTACTAAGTTACTTAGGATACAATTAAATTTGCTTGACACTCTTGGCCCTTAATACTCTTTTTTCAAAGGCAAATATTTTCTTCTTTCTCATGGTTAGCATTCGATCTAGTAATCATGCATTTGGGTATTATTTTAAAATTTTAGGAATAGTAAAAAGCCATATATGTTAAAGTATTTACTTCAGTGTTAACACGGTGGGGAAAAAAAGGAGAGCCACTCCAAATATCCAGTAAGTTATGATGAATTAAAGTAGGGCACAATCTCAACATACACTCTCACCCACAATTACATACACTGTGTGATAACATAACTAAATAAATTCAAACTGGGCAAATTTTTGATAAGGATTACGATGGCAATTATATACATTCTGCTATAAAAGAATGGTTAGAAGGATGCTTTGAAAAATGGAAATACTCATGCACAATCATACAGAATGATAAAGACAGAAAAAGAAAACTATATAACAACTGTGTTTAAAAGGTAAACTTTTTTAAAAATCAACATTTTCTCATGTTAAAAGTACCTAAAATGATAGCAATTTTTTAGTTATTTACTGTTCTTCATTGTGCATTTTTTATAACTGTGGTATTTGATGACTTAAAGATTTGGTAAATAAAATGATCTCTGTAACAGGCAAGTCTCCAAATAATTATTGAATGAGCTATAAAATATGACACATTGAATTTTTCGTCAGAAATTTTTTGATATGGTAGTAGTGTTAAATATTTGGAAATTATTTTGCTATTGTTGTTGAGTATGTGTCTTGAAGTTGGTGTAAGATATTCTCATAACTTGGGGCACCGGGTGGCTCAGTTGGTTGAGCAACTGCCTCTGGCTCAGGTCATGATTCTTGAGTTCTGGGATTGAGTCCCACATCGGGCTCCCAGCTCCACGGGGAGTCTGCTTCTGCCTCTGACCTTCTCTCCTCTCATGCTTTCTCTCACTTTCTCTGTCTCTCAAATAAATAAAATCTTTTAAAAAAAAGATATTCTCATAACTTAAAGGCAAGAAAAGACCACTTATATTTGTGATTATTAAGACTGGTTAATGGGAAACACTCAAAGTTAAACAGCTGAGACATGGGTAAGATTTCAAAAGGAATAAATGTTAATCTAGGGCCAAATGACAATATTTCATCTTTAACAAGGCTATTTTGTATAATAGGGCCATGGTAGGACACTTCCCCATTTGTCCAGGACATATCAAATTAACACTTTTTTTGAGTTATAATTATTAATAACACTATGTTGCTCTCTCAAAACGTACAAGTCTAAATGGTAAATTATATGATCGACTTATAATTCTCTTTAGGTGATTAAAGATCACACAAAGCACGCTTAGATTTTATTTGTCGAAGGGAGCAGAAAGTGATTTTGAAAGTAACTGTGCAAAATTATAGGAAATATAAACTTGGTAGATTGCTGCAGATGTTCTTAGAAAGGTCTATTTCAGATCCAGGTCTTGTTTACCTGATTTCTGACAACCTTCTAATGGGGGTTACATTATGAGGACCCTGCTTTTTCAGCACCGAGCTCTCTGTCTGTCTTTGAAGTTGCTATGTTTCGCTTTGATCTTGAAATCATTTTTCACAGTGTTTTGATGATTACTAATGGTTAAAGTCACAAAGTCAGAACATGGCTTCACTCATTCTCTTTTTCAGGCTTAATGGGAATGTCATAGCTAAACTCCTCAGTTCTTCTTTGATAATATAGCTGAAGTTGTTTTTTCAAACTCATTTTTCCATCTTATGGAGAATGAAAGTAAAAGACATATACACATTTGTGGGGGGGGAAAGGAAACCAAACATACCTTGGAAGTTTTCTTTTTCTTAGATGGAGCTGTGTTATCATGGAACACGAGCAAAGCCCTGACAGAGACAAAGTATACAAGAGACTAAACTATGTTTAGCATGGTTTTAGCTATTGGTCATAGAGCCAGATTACAGAAAAATCCAGAAAAATTTCAAATTGAAGCCTGCAGATGTAAATCTATGATGAAAAAGATCCTTGAAGATTTTTCATAAGCTAACATCTCTTGGGTTGAAGTTTCTACGTGGTCTGACAAAATAGTCCATTTCCTGCCCTGCTTTTGTTAAGACAATTTTAAGAGCTCTCTTCTACAAAAATGATGGGTCCTCATCATTATCAAATGGGATATAGTTCCTGTATAACCTATAAAACTGTGCTATAATCTGAGAAGTAGATTAAGTAGACAAAGTCACTGCCCTGTTAGTACTTTAACTGCAGGAGGCAATTATTGGCAAGCAGTGGGAAACAGTGATGACTTTCCACTGAGGGGAAAACCAGAATGCAAGCAATGTCCACTTAATTGTGTTTACTATGTTTCTGGAAATGCCAAAGAAGTTCCTTGGAATTAAAAACTGTTTGGCTGAAGAGCCACTTAATTGAGAACTCTGTCTGGGAGAGATGAAATTTAAAGGAAAAGGCATGCTAAGCACACAAAGCAGCAGGTGTATGGATTAAACATCAAGTTAACAGCATACGAAGTGGGGAAAATTTGTGAAAATCAGTGATACGGGGTGTCTTTCAATAAGTAAGGCTGTCGTGACACCCAATATAGCTCATTGTTTCCAAACAGACACACAGAATAAAGATAAAGGGGCACAAAAGAACCCATAGCAATTATCAGTCGCTGCTTCTGTTTAAAGCCAATTATTCTACCTATGGCATTGATCTCATCCTCTGCTATGCTCTCTGGGGTTTGCCTCCTTTATCTTCAAGTTTGCTCTTGGTTCTGGAGCTTTTCATTCTCCTATAAACATTCTCACGTCTATCCCATACTTCATCTAAACAAAAGAGGACACTCTTTTTCATCCTGCACTCCAGTTTCCTGTCTCCACCCCTTTTTGGTGACATTCCTTACCGGCAGTCTATCCAAAACGTCCAGTTAGAATGCCCCATTTCTTTGTGTTTTTACTTTATTCTACTTTGCAGAAATGTATGCAGTTTCAATTAGTTTCATATTGTTAACCATGTGGGAACAGTAAGCAAGTACTATTTCAACCATTTCGTAGTTAATTTCCATAATAACGCATTGGAAAAAGGTACTCTTATTGTCCCATTATAAAGACGAGAAAAATGAGGGCCAGTGAACTTAAGTAACTTGCCTAGTCAGTAAATTGTAGAAAGAGAATTCTAATCCCAATCACTCTGGGTCCAATGTTACTGCTCTGAACTCCTCTGATGTGGTGTCTCAGAAAATTCTCTTTCACTGCATCAGAAACTGCCAAGCTGTCAAGAATGTAGAAGCACTTCTGGAGAGCTTCATCAGTTGACGCGGAAGAATTAAACAAGGCCCAACCAACACTCTTTTCTTGGCTATCCTGGCTACTCAAAAATTTATTCTTAAAGCATTTATCCTAAGCAGTGAGAAGTATGGGTGAGCATTCAGGGCCTGACCATCTGTGTTTAGAGTACAACAAAATACTTGAATGACACACATGTTGAATGCCACTCTATGTAAAGTGCCAGGCACAGTATGAACGTAAACTGGTATCTCTCTGCAGTATTCCCTCCACTGAGCAAGCTCTCACTAGATTCAAGAGCCAGACAACTATAGTCTGTAGCCTCTTCTGAAAATGCAATTCACTAGCCATTTATTCATTCATCTTTGTATTCATCTGTTGAGTGCATAATTACTAAGTACCTAATATGAACCAGTAACATGTAAGATGAGCCCAAGTTCATATGGTGTAGGAAACCATCCTGATTTTCGGACACCTAAGTTAAAGGGAGAAAATGAGCAAGTTACACATTCCATTCTTCATCTCTCAAAACACACGAATACATTCCCAGCTAATAATAACAAGGAGAAGCAACCTCGTAGTGTTCCTATTGCTGGTTCCCTTGATGTGTTCAAATTGAATGCATCCTCCTCTAAAGTTTTTTGGTTTTATTTTTCTACTTGTCAATTCTTCCTCCACATCCCACCTTTCAATCAAGGTTCTGTGTCATTGTCTATTGAACTTGGGTATTGATTCTACTTCCCTAAGGATGACTTTCATTCTTTCCCAGTTTATTGCTAAAGTCTCCTTGATGATGACTAGTGTCTCCTTGTTGATTGCTCCTGTTATCTACCACTGAAGTCTGAGGGCCATTTCATGCCTTTGGAAGTTTTCTATAGTTACTAAGTATCTCAGAAAACCTAACAAAAAGGGGCAGGGGAAAACTGACTGCATTTTAATCGGCCTGGGAAAGCTGTTACACAATCATTTATCTCATTGAAACTATAACCTTTTATTGGTTTGTCTCTAGGAAAATGAAAAAAAGGTATAGGAAAATAGATGCATTACAAGTCAACATCATTTCCTTTTTATTCATATCCCATATATTACTAATTCTGATAAAATGAATGGTTTTTTTCCCACTCAATTTTTCTCTGACTTTTCATTATACATAAAAGAAAACACAAAATACTCTTCAAAAAAAACCTCTTCATCCCAAATAGTTCATCTTCTTAATTCAGGAACAAATCTTGCTATCTCCCTTTCTTCTTTTATGATGTTCAATCTACTGATAGTCCAATTCTCTCCTCTCATGCCTGTTCAAGCCTATCATTTTTTCAAGGCTGAACTCAAATCCTTCCTGCCTATCAATCCTTTCAATATCACTCCAGTTCACAATTATCTTGTTCTTAAACACTGTATTTATTTATTTTCCACTCATATTGTCACTTAGCTCTACAGTCAGAATAGCTGTATAGAATACATTGTTTCTCAAGCAGTGGGATTGGCAATATATTCTTCCATGTGGCCATGACTTATCTGTCCAATTTTATTTTGAGTCATAGATAATAAAATATTCGTATTCTGAATCATCTCAATGACCAACTTTTCACCAAATATTGTCTAAGAGCTCATGGTCCACACTTGCATTTTGTATTTAAAATTGTGTTACGGCCAACAGAACACCTATAGAAATGGCAGTTTCAAGATGCTGAGAAGCATGTCTTACTCCCCATGGATCTAATATTACAATGGCAATCACCTGTGTTTACTCTTGTATTTATGTAATACTTTACCACTAACAGAAACTAAACTATTTTTATGTGCATGATAACATAATTTTAAGCCATTTTAGAGTGTAAGTTTTCAGTTTTGGAATTGTGATAGTCATTATTTGTACTCACCAAGGTATATTGTAATGTCATTCTTGGGACCTGCAGTATCCAGCCCTCTTACAGTCTTACAGATGGGGCCGCAAGACTAGTTCTTACTAATACTTGAGGGTGAGGCAGTGACAATTATTCTATGTATCAAACCTGCCCTAGAGAGACACCTGACATAGACCATGTGATAGAATTTTATTGTGTTAAGCCACTGAGATTTGGAGTTTTTAATCAATGTAGCAAAATCTACCTATGCAGACTAACAAAATGCCTGAGTGATAGCTGTCAATACAGAATTCACATTTTTAGTACTTTCATTTTAAAAGTAATAATGTATCACAATAATGCTGTTAATTTGAATTATGCTTTGTTGCTTTTGTTTCTATTTGATTTGTAAAGTTTATAAAACCAAATATTGCTTTATTTTTAAGGTTCCATCAATCTATAAGTACAAGAATTTCACCACTATATTCATACGTTTAAGTATCATTATCATAATGTTAATTTAATTCTACAGTAGGAATCTTCAGAAATATTTTGATATTTCCATGAGGTTACACATATTACTGAAATTTGACAAGCACTGGTTTTAAGTTTTAATTCATTGATTTTGGATTAAGCTATAACTGAGGTATATTCTAAACAATAGCCTTGCTGTATGGGCTAGGGTATAATTTAATCGACAATATTCTGAAGATTCAATTTTTTCTCCATAAAAGTGATATACTAATGTCTGCCTTCTATCAGACTTATGAGGAATAAGATATTTTTTAAGGTTAATTATAATGCACGTCCAGGGGCGCCTGAGTGGCTCAGTGGGTTAAAGCCTCTGCCTTCGGCTCAGGTCATGATCTCAGGGTCCTGGGATCTAGCCCCGCATCGGGTTCTCTGCTCAGCGGGGAGCCTGCTTCTCACCCTCCCCACCTCCGGTCTGCCTCTCTGCCTACTTGTGATCTCTCTCTCTGTGTGTCAAATAAATAAATAAAATCTTTAAAAAAAAAAAAAAATAATGCACGTCCATAGTAAGTGCTCAATAAATGTCAAATAAAAATAACCTTACCAATTTACTTCTTTTTTCTAAAATGTTTTATAAGAATTTTAAAGATGTATCAAAGGTTTTGTATAGGGGCGTCTGGGTGGCTCAGCAGGTTGAAGCCCCCGCCTTCGGCTCAGGTCATTATCTCAGGGTCCTGGGATCCAGCCCTGCATCAGGCTCTCTGCTCGGCAGGGAGCCTGCTTCCCCCTCTCTGCCTGCCTCTCTGCCTGCTTGTGATCTCTCTCTCTCAAATAAATAAATAAAATCTTAAAAAAACAACAATAAAGGTTTTGTATATTTGTTTTTACATTTTTATTATACTTCTCACAATGCTTACTAAGAAAGCTGCCATAGAGTAAGCTCTGTTTTCTAAAAAAAAAAAAAAAAGTATATTGCACTTAATTGAATCATGACTTATTTCCCTACAAACACACGGTATTACCCCTACCATTTACTCTATAATTCAGACACTGCCTCAGTACCCTGAGGGCACTTGTCCAAGTCCAGAAGCCTCTCAGCTTTTTCCTCCCTCTCATTTTCTCTCCCTTTTTTCAATTTTTTTGTTATGTGCAGTTAGCCAACATATAATACATCATTAGCTTTGGTAGTATTCAATAATTCATTTTCTCAAAGCCTTATTTTCTGTACCAAGACTTAAAAAAAAAAAGATTAAATCCACACTTATGTGATAGTCAATGTATGATTCTCAAGTTAACATAACCCCTTCATTCATTCAACAACCATACTAGGTGCTAAATTGAAGTGTTGAGCAAAAGGAGAAATTGCCCTGTCCTCATGAAGCTTATTATGAACTGGCAGATACTAAAACAAAGAATCTCATGCAAAAATGTTAATTATAACTCACAGTTAAATATATTAATTAAATTAATTAATAATTGATAATTAAAGTCAAATAAATTACCTTATATTAAATATAAATATAACCAGATAATACATCTAAGAGGTGTATAGGGCTAAAAGAGCTTACATTTGGATGAAATTCATTGTCAGAGAAGTCAGGGAGAGTTTTTCTGAGAAAGTAACAATTGACCCAAGACCTAAGGAGCTTGAACTGGAGGGGGGTTGGTAGACATGGTAGAGGGTTTCACAGGGAGAGGACAATATAATCAAAATCCTGGTGGTGGGAAGGACCATGATTGGAAGGCTTGTATTCTCTCTAGAAGGCGGAACTGAATGGACAGCAATATGACTAAAGCAGACAACAAGGAAAAGAGGTGTAATGAAACTGTAGAAACGAGCAGGGTTCTATATACATGACACTATGAAGCCTGAATATTCTTTTCTATAAAATTGATATATTAATATATTCTATTAGATTTATGGGGATTAAATGTGATACTTTTGAAAGTTTACTATAATGCATGTCCATACTAAGTATTCAATGAATATCAAATAGAAATAACTACCAGTTTATTTCTCTCATGTCTACAATGTTTTAGTGACTTTTTTAAGACTTATAAGACAGAGGTTTTGTTTGTTTTGTTAGTATCACAGGGTCTTTCATTTATCCCAAGAGCAACAGGCAATGATTCGAATGTTTTAAATAGGACAGAGAAAAGTGACATGGATTGGTTTTTTTTGTTTTTGTTTTTGTGTTTCTGAGGCTATAACATGGAGTATGGAAAACAAAATGGATGCATGTGAGCAAATACAACAGGCTCAAGCTATAGTCCAGGACAAAGATGTTGATAGCCTGAAATAGGGTGATGGTGGCAGAATGTAGCATATTCAAAATCTGCTTAAGAAGGAAAGCTGACAGAGCTTTTTGATGGGGAAGAAGTAGATGTCAAAAATGGCTCCTACATTTCTGATTTGTGTGAATGGCAATGGTGCACTCACCAACTTAGAGAATGCTGGAACATAAGATGAAGGGAGAAGATCACAAAGTACATTTTAGACAGATTTGAGTTTGAGATGCCTTTGAACGGTCAAATAAAGACACTACGTAGGCAAATCGACATACATTTTGGTGCTGGAGATAGATATCTGTGCCAAGAACTAAAAGCATGGATTCAGATAAGACTGCCTGAGTATGAGATTTTCTGTAAAGATTCGAGTGGACCAACATGCAAGATGTAAGGAAATACAATATTTAATGTCCAGGGAGAAAGGTCCAGAATTGCAGAAGTCAGTAAATAAGGTTACTGATATTAAAGACTGTTTAATCAAGAAAAGAATAGTCAACAGAAGTCAAGTAAGATGAGTAGTGAAAAGTGACCTTTGAACTTCCAGGCACAGACACATTTATCAGTGATCTGAGGGAAATCTATTTATTTGAATTTTGGGAATGGAAGTCAGACTGAAGTGGGTAGAGGGGTGAATAGAGGCAAAGAAATAAAAGGAAGGTATAAATACATCTTAAGTTTAATGGAAAATATGAGGAAAGGACCAGAATTTGGAATAGCTAAAGGAAGTCTTTAAACATTGGTATTAAGGCAGAGGTTTGTGTGTATGAGTGTTTACTAAAGTAAAAATTTTCTATTTTATTTCCAAATCAATTGCATCTCAAGTTGCATAGTAAGTATATCCTTTAATAGTTAATACATGAATTTTGTCAAAATGTTAGCTACAACAGGAAAATGACTGGAAGATAATCTCTTAACGAATTGCTGATTACCATGAGGCCTTGTTTATTTTCATTTGTTTGTTTTTGGAAAGAGAGAACATGCACACAAGGGCAAGGGTTAAGGAGGGAAGAATCTTAAGCAGGTTCCACACCCAGCATGGACCCCCACCCGGGGCTCAGTCTCACAACTCTGAGATCATGACCCGAGCCAAAATCAAGAGTCGGATGCTTATCCAACTGAGCCACCCAGGTGCCCCAAATTACTGATTACTTTTGAACAATTTTCCACTAACTTCCATGACTATTTAAGAATTCTGTAGTACACTTATTTGTCTAGCTTTCCTTAAATCAGCTACATCCACCCACATTCATGGTCACTAGACATTAGCCTTGCTAAATGCCGTAACTTTTTGTGCTATCTAAATTGTCACCTGAACTTATTTACTATTAAGGTTGAACTCCATTCTATTATTGATTAGTGTTGTGTTTTTTACATTCCAGCTAAGGGTTAATCAAATAATATTTTTAAATTATGAAAAAAAGACTCGGATTCCTTGGAAAACGATAGAAATATGATTAAACTTCTCTGATAGTGGTAGTATAAAAGTATTAACTATTATTATCATTATACTTGATCTTTCTACACACATTTTCTAAAAAGGTTTTACTATCAGAACAAAAGGAATCCAATTTCTCACCCTAGAAATAGGTATGTAATCATGAACTACAACAAGGAAATATGTCCAACCCTTAATAATGAAAAACAATTTAATGACTAAATAAATCAAATCTTACACTTGAGAATTTTGGAGGGAGGGGGCAAGATGGCGGAGAAGTAAGAGATCCTGCAGCAACCGGTCCCCAAAAGTGAGCTGGAAATCTACCAGAACACGCTGAACACCCATGAAATCACCCTGAGGAGAAAGATTTCTAACCCCGGGATCTCTCCGAGAGCAGAAGACAGCAGTGGAGAGGTAAAAGCAAAGTGGGATCACTCGAGCTGATAT